>BGNK01000230.1:505-43711 GCA_003297005.1 Symbiodinium sp. clade A Y106 | reverse complement strand
GAGTTGTTGATGTTGACTTGCAGGCAACTACAAAATTGCTCCGTAGTTTAGAGCCGTCTTCACCTTTTAGGAATCCTGTCATTCGGATGTTATCCGATGCACATGCTACTCCTTATAGACTCTTTAAGATGGGCATCAATGCCACACCGCATTGTCAATATTGTCTACATGAAGAAGGCAATATTAAACACATTATGTGGGATTGCCCAAGATTTGCAGAGCTTAGACGTTCTTGGCCCCAGGAACTTCTCGATCGCAATCAATGGCCGGAGTGTTCTAAATCGGCCCTTATCTGTTCGTCNGAGCTTAGACGTTCTTGGCCCCAGGAACTTCTCGATCGCAATCAATGGCCGGAGTGTTCTAAATCGGCCCTTATCTGTTCGTCTATGCTTCCTGAATCCACACGCAGCAAATGGCATCAATTGCAATTGCTTGTTGCACAACTTTTGTATCAATGGATGGAAATTAACAGAAATCTTGAAAACTACCTGCAGTTTGCTCCTGAAGAAAGTCAACAAAACAGCATTCAAAGGGATATTCTGCCACAGCAAAACAGACAAAAGAGTGAAATGTGCCTTTCACAAGCCCTTCCTTTGCAATGGAACCCCCCTGGCACACGTACTGAGTGGAACAAATGGGGCAGTTCAGTGAAGGATTTTGCGCTGATCTTCTCTTTTTGGACAAAATGGAAAGACACACATTGTAACGCGGCAGTCAAAATTCGCACTTGGACGCAGGCATTAGCCCTATTCGTGCAGCACGGTGGGGTTGAGGCTGATTTTTAAAGTCAGTGCCAATTTATTGGAATGGCTGCTTACAAGTTAAGAGTGCTTACTTCTTTTCTGTTTCTAACACAGCAACAAAACTCCGATTTGCATGGTATGACCTTTCCCAATGATAAGCAAGCCAAATGGCTTGAAGCCTTCCCGAATGAGACGGCCTTCCCTGAGCACTTGTACTTCATTCCGAATTGGGATTTATTAGACGCTTCCAATAACATCCAGAAAATTCGAGTTGAGGCTCGAATGGCATCCAACATCAATCCACAGGTACTTCGTATCACAACTACTGCTTTTTGTGACGCAGTTGGTCTAAAGGCAAAAATGCTCATGAGCAATCCCTTATCTGAAAAATGGCCTATTCCTCGGTTTAGAAAGAAAGGCGCGCCTATCCCTTGGATCCAGCAAATTCAAGCACTCAAAGATGATATTGCTAACAATCGAGTCACTGAGCAGATTCGATGTATCACACAGATCTCACTTGAAAGATGGACTGCTATGTCTCCTGAAGAAATCAGGAGTGCCCTGCCGACCAAACCTGGTCCAATCAAAAGGTTCAAAGCAGCGAAAAACCGTATTGCTAAATTTAAAGATGTCCTTGAGAGATTCAAGCAGAGCATGATCCTTGAAAATGATTTTCACACGCACCTTCTTGAGCCAGTATGGGCGCCTACGGAAACCTGTGCTTGTTGTCGGAAGATCTTGAACTTTTCTGCCGAACCACGAAACATCACTCGAAGATGCTACAGTACCACACATTTTCCTGTGCAGATGCTCGACAACTGGTCATTAATATATGACTCCATGTTGCGAGACATTGATGGCATACTGTCCAAACTCTCTTAGTTGTTGCTCATAAGCAGCTACACGTTCTATGGATGCACAAGCCATCTAAAGCTTCGTTCGCCTCAGACGTTTGTCCGATAGCCCCGAAACCCCATTCTAATTATTAAGGCCCCTATATTGAAGCTCTGGGGTGTTCAGGGCTTGGGAGGTGTAGGGATTGGCGATATCAGGGTGGTAGGGCTTTGGTGATTCATGGATTCGAAGGCTCCGGGTCATTCTCAATGAGAGGGGTGTGGTTTCCGGTTTCAGGACGTTCAGGCTTCAGGCAACGTATACCGAATTTTTCGGTTCTGTACCAGACTGTGAGGTGAGAGAATCCTACTGGTTAAGGCACCTTGTCAACCCTAAACCCTAAACCCTAAACCCACCTTGTTGTTTCGGCTTTTAGGCTCATGGTTTGCAGGATTTAGGGCTCAGCACTGTGAGTCCCCGAACCCTGAAGTTGAAGCAATGGCGTGCCAGGGGTTCGGTAGAAGCCGAAAAGTTGGAAACCCAATAGCCTCAATCCTTACGAGTAATGTATAGGGAATCCCAGCACTATTTGGCCTTAATCCGGTTTCCAACTTTATGGGGTTTACTGTAGGTGGTGGGCTAGTCCAGGAGCCTGATTGAGAGATGCCTGGTGCCAACACACAAAAATCATAGGATCAAGCCACATGAGAAGTAAGAACTTCAGAAGAACCCGGGTTTCTTGGAGAGGTTCCTGCACGGGATATTCAAGTTTTTAGGTGAGGCAGCTACTCACCCCGGGGGATCTTCAAACCCCTGGAGTTTACGGTTTAGGGTTTAGGGTCTAGGTGTTTAGGGTTTAGGGTTTAACGTGTAGGTTCGTCTTAGTCAGTCTTAGTCCATGATTTAGGCTGTTGCTAAGGTTCAGGTCAAGCCCACCTTATACTAGGTCCTTCAGCCACCTTCTATTGCAAAGCCCGCATACCTATGAATGAGGACATATGAGAAGAAGGCAGTACTCGGCATGAACAACCAGAAACATGATTCCTATTGTGTTGGTATGGCATTAACTCACTGACCACCCAAACAAATCTATCATAGTTGCTGGTATATTCAATCCTACAGGCCGATTGTTTAGGCCTCTACGTCAGGTTGGGCGAGAACCTGAACATCCTGCCCTCCGGCAGCGTGACCCCCGAGAATGGGCAGCAATGGCTGGAGGCGATCGCAGCGAACCTTAAACCTATCAGAAAACCGCCGTTAATTCTCATAGGTCGAGATAGCCGTACCATCATCACGTTGACAGTGTGAACTTCTGGTACCGGTGGGGGATCCGGTTGTTGAGGGTTCGTCTTCCGGCAGCCTGTAACTATCCGCCATCAATTCTATATTGAATGCGTTGTATGCACAGCAGCAAATCCTGGACTCTGACCCGCGTTGAGGGTTCTGGGTGTGTGTGCATCTCGCGGGTTCTCAGGATAAACTAGAATCTGACGCTTCGTTGTGCTATGGCAGCAACATTCTAGGCAGTTGGGGCAGAAAGTGTTCCCACGATGTTCCAAAAACACCCTAGGCTCTAGATGAATATCCCGGATGCTCTCTGTTACGTCTTCTGTCTGTGTCCTCACAACAAATCATGACAACAGTGCCAGCGCAGCTAGGTCCCTAAACCCTAAACCACCCAAAAAATACCTTGAACCCCCAAGCAAGCACGGAAAAAGGGCCCTCAATACCAGCTCTAAACCGTCCCTGCTGGAGGCCGGAGCAGCAGTGATTGGCATGGGGAGCAACCTCGTGGGCAAGGAGAGCTGCTAGTTTGGGGTTTAGTTTGGGAGGTTTGGGGGTTTGGGATCGAGGGGTCTAAGGGTTGTGGGTTGCGGGGTTGGGCATGGGCCCTAAACCCGAATGCCGAGACATCGTCAGACCTTATTTTTTGCATGCCGTGGAAGTTGTAAATACAGTTTATTTAAAGCCCCTTCAGTGCACAAATTTGTGCCACGAAGATGCAGTGTTGCCAACAGCCGCACTTCAAAGTTTCATGGCCCAGGACGTCGCCTCCTTACAGCCCTGAAGCCCGCAACCTCTGACCCTCCAAACCCTGAATAAACCCCAAAAGCATTATATTATCGAACCCAAGCCCCAAAGACGAAGCCTCGCTGCGGCCGTGAACCCCTGAGAGGACGTGTCATACGCGCCGGGCACGCCGGAGTTTACGAAAGCCCGAGCTGACTGGACCACGAAAGGCAGTTTTGGGGGGGGTCAGAGTTACCCAAACGCCTAAACCCTGCAACCTACACACTAATTCCTAACAACACGCTAAGCCCCAAACCCTAAACCTAAAGCCTGAACCCTAAACCCTAAGCCCTAAATCCTAAACCCTAAGCCCTAAGCCCTAAACCCTACCTAAACCCTAAACCTAAAGCCTGAGTTCCGAGTTCCGGGTATGGAGTTCGAATTTACTGCCAGTTCGAGGTCATCTGCCGGAGGAAAAGTCTAGTCAGGGCTTTTGGGGTTTAGGGTTTAGGGTTTCGGGTTTAGGGTTTAGGGTTTGGGGTTTAGGGTTTGGGGTTTAGGGTTTAGGGTTTGGGGTTTAGGGTTTAGGGTTTAGGGTTCAGGGTTTACCTGGATGAGGAACTGTGAAGAAGATCCTGAAGCGGTAGATTGTTCGCGTCCAGGCAGGTTTTTAGTTTGGGTTTAGGGTTTTGGTTTGGATTGTCTGTCAGGGTTATCGTTTGTATTTGGACTTGGAATGTTTTTCCTTGGGTTCAAGGGACGTCGAGTCGGATTCAAGAATTACTTAGGGCGAAGATCAATGTCACAGACATGCATCCTCGGTATGTGCAACTATGCCTGAAGGGTGGAGACTGAGTACTCACAACCTTGATTCGTCCCCGAATCCATGGATCTACCTTAAGGGCCCTAGGCATTCCTCCAGAAGCCTTCTGTCTTTTTTCAGTGTTCCAGAATGCTAGTCTTGAGGATCCTAGCAGTGTAAGGTCTCCTTTGGCCGTATCTCCTGTGCTTGCTTCAGGACCTTATGGTGAGAATCGAAGTACACCCCGAATACCTTCGAGTGCTGATACTCGACGCAGGCCGCATCACGGCAGAGAAGTTGTTCAAAGAGCTGCTTGCAGACTGAGTGAGTTCGCAGCTTGCACGCCGAAGCTGTCTCCCGGCATCGATTTCAGTAGGTGTAGGGTGGCCCAAAGTGGCTCTTTGATTCAGTTGAAGTCTGACTGACGCGAAACAAGCGGCCTCTCATCCCGAATTCTTCATCTCTGAACCCACACGGCAGACTTGAAAGTAGTGGCCTTGGTATCTGAATGGGAGGCGCTTCAGGAGTCAGGATTTAGGGATTTGGGTTACTTACAGTAGTGGCTGGGGTCATGGCTCTTTGGCTGTCATGATATTGTCGTGTCAGAGCCGAGAATGCGCTCCGAGAATGCATTGCAACCCTACACCCTAAACCCTCTTCCTCGCTTGAGCTTCAAGATTCGACATCATTCCAGCACCGCCATCGCAAACTCCCGCATATCTCGTGCTTCTCGAAGTAGTCTTGCCTTCAAGGTCCCACCCAGTAGGGGAAGGGGTACCTTTCACTGTCAGAATTCTCCCAATGAGCGCTACGGTTCCTCTGGGTTGCGTAGCACTTGTTTCGACATTCACGTCATAGTTGGCCTTCAGACGAGTTCATTGCGCGCATCAATTAAATTCCGTGTCCACTCTTTGCATGCTTTTTTGGAGGAAGGGCTTGGGCTTCGGGCCCCAAGTGAATCTTCTACCATTCAGAAACGGCGGGGAGAGGGATGGAGGCTACTCCCAAGCTATGTTAAAAAGCTATTCAGTCTCCGGTGGTACCAATCCTAAAAGGATAGAAAATCAATGGTAAAACTCCTAAACACTTAAGCCCTAAAGAGCTAAAAAAGCAAGCCTTGCAGGAGCGAGAGGTGCCTGTAAGTTGGCTCAAACAGCCACATTGGGGGAAGCGTGGGGGTATCTAGCAACCCTACCCCTGGGGCTCCAAACAGCCCAAAGTAGGTAGTATTTGTAGACTTTAGACCCCAAAGTGGGTGCTATTTGCATACTTGGAGCCCTAGGGTACAGGAGCTTTATAAAGGAGCTGTTCAATGGTTTACCGAGCTTTTTTCAGCACGACGGCCTCTGTTGAATTCGCTGGACTCCCAGCCTACTTCTCATATTTCGTAAGAGTACTAATCCCGCATGCATGCTCCTGTACCATAGCCACCTCGGCCTCGACCCAGTCTAGGTTTAGGGTTTCAGTTTTAGGGTTTAGGGTTTAGTAGGTTTAACAAACTTTGGGCTTGAAGCTAGCTTGGGAAGCAGGGTTAGGGGCTTGCCCTCAACCCTCAACCCTAGACCCAGTCATCTAAGCCCTAAGCCCTTAAGCGTAAACCCTAACCGACACCTTAAACCCTAGACCCCTACACCGTAAACCCTTAAACCCTAAACCCCTAAGCCATATACCCTAAACTCGCCAACCATGGGTCTGCCTCCAGCTGTATCACTTGCACTCGCATGAGCCGTTGGTCGGCGAAGTTGAGCTGAAATGACGTCGACGATATCCGTGACTGAAGACGCAGCTCGGACCGTTAATATGGGTAGTTCTCTAAGTTAAGGTCCTGTTTAGGGTCCTTCTTACAAGCGTGCCTAAAAGGGGACCCTAATTTAAAGAACTGTCCATATGGTTGCACGAAGGGCTTTGTTAGGGTTTAGGGTCTAGTAAGTAGTTACGAACTGCGGTTCTGGGAGTTGGGATTGATGCATCCTTAGTGGAGCGAGGCGTTGTGAACCTGGATGCTGGCCCAATGGATGAAACTTCAACCTGCTTCCTACCAACTGCACGGCACAGTTGTAGGCCTTCCATTTTGTAGTTCCATAACTCAAAGCTCTGCCGGTATCTTGCACTGGGAATGAGGCCGCGGGCTGATGTTCTGAATTAGGCTGCCCTGCAAGATTTCGGGTTTCGAAAACACAAGCATCTTCAACACATGAGAGAGCATCTTAGAAAGATGGTTATATACCCCAGATGCGCAAGGAGAGGTCGAGGCCCTCTCCGTCTAAGCAGCAGACTCCTACCGGTGAGGAATCACGACTAGTCATGATGAGGAACCACAGAAAAAAAAAACAGGTTTGGAAGGGTCAGTGATGTCGGGTTTTCCAGTTCCAGGTAGTTTGGGTGGATGAACCTTGGCTCCCCAACCGCCATCTGCTGTGCACCAGAACCTCCTAAAACCTTACCTGGGCCCCAAAGTATGTAGAAGAATCGGCTCTTGTAGGTTTGGGGCCATTCCGTTACTTACAGTAGAAGCCAGAAAGTTGGAACATCAGTAGCCTCATGCCCTTAAAGTAAAGTAAAGGGAATCCCAGCATGAATCATCCTAAATCGATGTTCCAACTTTCTGACTTCTACTGTAAATTTGGGGCTTTAGGTACACTCTTAAACACTAAACCCTAAACCCTAAACTCTTAAACACGAAACCTACAGCCTATTGTGAGGGAGCCCCCTGGGCTTCCTGGAATTCAGCTGGCTCCTAACTTCTTGAAGTGCGCTCCGGGGCCGTGGCCAGATCCCAAACGGGGAGTTCTCTGAATTAGGGCCCTTTTTAGGGTCCTTTTACAAAGGGACCGAAAAAGGAGCGCTAGTTTGAAGAACCACTCGAGAAGAAGATAGGCCCTGAAAGTTGGGGGTTTAGGCTGTTCAGGATTTAGTGTTCCGGGTTCAGGGCGTCAGGGTTTTTTCGGAAGCAAGGATTTTGATACGCCTTAATCTCTCGCTCCTGAGGAGATCGATGATTATCGCGTCGTCAAGCTCTTCAATCAGGACAAGAAGCGGAATAATGCGGTGAAAAGCAACAAGTACAACTGGCGCTTTGGTCTTGTGCAGGCATTGTTACTATTAGGTGTTATCTAAAACCTCTATAAACCCAAACAAAGCCCCTACACCCCCATACCTTCTGATTCTAACCTCAGACCCAAAAGTGCAACTTCACAGCTCAGGCTGAACAGTCTCGGGTGTCGGGGCTTCATGGGTTGAGTGACATGCGGTGTTGCAGAGAATAAGGCCTACCTTACGGTGTTTGTTTGGAGGTCTTTAAGTTTCAGGATCGCGGTTTTAGGTTTGTACTGGCATTTGCGGGTTGTTGCTGAAGGGGTCATGCTCTTGGGTTCGGGTTTCAGCTTCGCTTGGTCGACTGGTCTCCTTGGCTGTCTTCATGAAAATATAGGATGGTTTAAGATTTAGGGGCTTAGGGCTCAGGGTTTAGGCGCCTTAGTAACCTCAACGGGGTTTGCGGGTTCCTACATGGACCAATCCTGATTCTTTGATGGCATTCCCCATATCCAACTTGGTGCACAGCATTTGGAATCGAAGGCGCACTCAGTATTTTTGGTCTTATAGGTCGTGAGTACGACAGCTATTTGAGCAAGAGCAGAGTTCTCCTTTGCAAATTAGCGTCTTGAATTTCGTTTCTTGGACCCTGTGCCAGAATATCTTCATGTGTTTAGGGTCGTACAGGGTTTAGCACAGCTTCCGCGTTTCGGATCCTGACTGCTGACCAAGGTACGACTTCGTGCCGAAGAACCTCTTCGAGCAGTTTAGCCAACTGGGCAACATCTACTTCATGCTAGTGGCCGTGGGTCAACTCTTCCCGTGCCCATGCTCAAGTTCAAGCACACAAGGGGCTGTTCTTCGACAGAGAGGATCTTTCTCCGCAGTAGCAGCACTGTCAAGAATCTTCCCTAAACCCCAAACCGTTAAAGGATCGCCAAAACAGGAGCCCTATCCTACTTGGAGGTTCATGGGTAGTTATAAGTGATTATGGAAGGCTGCGGCACTTCCTTCCTGATGCAAGATGCCAGCAGTAACCACGTGGGTCACATGGGCAACGGCTCTTCCGGGTACTTAATTCTGACTCTCTCTCTCTCTATCTCTCTCTCCCTCTCTTTCTCGTGAGAATATATCCATGTGGTTCTGTATGTCGCATGAAATTAATGTCCATACAGATTCGCATGATCAGTTGTGCAGTTAACAATAACGATGATAATGATGGTGGATGAGTACATCACACATATCTGTTGAGAGATGGGGAGACAGAACTATCCGACATATTTAGTTCAGGTCGATCAGCAACACGAAGGGAAAGCCCGCCACTCTGGTCCCTCTGAGCGGAGTCGTGGTGATGCAGGTGAGCTTGGGTTGGGGTTTCGGGTTTAAGGTGCAAGGGCCTGCGGAGCTCAGTCAGACTGCGATGAGCTTTTTCTCAAACCAGTGCTCAAACGCGGCTTTGTTCTGAGCGGAACATGAATCTTAGTGCCACGGTTTTTCCAGCAGGGTTTTAGCCGAATGCTACGCGTTTTGAACAGTGCTAGCTGGAATGAGAACTGTAGAAGGTCTGCAATACGGTGTTGGCTATTCTCAACGGCTTAGGGTTCTGAATACCATGTGAATCCGACTGAAATACGGGTATTATGGACGAGAAAGCTCGAACACCCCGAAACCCAAACCCAGAACAAGAGACCAGAAACCCTAGGCCTTTGACCCTGTAACTCTATGAACGCCCTGTATGCCCGATGAGCGGTGTTTACGCCCTTTGCGCAGGCAACGCATTTCGCATTCAAGCATGCGTGATTCATAATTTTAAAGTGAAGAAGAAGTAAAGTATACCCTCAAACCAGGTTCTACTTTTTAAGGAACCCTAAAAAGGCCCACCTGCTAACAAGCGCAAGACCCTAAAACCCTGAACCCTATAGCCCTCCGTAAACCCTAAACCCTACACTCCCCAAACTCCATCAACCCTAAAACTCCCTAAACCCTAAAACCCTAAACCCTAAACTCTAAGCTCTAATATAAACCCTAAACCCTAACCCCTAACTCCTAAACCCTAAACCCCTTAAACTCCCTAAACCCTAAAACCCTAAACCCTAAAGCCTAATGCTTTCGGTCTCGAGGCCATCAAGGATCTCTTCGAAGACTGGCAGCGCATTGCGTCAGATCAGAAGGCTCCACTGGAGACTGGGGGCTTTGGGGGGTTTAGGGGTTTCAGGGTTTTAGGGTTTAGGGTTTAGGGTTTAGGGTTTCAGGGTTTTAGGGTTTAGGGTTTAGGGGTTTCAGGGTTTAGGGCTTTAGTCCTAAGTTAGGGGTTTCAGGGTTTAGGGCTTTAGTCCTAAGTTAGGGGTTTCAGGGTTTAGGGCTTTAGTCCTAAGTTAGGGGTGCAGGGTTTGGGGTTTAGGGTCTAGAGACTGGTTTATGGTCTACTTGGAGGTTTATGGGTGGGTAGAAGTGGGGTTTAATATTCCCCTAATGTGGGTTGCAATTATAGTTACCCTACTTATAACTCACTTTAAAAACTACCCATGAACCTCCAAGTAGAGGGGGGTTTTGGGGATAACAGTTGCACGTTCAGGGGTTTTGAGTTTCAAGGGTGGAGGGGTTTATGGCTTTTGGGGTTTGAGGTTTAGCGGTTTTGGGGTTTTTGGGTTTAGGGTTTTGGGTTACAGGGCTTTGGTGTTTGGGGTTGGAGGGTTACGAGGTTTTGGATTTGAGGTTAAGGTCCGTTTAGGTTCCAGGGTTGTGTGCTTTGTAAGGCTTCAGGTTTTGGGGTTTAAGGGTTTTGGGCTTTGGCTGGGCGCTGGTATGTGTGTGGGTAAGTAGTCTTCGGAATGTTGGCGAGTCCTAGAATCTTAAAATATATCCTAAACCGTAAACTTTATCCCTAAACTCTATAATTAAGCCCTAAACCGTAAACCCCAAACCCCAAACCCTCCACTCTCCAGGCCATCGTGAGAATCTGAGACCCAGAGCCTCGAACCACGACTCAACCCAGAAAGGCTAACGGTGTTGCGCTCAAGCCTAAATGCGCTGAAACCTACTTGGAGGTTCATGGGTTGTGAAAAGTGGAGTTAAAAGTAGGGTAACGATAATTATAACCCACATAGGGGGACTTATAACCGCACTTGTAACTGCCCATGAACCTCCAAGTAAACCCTCAAGCCCCTTTTCACGCGAGCATAGCACCCCTGAAGCCTAGAGGGATCTAAGCCCCAAAGCCGTAAACCCTCAAAGTATTTCGACACTTATGGCCAAGCTGTTTAGGAGAACAGCAACCTCGCCACCGCAGTCGATGCCAACATGGCTGAGCCACTTGGGGAACTTCAGAATATTCGGGGTACCTTCTTTGAAGACCCTTCTAGAAAGGATCTTACCATGTCGGTTCTTCATTTGGAGCTTAGATTTCTGATCGCAGGTCCAGCAGCGAACTGAGTAGTCGAGTAAAGAAGCTTTCACAGGGTAGGTTTGTTACTATACTGGACTGCATAATCAATCAGGGTACGTAGGTTTTGGGAGGGTACGAAAAGGAGCTTTGAGGAACAGTGCTACTAGTTATTCAAGCTTCTAATCTAGCTGACTACAGAGCAGGTTTGTGGTTTATCCTTCTGCCGCCGAAGCCATGTACCAGGGGTTGCTTTCTCGTTATCTTCATAAAGAAGACTCTGCTAGTCAGGGCCCCTCCTACACTCCTAAGTTCCAAATTCGGCGGCACAATGCTGCAAATTCGAATGATCTCCGGTGGAGAAATGAGCATACCGCTCCACGGGATACACAACGTGCGAGGCTTGAAGAGGCACCTGTATCAGCTGCGTGGCTTTCCCTTGGGATTTAGGCAGAGGCTCCTGCTCAATAGCGAGAGTTTGGAAGATGCTGTCAAGCTGGACTCACCCATGGACCTGGACATCGTTCTACTGCAATACGTCGATGCTTGGGAAGAGCAGGTGAATGACCTGCTACAGGCTGCTGACGAGGGCTCCCTGGCCGAGATTGAGTCCAGGCAGCGGCTGCCCCAAGATCCAAACCTGAGGCGACACAGCGACGGCGCCACAGCCTTGAGGATGGCATCTGAAGCCGGTCATGTAGGAGTTGTGAGCTTGCTGGACGCGGGCGCCGACAAGGATGTGGCAGACAATAACGGCATCACAGATTTGATTGCGATTGCGCATTCAGCTACGAGCTCACAGCCTTCCTTGTGGCATGTGCTTTAGGTGATGACGAAGTCGTGGGCTTGCTGCTGAATGCCGGTGCCGACAAGGACGCGGCAGACGACGACGGCACCACAGGCTTGATTGCGGGGCATCGAGGGCAGGTCATTTCTTGGCGGTTCGCGTGCTGCAGCAGGGCGGTGTTGATGTGGATTTGGCAAAAAACGACGGGATCACAGGTTTGATTGCGGCATCACGAGCAGGTCATGTAGGAGTCGTGGGCAATTCTGCTGGACGCCGGCGCCGACAAGGATGTGGCAGACAACGACGGCATCACAGCTTTAATTGCGGCATCCGGGGCAGGCCATGTCTTCGTCGTGAGAGTGCTGCTAATGGCCGGCGCTGACAAGGATTTGGCAGACAACGACGGCCGAATGGCTGTGATTGTTGCAACTCGCGCAGGTCATGTCGAAGTCGTGAGCCTACTCCGGGATGAATTATGTGCCCTTTTTCCAGCAAAACTGAGTCTGGAAGAATGCTAAACTGTGCCAGCACCAGCTTGTAGAGCAATATCAGCACACCTGAGCACGTCCAGAACAGCGGGAGCAGACTCGAAAACGCTCGGAGGACAGCATGCCACAGCGGTTCAAGCACACCAAAAAAAGATTCGGGGCCCCACCTTCGTGCTGTGAGTGCTGACCCACTTCTACTTGCTGCTGAGAGGCCAGTAATCTTAGGTAGACACCTGCCTGTTTCAGTTTTTGGAGGTTCGATTAGCTGAACGGGCTTCGCTGACGAGCATCTTTAACAACCGCATGCGAAGGGCAAGCCACCGCATCCTGCTTTAGTAGAAGCTGTAGCATCGTGCTGGGTTTCATGCCGGGCTTGTTGGGCAGGAGGCCACCCGCAGCTTCAGCTTTGTTTCGGGTTAAGGCAACATCAGCAGAGCCTGATCCACCCCCTTGCCTTAGTATTCCGGGTTTAGGGCTTAGGGCTTGGTTTAGGGCTTAGGGTTTTAGCACCACTTCTCCTGATCCTATTCTGATTCCGAGGACTATGATCAGCATGAGCACTACCTTCATCATCCATCATCATCCGTCATCAGCACCGTCATCATCGCCACCCGCCCACAGCAGCATATCAGCATCATGATGTGGATAATGACCCGTCGTAATCACCATTCTCATGACCGTAAACCCTACATCCCCATGGAGCCCTTCACCCGTACAGAACCCTTGCAGAAGGAACTCCTTACAGAGTCTTTAAGAACCCTTATTGCACCCTGTTGATGCCCGTATTCAACTGGACATGTGAGGGAAGGAGGCGCGGCCAAGCAAGGGGGCGTTCACAACTAGTTCCTGATATTCCCCCCAATTCAGCCCTAAGGCCCTAAACTGTCTGGTTCTTAGTAGGGAATGGGGGGAAGGAATGGGTTCTGGGGATTACTATTGGGGATTATATAGGGACTACTTTCCCAACCCTAAACCCTAAACCCTAAACCATTCCCTGCTTCGCAGCAGACAGTTTTCCCCCTATTGTCACCCCCAAGGAGCTCCATCGAGTGGGGCCAGATACGACCGGGGATGGTGTTGAAAATCCGTAACGAGGACGCCTCGGAGAGCAGACTCCTCAGGGTCTTAGGGTTTAGGTTTTAGGGGTTTATGGGTTTTGGGGTTTAGGGTTTAGGGTTTATGCGTTTTGGGGTTTAGGGTTTATGGGTTTTGGGGTTTAGGGTTTAGGGTTTGGGGGTGTTGTGAAGTACGAGGAGTAGATGCAACCCGCAAAACTCCAAAACCCAGAACTCCAAAACCCGCAAACTCACAAGGCCAAACCTTGTTGGCTCAGGGATCCTGCAAACCTGACCTCTAAACCCAAACCCTTCAACCGGTATGCTTAAAACCAACCCAGATTGAGTTTGGGTCTCTCCAAGCCCGACGTAGAATCCGATCAAACCTGGTGAAGCAGTTAGTAACCCGCGAACTCAAAATCGAGTGCAAAAAGCCACACATCTAGAGCATTTGAAAGAGCCCTGATTGCTCCAGTTGGACTCCGACCTCCGACACACTGTGGTAAACCTCAACGAAATCCCAATATATGGGCCTTAATATTTAGAATAGGGTTTGGGGTTCCTTTATAGTATAATATTATAATAAGGAGCCCTAAGGAATAATATTGGTAAGTATTTAGGCTTCTATTGTAAGTCCACCACCCGTTTTTCATGCAGAAACAGGAGAGAATCCCCGCAGACTGTCTTCTTCTCACCTCCTCTCATGCTGACGGCCACTGTTGTGTCGAGACTGCCAATCTGGATGGTGAGACGCGGCCCGGCTTGAATGATAATGGGTTTCGTGTGGTTCCTTTAAAGGATACTATAGGGTCCTAGAATAGGGTCCCCCTTAAAGGGTACTATGAGCCTCTAGAATAGGGTCCCCCTTAAGGGTTCCTATACTCATCAGGGTTTATAAGCGTCTTAGGGTTCAGGGGGACTGCTTTACGGGTTTACAGTCTAGGTTTAGGGCTTAAAGGGTTTATGGCTTGGGGTTTAGGGGCTGTTCTAGATGGTGAGAGTCCCTGCTTTCGAGATGTCGGGATTGGTGTCTCAGGTTTTAACGGTGAGTGTGGAGTTTTGAGGATCACGAGGACCAGGTCGTATGTAGAGTGCTTGGGTTTAGGATAGTGATTCGTATTGCAGGTTCTCGAACCCTGAAAATAATAGTAGACGTGGCAAGCCTAAACCCTGAACTGCCAGAGTGAGAAAATTCTGTTTGTCGAAAGCCCAACCAAAGCACGCTGAACCAAGTATTTCAAGCCTTTTGCGGGATCTGGCTGCCAATATCCGTGTATAAATCCTATGAAGTCCTAACGCCCCAAACCTGACACCTGACTCAACCGAATTCCTTTCAGGAGCCCCCTTAAAGACAGGAATCTGAAGAAGAAAACTGCCGCGCTGACGCCTGCCGAACTGGAATCTGCAGCGCAGAACGTCCGCTTCGTGGGTCACCTGCCGGCTGTGGGCCAACAGGGCGGCGGTTACGACGTAGAGGGCCCTTATTCGTTATCGGAGCCCGTTCACCAGGTGTTGTGGTGGTGGGTTTTTTTTTCCGTTGGACAGAGGTTCTGGTAGGATGTGCGCTTTGTTCTTCGGATGCTTGCATTCAAACAATCTCAAGTGGTCGGCGCTGGTTGCCACGGCAGGGCTCAAGAGACCTCGAGGACTAGCACAGTTCCGAAAAGCTGCTCCCAACCAAGACTGGATTTGGATTCCTGCATAGATTGTTCCTGTTTACGCCGTAAAGTATGGCATGCATGCATATACTGATAAGTATTTCTGTCTTCGTTTCTTTCTTTCTGTTCACTTTCGCTGGCCCTGAAGGCCAGAAGACCTCATATCCGAAAACAGTGCATGACATAAGGTTGTTCTAAATCTCCTTTACAGGAGGAGCCATCGGGAATGCACTTGACTCTCCCCCGTAACAGCAACCCGACATTGTCGCTACGGAACTTTGAGGTGCGACTGCATCCAAAACCTGAAGGCACCCCTCTCACACAGAGCCCCCCCACCACGGAACCTCCTAACAAGATCGCAGTAAACAAGGCGCCAAAATAGACTAGACACAATTGCTTCGGGTTCCCTTTTTAAACCAACCCCTCCAAATGAACACACCAAGCCTCAGAACCACTTTTCTCATTGAGACCCGACAAAACGTTCGGCTCCTTCTCAGGGGTGGGTGCCGCACCGTGTCTCCGCTGTGAGCCTCCCTCCGGAGACCTCTACGCGTTCCGCAGCACCCTGGTGTGCAGGAGGTTGAAGAGAATACGATTCTGCAGGACGTAAGCATGTGATGTAGAAGCCGGAATAATTACAGTACCAATACTATTCCTTAGGGTTCCTATACTATAACTAAAATGTATAGCATACCCAAAACCCTATTCTATTTTTCATTGGAAGGCCACTACATTAGGGTTTGTGAAGGAGTCTTGGTGGTTCGGATGAGACGCTCCAGGTCTCCTTTTACACTTGAAGACGATGGGTTTAAGGGTCCTTTAGCTTTGGCATACACTACCTCGTTCTTCCCTCTGGCAGATATGGACATGCAATCATCTCAAATCCGATTCTCCGGCACCCATGCAAACCTAAACCTCAGGTAATGTAATGGTGTCAGATATATCAAGGGGGGTTGCATGGGTAGATGGGGACTGACAGAGGCATGGGTTTTTGCATTGGTTACCGGTTTAAACTCCACACGAGTTAAAGTCTACTCGGATTCCTTGGCTTGGTGTATTTCTTTTTGGGGGAAGCTCCGGCCGCAAACTGCCGCAATCCACGCCCCATGCTTGAATGCCTGAAGCCGTAAACCCAAGGCTCTTTGGAGCTCACCAATGGCGAGGCACGTGGGTTTGTGCTGTTGGGACTCATGCCCCGTCTTGACGTGCAACGATGCACGCCAAGATGCTAAGACGACGTGAAGTGTGGGGTGTTTTGTGGGCTATTGTGGGGGTATATCGCGGTCCTTTACGAAACTTGGTAAGTGCTTCTTGGTGTGTCCCTTTAACGATGCAACCTTGCTTCAGCATCACATGGATATAGTTTGGGTGCTATCAATTATTAGCTAGCGCCCGACTTCAACATCGCCGCGGAGGTTCGTGGACTTGGCGTGAGCACGCTGCTTCTGCGGGGGACTTCCCTTCAGCAGACCGCGTTTCGTCAAAGCAAATTAAAGTCTTGTAGCAGAAGGGGTACCCGAGTACCCGAGCATTCGGTAGTTATTCTGGCACAGGGGATTGTTTGACATCATTTCAGGGAGTGGGCATGTCTCGAGACGAGGATCTCCCATGGCAACTTCGTTTTTCAGGCCTGCGAATTCATGACAGTTTCGTTCGTTGAGCTCTCAACTCGCCATGCATGAAGCGATTCTTACGGGCTTCGAGTATCTTACTTGTGATTGAATTCGGTGCAGGTTGTGGATGTTGGTGGGCTTTGGCATTTAGCCTCGTTGACGTTTCACATTGCTCGGACACCACAAAATGGAGTTGGGTGCGGGGTGTTCCACGATGGGTTTGATGGTGGGTCCATAATCGTCCCGTCACACACCTGGGTGTGCAGGAGACACGGTAACCCTAAACCCTAAACCAAAAGCCCCTAAACTCGAAACCCCAAACCCCTAAACCCTAAACCCCTCAAAAAAAGGGCCCCACACAATCTTCGCTCCCAAGGAGTGGGTCTTGGGTATGGTCGTTTACGCGGGCCACGACACACGGACGCTGAAGAACTCCCGCTCCGCTCGCTTCAAGACCCTCTGCCTGAACCTAAACCCTAAACCCTAAACCCTAAACCGTATTAGGGTCCCTTTCAGGACCTAAAAAGGGCTCCTAATTTGAAGAACTACCTATTCGATTTTAAGGGTTGCGCGCTTTGGGGCGCAAGGCTTAGGGCTAATCTGAAGTAGAGGGTTTAGGGCTTCGCAGTTCGGGGGTGTTGCGACGAATCGGCACGTGTACGTGGCGAGTTCTTCAGCACGTATATCTTAATATGCATACACATGTGCCCTTTATAATCAACAAAGACATAGCATTATTTTAAGTAAGCAAATATCTTTATGCAGTATAGATGTATACTAGTAGTACATGCATGCACACACACAACCTCATCTACTCAGCATCGATTATGCTTACATGTAGAATACAGTTCAGAGCATACTATATGTAAACGCCCTCCCTTTACTGGCCCTAAAACTACAATCCAGGTTCAGGTATTCAGGGTTCATGTGTCTAGGCCTCAATGGCCTACATGTTTATAGCAAGAGTTGAGGGGTCAGTGTTTAGTTTGCAGTTCTGATGCCTTGAGTCTAGGCCTGTTTCTCCAGTTGTTGATGAGGATTTCCATGTCCCGTTTCCGGTGCTGCCCTTCTCGAAGGCACCCTCGAGGCAGCTAGTGAACCCTTCTCTAACTANTACCCCTCATCACTGCTTCGTCCCTGGGACCAAATTTACGCCCCTACTATAGGGGCCTTAATAATTAGAATAAGGTTTTGGGGTATACTACACGATAATTAGATTAAGGAACCCCCAAAGTGCTTACGGCATACGGTTTAGGGGGTTTATCTGAATGCACTTGTTGAGGGTTTCTGTGCCGGAAAGAGTGGGCGTGGCTGGGGAGGCTAGAGGTTCACCGCTCTGGCAAAGTCCTCGGTTTTCGGGGTTTACGCCCTCTGCCCTGGTTGTCCCAAACTTAAAACTCAAACCCTACGCCCTGAATCCTAAAAGCCCTAAACTTGAGGCCCTCGGCGCTGGATGTGCGTCTCAATGGAGCACCTCGGCGGGGCTGGAGCTTGCGCTGGATTAGGAGCCTCTACTCAGTTTTCTTGCAGGTCTTAAGTTCGTGGAGGTTATAAGGCTTTTTCACGCATTTTTTACAAGTCGTGCATTAGTTAGGCTCTTACAAGGTGCCTGTGGGCTTTCTTACAGGTCTTAACTTTGGACTGTATCAAGGCTTATGGTACCCCACTAATATTGTTGCATAATGTTCTCGAAGGATCCGGGGGGCCAAGTATGCAAGCACAACAGTAGCAAAGTAGCTACAGTAGTATGATTTCAGGTACACATCCATAGAGCTACTTACGGATCGAATTAAGGTGCTTATAAGCTTACTTACGAAGTGCCATGAACCTCCAAGTATCTGGACCCGAACAGTCAGCTCGCGCGTTCCCTCGGGTTCCCTGCTATGATTGTAGCAGAACATATGGCACACAGGCCTGTTCTAAAGACCGCACGCCCTCACTTAGAGAATCTAGGGAGATAGTTTGTGATGTTACAAGTAGCTGCAAGTGTTGATAAAGTTGTCACTGTATATCTCCCAGCTCCTAAGCCGCAGGATGCTTAAAACACATCCAGAGCCTTCAAGCAATCCACAAGATGGATATTAATATGTGCAAAGGGGTCAACATCATGGTGAGATGCCTTTGTTGGTGGCTATCTTGTGGATCCTCCCAAGAGTCTGGATACCAGGGGTGGCTTACAATCAAGACGTTGTAAGAGTTGCAAGCATGTTGTGAGGGTTTGGAGTTTGGGGGGTTTGTTGTTTCGGGTTCAAGGGTCTGTGGTCCACAGGGCCTACTACAATGAGATACTTGGGTTCAGGTTAGTATGTGGGTAGTTGGGAAAATTCATGATAAGGTTCGTGGTCGCTTAAGTAAGGGTCTTCTGGAAATCCGGGCTGTTTGTGTCAGGCTTGTTATGATAAGCAAATTTCTGTTTGGGGTATACATTATAGAGGGCTGTCTTGTCCTTCTGCCTGTGATAGAGTTGGAACTATAGCTGCTCCTTGTCACGGCTGTGCAAGTCATATAGTAGCACTATACCAACCCTGCATGGTGAATGCCCGGAGAAACGAATCAACGAAGCCCTGGGATCGACTCTGCAGGCCCTAGCAACCCCCAAGAGTACATAAACTAACGGCCCAAAACCCATCAAACGGCCAGTATTCTACATGCTTTGGAGGTCCAGGCAGGCCTTAAGCCCGAGTTTAGGCTGCTGGCTAGGCTTCAGGTGCATTGCAGGTTTGACGGAGAGATGAGTTTGAGTTTTCAGATAGTTTACGTTGCTGCGTTTAGAGTTGAGGGTTTAGGTTGAGTATCTCGAGGCAAGTTGGGTTGTGCTGACCTCCAGTCCAGGCTCGATCCTGCGTGCTCCGTGCTCAAGCAGCCCAGGTGGTTGCCATGATTTTCGCGATCCAGATGTCCATTTGCTTGTTCATCTCCCTGTCTAGCTTCCTGTGGCAAAGTCTCCACGGACACAAGGCAGGCCTGCCGGAAGCATAATCTGCATCTGCTGGGTTGTGCTTGAATGCTAAACTGATGAAACGCAAAATCAGTGCGTGCAGCCGATCCCCATTCACCAGAATTCAGTGGACTTACCCCTGCGCGCAAGCCACGACGACAGGTGTGGTATCTGGAGGGCCTCCCTCAGTATCTGAATCCATTGAGGCCGGGACTTGTCACGGTCGTAAGAGGAGATGCTTGGCAGCCTTTAGATCAAACCCGGTACCAAAACCCTTGCAAGCCAAGATTGCAGACAAATTCCACGCAAACAGTGGTCCTCCCAAAATAGAGACTACACAGCAGGTGTGCGCGAAATGGAGGCAGCTGGTTAAGGCTTCGGAGGCTTTCCTGCTGTTGGAGAGGTTTTTGGCACTCCCTAAACCCTAACCCTTATCTTGTGACTTTGCACAAATCGGCTTGACAGCTTTTGTAAGTGTTCGACAGATTCAGATGCTTTGCCCCGTGGAGGCAAGTTGGGATTTGGTTCCTCATGCTGAACAGCCCCCTGGCTCGCAGTGAATTAGTCAGAGACATTATTCAGCTGTTATCCGAAATGGAAAACTTCCAAAATCCTAATCTCACCTCGAGATCCTGTGTTTCCAGCTCTCGCTTCAAGGTATGGTGCCCATCTCATTGATGATTACTGTCACTGTGGTCAAGTTCGCACAGGGGAAGATCATGTCCCAGGATGTAGGGCCTAGGGCCTAGGCTTAGGGTTGAAGAGAATCGGGTTTGCGGTTTAAGATTTAGGGTTTTGGGCTGTAAGGTTTGCGGTATACGGTGTAAGGTTTAGGATTTGTTTTTTTTCGGTTTGGGGCCAAGGGTTTGGGTTCAAGGTTCAAGGTTTAGGGAATAGGGTTTAAGGCTTAATGTCTTTGGTTTTGGGTTAAGGGGTTGTGATTCTCTTGTCCACGCGTGGCACCTGCTTTGGGCTCTTGAATTGGGAGTTTCAGCACGCTCTAGTTGAAGATGTGAAGTCCAGTGTTTGAGGGTCTAGGGCGGACATCGGATTGAAGCTGAGGGTCGAGAGCTCTATAGGGTCATGGCTCAAGGTGTGGGCTTCAAGGGTCTGGGCACGGGACGTTCAGGGTTTAGGGTTTGGGGTTTAGGGGTTTAGGGTTTAGGGTTCGGGAGCGCAAGAGCGGCTTGCGCCTAACCTTCTTGTGGCGCAAGTCTCCTTGAGCGGGAGGACGAAGGGTGCGGCAGCAACGGCAAGAACGCCGAAGTCCACACCAGCCAGGCAGTTTGTGGGCAACACAGAGATCTTGTTTCGATGTTCCGTTACAGTCCCTATATTACTTTGTGTTGTTCTCCTTTCCCCCCCACACGCCCTCTCTGCAGCACTGCATAAACGTAGAAGTGGCGCCCAAACGGCCTTGTGGCACAAGCCGACTCTTTGGGCGTAGCCAAAGTGCCCACAGGTCGATTCAGAAGGGTTCATTCAGGGTTTATAGGGTTCAGGGTTTATAGGGTTTACGGCTTATAGGGCTTATGGGGTTAACGGGTTTTTAGGGTTTATAGGGTTGAGGGGCACTACACTCGATGATTTGGGATAGTCGCTATGTCGGTTTCTGTGGGAAACTCCAGACTGCAAGCGATTTCTCGGTTGCTTTGGGACGAGGAATCCAAGTAGAATCGGAGTATCATGATCCTAAACCCTAAACCCCGAACCCCTAGACCGTATCATGATCTTTACTGAACAGGCTTAGTTCCTCAGTTCAGCAGAAAGTCGTCGAATGCTCCCCTGCTCTCCTACAGTTGGTCTCATACTATCCTACATCCAAGTACCGAATGATTCGGAGCCTTAAGGTGAGGCTTGCCGTTTCCCGTACCCCAAAACCCCATTCGAAATATTGAGCCCATGTACTACATCGGCTAGAGATTTTGGATATGTTCTTTCTTGAGATTCCCTTTTTGGTTTAGTTTAGAACTCTGCCATGAACAAAAGTGGTGTCTGTTGAACTCGACAGCTAGTGCGTGGGGGCTTAGGTTTAGGTTTCAGGGGTTTCAGGGCCTCGGCTTCAAGGAAGTCCGGCCGGAAGGGGTCTTCGCATGCTTCTGCGTAATTTGGAGGCGTCAATTGCTGGTGGCTAGAAGGGAATACCATTACTAATTACTAACTGGTTGGAATATGGGTCCCTTTTAGTCCCTGATTTAGTTGTCCTAGGACTTACCACACCCCAAAGCCTTATTCTAAGGATTTCTCGGTTTTCGGGTCGATAGTCTGACCTTGGTCTTATGTCGATCTTTACTTTGTCGGGTTTGGCGACCAGGGCCTCTAGTCGTCAGGGTTGGTTTTGGGGTCTGTGGAGTAAAGACTAGGCCGTATGATGGTTTGGGACGTGCAGGTGATCGACAGCCTGGGGCAGATAACCCACGTGCCATGGATCAGCAGAGTTGATGTGGATATAGAAGTTGTTTTTGATTTGCGAGGATCCTGGATCGCTAGACCCAGCCTCCTTGAAGCAAGGATGACGGTAGGGATCCTAGTTTCATAAGGCCTCAAGAAGGGGTGGGGTTCATCCACCAGCGGTTTATACCACTCCATGCGCCATAAGAGAGATCCGAACCTCTCCACAGCTCACGGCGCCAGAGATTCAGTCAAGGGCTCCATGTATCCCAAATGGGAGTTTCCGAACATTAGGGGTACCTTATCTTGCGGTCCTTGTAAAAAGGATCCTACTATTTAGGGTACTATACGTCTCCCTATGTTCGGAAACTCCCAAGGTAGGTAATATAATGACAGGAGGTAGTGGTTGTAGGCGTAAGGGCCGGAAGTAGGTAGGATTTGTATACGTGGTAAGGAATGCACCCCTCGGTGTTTGGGTATTGAAGCTTTCGATTTCTTCTCAGCTTTTGATTTTATGTGTGGTGCATGATCGAGAAATCTATACTATACCACACCGTGTAATCAAGTATACCAAGATGTCACGCATGATATACATCATACCCCGGCAGAAACTTTCAGGCACCTATACCACTTACTCAGCCTTCGGTATGGAACGTTTTGCAGCTTCGGAATCTCACAAGCTGAGAGAGGTCAAGCTGAGGACAGTGAACCCCGATATTCTCTCCGAGGACATGAGACCAACGAGACTCCTTCTTGGGGGAGTTTCATATGGGAGTTTCCGAAAATTCGCGGTACCTTCTCTTGGGGTCCTTTTCATAAGGACCCTATTATTTGGGGTGCTACCTTGCTAATGGTCGGAAGCCCCCTTCTTACTCTAGAGGAGGGAAGACTGGACTTCTTTCAGGAAAGCTTCGAAGGCATCGCAGGATTGAAGCTCAAGATCTGCAGCGCAAATCCCAAGCAGCCGTAACATGCCGTAACAGTTTGAGCAGAAGACCACTCCTTCAAGCCACCGGGCCCGTGATCCTGAGCCCTGACTCCTGACCCGTAACAGGCAGGATAAAGTAACCGTATAGACCTGTAACTCTTATAGGGGGGTCCTGAATATTCGGAGAATCATTCCTTAGAAATCCTTGGCAGAATAAATCTAGTATCAAAATCGCAGAAGCCGAATTTAATCGTTAAGGTCCCTATATCAGAATCAAAAACCAAGACCGAACTCACGAAACACAAAAAACTGTAGCCTAGGTCTTCTCGGACAAGACGGGTACCCTCACCCAGAATGTCATGGAGTACCGCGCCTGCTCTGTCGGGGGCCGGATCTACGGCTGTTTGGCTCTGATATGAATGGGGTGTGTGTACATATATATATATACACATAATGTCATATGTACATATGCGTGTGTATATATATATATATACACACCTATATAATCATACCTGCATATATATATATGTATGTAATGTATGTATCTCTAAACATACATAGATATTTCTGCCTACAACGTCCTCAACCCTAAACCCTGAAACATCGAAAGGCCGAACCCCGACCAAGAAGAGCAACACGAGGCTTGGAAGGCAACCCTTCGGACGAAGAAGTCCTCCAAGATGCGCATGCTGCTTGCCTGCAAGGTAGTGGTTTGGGGCCAATTTAGGGTTTAGGGTTTAGGGAAGTTTGGGGGTAGGGCTATACAGCGTTTCAGGCGGATTTTTGGTTTGTTAGGGACTTTTGCTGCGGGGGGGGGGGGGGGNGGGGGGGGGGTTGGGTTTTGTGGGGTGGGTTTTGGGGTTTTTTCTCAGGGGGGGGCGCGGGGGGGTTTCCCGGGGATGGGGGGGGGGGGCCCCCCCCCCCCCCCGCAGCAAAAGTCCCTAACAAACCAAAAATCCGCCTGAAACGCTGTATAGCCCTACCCCCAAACTTCCCTAAACCCTAAACCCTAAACCCCTACACCCCTAAACCACTCCCTGAGAAAAAAACCCGAAACCCGAACCCCAAACCCTAAACCCCCTCCCCAAACGAAGCTAACCTCACCACCAACAACGGTACTTCCTCCGCATGAGACCCGCCCTGAATTACCCAACTCCCAAATTCAAAACAACCTCCTATCTTCCCTTAGCCCCAAACCCGAGTCCTTAAACTTGATTCTACGTTTCGTGTAGCATATCGACTGATGTCAATCGATTAAGCCCCCCCGCCCCATGAAATGCTAAATCCTCAGGTGGAAACCTCAAACCCCTAACCAGAAACCCTGCACCTCTAAACCCTAAACCCCAAACCCTCAGGTGAACCTGCCTGCTGGCCCCTTGCTCTCCGATCTTCGGAGCAGCGGCGCTCACGCTGCTATAATGGCCTCCTTCGTCCTCTGCCCCTTGGGAAAGAGGAGTTGGGGTTTAGGGTTTCGGGTTTAGGGAGGGTTAAGGGGGGTTTAGTGTTATAGGGTTTCGGGAGGGCTTAGAGGGCTTATATGCATGTTCGAGTTGATGTTTAAGGCCAAGTATACTACTTAGTAGCTGCACCCAGCCATCGCTGGGATTTGCTGCTGTAAGTCTCTTCCTGTAGCTGCGGCATCTGCTGTGTTTTTTGGATCGCCGCCAGAGAAAAGGACAGCCAGAAGGAAAGAGCGGCATCTAGCGATCACCTTAACCCCGAGACGCCCGGAGACTTATCTTCCAAAGCTTCGAAGCCATTGAAGGTAGCGCCGTGAACCCATGACCTCTGGAGCCTGAAAACGGAGAGAAAGCGAGTGCAAAAAGGAACCTTGAACTCTGCACTATAGACACCCTAAACCTTAAACCCTCACTAACCATATAGATCCTAAATCCTGAAACCTCCAGATGAGAGAGGATTCTGAGAGCCCAGGCCATGCCCTTTGCCACACCGTGGAACCGGCAGCTCAGATGCTTCAATAAAAGCGGTCGGAGTATTTCGTCATACTCTGTCCTTGGGTTCCCTAGAAAATACTTGAAGGTTATTGGATAGTCATAAGTAGGGTAACTATAATTGTAACCCATATTAGGGGACTTGTCATAGCTGCCCATGAACCGCCAAGTAGAATGATAGTTCCTGTGCAATAGCACTCCGCCCAAAATCCGCTTCGAGCTCGAAGGGCCTCCTTGGTACAGCGAGGTACGCCTGTGCAGCTTTCAACGGCCATTTTGTCAGTTAGAAGAATTATGAAGCATTAAGCCATCATGGAGCCAATTCAACCCACGCGGCTTTGGGATGATACGACGAGGCTCGGAGCTTTCGATTTCAGGATGAGCTTACACTTTTGCTAGTGCCTTCGTCACGCGGGAACTGAGTGCAGAGGTTTAATTGGTGCTTCGGCGCATTTTTTTTGTATCGGGGTTCTGAGTTCGAGTCTGAAGATGCCGCGATCCCAAGAGTGAGGCTTCACCATCCCGGCTTGCTCATAACCAGGGCTCGCCAATAGAAGTATTCTAGGCATCTATACTGTAGAGCCTCAGGGTTTCAGGGTGTTTAGGTCGTTTAGGTTTAGGATGAACGCCCCCCAAAACAGATCCTGCAAAGGCTTGAAGCAAAATGCAGATGTGCGTCGCAATAGCTCGCCGCGCTGCTTTGTGCATCGATATCGGGCGATCACCGTCCACACTCTTCCCAGATGTTGCTGAAGACCGGAACACGGCAAAGCGCTGCCTTCAGGCAGACAGTGTGGCCGGGGAGGCCCCCTACAATGCATCTTCTCCAGATGAGCTCGCGCTGGCCCCTGGGACGTGTCATGGAGTGTGGCAGACTGGGTAACGGTTTAGGATTGAGGGTTCAGGATTTTCGGCTGGCTTTAGAGTTTAGCATGGATGCTCCCAAAGGCCCTCAGTATTACAGTGCCTGGATATGTGTTGCAGCTATCTATCCATCTAAATATCTATCTATACATACACATATATATATATATAGATATATATCCACACACACATGCATTATTTTGCACACGCCTGAGGCCTTGGAGCCTTAGGCTTGTGTAGAATGGCGGAGGGCAGAGCTGCCTGAGCTGATCTGATAACAGAAGTAGGTACCCTTTAGAGGGTTTAGGGTTTAGCAGTGTTCGGGCTTCCTTCAAATAATAACCCTATCACAAGTAATGTGACAGCCTGTCTCAGGAAAGTCAACAGATATGAACATCCAGTAGCCCTGAACCAACCACACCACAGTCTACCTCTGTGGAGGATTGCTACATGTACAGTTTAAAGAGACATGAGCAGAAATGTGACGCACTATCACTTTACATCGACATACCATCGCTATCTCTCGCCATCTTCATCGTTTCATTACCGCGGTGGGATTGCAAACCCTCATTGGCAACACCGGGAGCGAACGTTAGGTTGCAGACGTTCGGCAAAACTACACTCCAGCCTGCGAAACATTGGAGGTGCACCTGTAGCAGCATTAAAACTACTGGGTGTTTTGCGTTGCATTGCACGCTCCCGAGATACTGAGCTTGCAGGTGCAAGGATTTGGGTCTTGCTTCTTCTGCGGATGATCTCTGTGATACTGAACACCGTAGAAACGCAGACACCCCGCCGTGGCTTCTGGCCGTTGACTGCCTGGTCCGAAATAGTCGAATCCCTCAGACAAGTACACCCTAAACCCCTCAACTCTAAACTCTCCTAAGCAAAGGAGGCCCGTAACCCTCCAAAACAGATTAGGCTGGGAACTCCCGTGCTCGATCCAGGTTTGCGCAGCGAGGGCGATCGGCTTAGAGTCTGGGCCCGAGACTGCCACAGTCCCCTCGGAAAAAAACAAGTTTGAGCGGGAACTTGGAGGTGGCCTCCGTGTTGAATTAGAGCCCTTGCCCTTCTAGCTAGGTTCCTGAGCAGTGACCTTTTGCCCTTTTTGTTTTAGGGTCCCCTTATTAAACCTGAATAGTAGGAAAACGCGTACCCTTATTATGAAAGGGCTACTCAGGAGCCTAGCTAGATGAAATCCTGCACCATGGCTTTCCGTACTTCCCCCCCAGAGGCTTCTCTCGTTCAGCCATGTAGCAGCTTCTTGTCGGGTCGGAAGCCCTAAACGCTAAACCCAAGCTTAATTCCCAAACATATACAAGCTCAGCTCCAAAAGCCACAACCTGACAAACACTGAAGCCCAAACTCGACACATATCCAAAATTAGCATAAGCCTCACAGGCCAAACCCTGAAATCCGAAATCCAGCCTTCCGAGGTTCCTCCCGAAATCATTTGCCTGTAGGTTTGTGATACCCATCTCGAACCCTCATGGTAAAGGAGGCCTTACCGAGGTTTCTCCTAAACCCTGAACCCAAAACCCTAAATCCCAAACCCTAAACCTCAAAGCCTAAACCCAAAAGCCCCAAACCCTCATCCCTGAACCCAAACCCTAAACCCTAAACCCTAAACCCTAACCCCTAAACCCCTAAACCCCTAAACCCCTAAACCCCTAAACCCCTAAACCCCCAAACCCCTAAACCCAAACCCTAAGCGCAAGGTTCCTCCGACTCTCTCCGGAGGGCATCTTAGAGGTCCTACCCCGAGGAGCCGCTGCCAAACCTCTTGCGCAGCTTACCGGCTGGTGTCCGGAGGAAGGCAGATCTCGGGGTTTAGGGTTTAGGGAAGGTCTAGGGATTTGGCTCTAAGATTTCGGGTCTGGGATTTTAGGGATAGCAGGGCGTCTTGTTTTTGAGGTTTAGGGTTTATGGCTTGAAGGTCGAGGGTGTTCAGGGCTTGAGGCCTCCGGCTAGAGGGTGTCCGGTGTAGGGGCTTTATGGGTTGAGGGGCGCAGGGTTTGGGTTCGCCAACAGGTACCTGCTAAGACTGGCACTAAATGCTCTTCCTTTAGCATCCCAGGTATTGCTTCCGACTCGTTACAATAAACGTCCATATAAGCCCCCTTGAAGTGGCAGTCGAAGCATTTATGCGCTGTCAGAAACCTCTAATTTACGGGCCTTAACACTTACCAATGCTATTCTTAGGGTTCCTTGTATAATGGGCCCCAAAACCCTATTCTAATTATTAAGACCCCTATGTAAGCCCCGGCTGAAAGCTGTGCAGTCCTGGAGCTTGCTGACACTCTCGCCTGTCTGACATATTCGAGTCACGTATGTGTGTAACCTTACATGATGTACGCACATCATATACATGCATACATATATACATACATACATACATACATACGTACGTACATACGTACGTACATACATACGATACACAAGCACGTATACATTTGCACGCATTGTACGTGTATATGTATACATCGTATACACACATATCCACATACATATGTTATAAAGAAAAAATATAGATGCTGATGAGCTTCCATTGTTGCCCGTCTATCTACCTCTTTGCCCGTCCATTTGTCTGTATCCGTATGGATCGTTCCGTTTATTTATTTGTCTACCTATCTATCTATCTATCCATATCTCTATCGATCGATTTAGCTATCAATCCAGCTAGTCTATCCATCCATCTATCCATCTAGCCATCAAGCCATCCATCTATGTATCCATCCATGTATCCATCCATCCATTCATTCATCCATCCATCCATCCATCCATCCAGCGAGCGAGGAGCGACTTATCTAGCTAGCGAACTCGCTTGCTTTATGCCTATCTATCTATCTATCTATCTATTTGTTTGCCTCCGTCTAGCTACCCACCGCGACCCACCGACCCACCGACCCACCGACCCACCGACCCACCGACCAACCCACCCACCCACCCACCCACCCACCGACCGACCGACCGACCCACCGACCGACCGACCTACCTACGGATCTACATGTGTCTTTGCGTAGATATGCATATCTATATATGCTTAAACGGGTTATGATTTTCGGGGCAATTGGGAACATGCGGCACGGTCACGACTCGTCTCGCTTGGAGTACCAAGAAATTGGTAGCTGCTGGGAAGACTTATCCAAACGGATGTCATTTCCAGTTTCCAGCGCTTGAAGATGGATTCCTGTGGCATTATTGACACGGTACGTTGAGGGCACAGCCTGTCGATGTAAAGGCATGTGCCATGCATTGAGGCCAGCACATCCTGCGCGCGTTCTGTATGTCTCGCTGACTACGTCTAGAATCCTCTGCATGCTGCGTTGTTGTTGTTGGTGGGAAGCCTGACCCAAAAAGGGATATCCTGCGAATTGAGATGGGTTTCCACGACTCTGTTGGCTGTGCAGCTTGCCGATGCTTGCTTTGCATATGGTACAGATCGACGGCACCATGTTGTACGTCAGAGGAGGCAAAGGTGTATAAACTCAAGATTCTGGCGGAGGTCGAGCATCGATTTCGTGGCAGCCATTGATGCACTCATTGATGGCGAGATTGAGTGCAAAGGGTTGGCAACGTGTGTTTCTTTCCGACTGCGTTCAGCTTGTTGGACATGTGTGGTCTTGCACGTGGTGGTATGCCTTACCCAGAGGGACGTCCGGTGCCTTGCGGTTCCCGGCAACACCGTTGGCCAGGTGTTGAAGCACAGCTTGCCGATGTGTGCTTGGCACAGGGTACGCATTGGGCCCAACGCAACCTCGGCACCAGGTTGTGAGGCTTCTGGCCAATGCGCCCACTGGTGCATCCATCCAGCGCACGGCCGAGGCGGTGCCCGGCGGTGCGCCCGCCCGGAGTCGACACAGCTTGCCATGAACTCCAGCATGCTTATGGCATGTCTGTGTATTTCCGACTGCGCTCAGACTGTTTGGCGTTGTGGGGTCTTGTAGTTGGTGATTCTGATACGCCTTACCCACAGGGATATCCGGTGCCTTGAGAGGGATTCCCTGCGACACCGTTGGCCGGGTGTTGAGGCACAGCTTGCCGATTTTAACTTGCTTGGCATAGGGTACGCACTGAGGCCAACGCAACCTCGGCACCAGGTTGTATGACAGTGGGGCTTCTGCGCTAATGCGCCCACTGGTGCTTCCACCAAGCAGGCCGGAGCTCGCGCACCGCCGCGGTCCAAGTCGGCACAGCTGCGAAGGGGAGGCTAGCATGTTTCTGGTGTGGTGAAGCATCGTGCCCCGCCGCATTGGTTAGCTGTTTCATCTGGACTCAGTATAATATAAGAAAGTGTAAGCATGCACGCATATCGGAGTGCAGCATCACAAGAGCCTGGCACTGCCCACCTAGATGGAAATGTGTGTGAAGCCTTTGTGACACGCCCGCAAGGCAATCTTTCTGGCTTTGTTTATGACAGCCGTCGAGTGTCCTCGTTTACTTTTCAACTCCAAGCTGTGGCAAGCTATCGTGCTCGCCAGATGTTACCCAAGCCCTCATGCCTTGGACAGGTAAGCTTCTGAAGGCTCAGCTTCTTGATGCATCTCGGATGGCAGGCAGATTTATCGGCCCAGGTTCTCGTAGCAGGGCTCCACCATCTTCAGGATGGAGCCCCACTATCACTACCACGATTCCTGTGTATCAGCACTATTACAGGCAGCAGCACCTACGACAACCAAAGCATATGATACTGGCACAGCTTGATATAGCTCAATAGGCAATCAACTGTTCCTGGCGATTTCCAGTCGCTCTTGTGGTGCGCAAGCGCAAGATCAGGATCGGTAACCTTGCAGTAGCCAGGCGAAGACGTATGTCGGAAGACTCGTGCTTAGACACGTCATGTAGCCCAAACAGAGTCGGGAGCTTTACCCCCCCCCCCCCCCGGCACCCACACTCCGGGGGGCCGGGAGCGGAGAGGGCGGGGGGTCAGATTTTCTCGCCTTTTGGTGTTGGTTGTGGGGNGAAGAACGTGTTCGCAAGACTCCTGCTTAGAAACATGTAGACCGCCCAAAAGAGTCGGGGGCTTTCCCCCCCCCCCCCCCCAGGTCGCCAGACTCAGGGAGCCGGGCAGCGGAAAGAGGTTTGGTTCATGCTTTGCAGCCTGTTGATGTTGCTGGTGGTGGTGACCGCAGTAGCGATGATGATGATGATGCTGTTTATGATGATGACCATAATAAAGATGATGATAACGTGGATGAGGATAGTGATATTGATGGCGTATGCACTCGACTCCAGTTCTTGCGTTGCATTCGAGGGAACCCGGCTAGGGGATCAATATCATGGTTGAGGGTGTAGGGTTTAGAGTTCAGGTGTGCGAGTTCGACAACAACCGGAAGCGGATGTCTGTGGTGGTTCGACTGCCAAACGGCCAGATCATGCTGTGCCTTGCTTGCAGCATTAGTATCCTCATGAACCGAGCGAGATGTAATCTTTGGCTCCAGTGAAGTGCCTGTAAAGAAACACCACCAGGGCAGAATGGATCGTGCGAGACTATGAGATGTTTGCGGCCTCGGTGTATGTTCGTGTGCCAGCTTTGCGAACGACTACCGACCGTCAATAGCATCGACGACAGCAACCGGCACAATAGCTCGAGCACCCGTAACGTGTTTTGATCGGCAAGGCATCTAGCACATCCCTGTCGTAGAGAGGGTAAGGAAAACAATGGAAGAGAGCAAGCAGCACTGTAACGCCTTCGGGTCTGGATGGTGTCGATATCTATGGGCAGTGCGGCGTGTCTATGTAGGTTGACAGCTTAAGAGTTCGTGTCATAGCCACTCCTGGTCACCTACAATGGAGAAGGACCCAATGTACCCTTCATGCTTTGTACGACTCAACGTAAGCCGACAACATGTTCAAGCAGACATAGCCAGGCAGGCAGGCAAGCAGACAGACAGACAGACCGACCGACCGACGAACGGAGGGACACAGACATGCACAGACAGATCAAGGTATACCAAAGGAGCGGACAGCAGCGTCCTCCCATTCATGGCAGAAGCCGAGTTACCTGGCCAGAGCCAACACAGGTTCAGGCTTTGGGCTGCAACGCTTGATGATTTGCCTCAATCATTGTCGGTTTTGCTTGGCTTCGAGAGGGTTTGCGTTGATAGTGCAGGTTTGGCGTCAGGGCGCAGAGATGGGGCAGAATGCTGATTATATATATATATTATATCTATTATATATATATATGTGTTATATATATATGTGTATATATATATATATATATATATATATATGTATATATATATTATATAATATATATATTATATTATATATTATATATATTATATATCATANTTATATTATATTATATTATATTATATTATATATATAATATTATATATCATATATTATATTATATATATAACAGATGTTATATATAGATATTATATATATATATATATATTATTTTATTGGGGTAGACTTCGAAGATTTGCCTTTCGAGGTTTCGGAGTGAGTCCCGAGATCCAAACCCGAAAGCTCTCACGAACCATGAGTCCCTGATGCGCTAAATCCGAAGAAAAACGCGCCCCGATGCTAGAACTTCGCATAGATCGTGATGAAACCCATAGAGCCCCAAGCCCAAAGCCCGAACACCCTAAAGCCTCAAAGCTCTAAAGGCTAAACCCTAAACCCTATAAACCCTAAACTCCTAAACCCCTAAACCCTAACCACCTGAACCCCTACATCCCTAAACCCCTATTAATAAACCCCCAAGCCAAAAAGGGCTCCAGGGCCGAAGCTGACAGGCTCTCTTCCGAAAGACGCCTCTGTGAAGAGCATTTGACGATCTTCGCGCGGCAAGGCATCGGGATGTCCGCCTTTGCATTGAGTCGTAGGGGTTTAGGGGTTTAGGGGTTTGGGGTTTACGGGTTTAGGGTTTCAGCCTAGTCTTTCACATAATTAAAGTTATTTGGGTTTAAGCTTGGCGACAGTTTGTGGGCTAGCGAGTTTTATGGTGAGGACAGGTTAGGACTGACAAAAGAAGCCAGGTCACCAACACATGGCACTACCTTTTGGGGATTACGGGGTAGGGTCGAAGCCCGACAGTCAAAGCGGTTTGGAGTCTCGGGCTTCAGGGCTGCAGGGTGGCGATTCCTGGGCATGTTGGGGCTGTGGGATTCTGTGGTTTGGATTTTGGGCTTTCGGGTTTTAGAGTTGGGGCCTGAGGTGAGGGTCCTAAGCCCTACACCCCTACACCCTCAACCCTAAACCCTAAACCCTAAACTCTAACCCCTAAACCCTAAACCCTAAACCCTAAACCCTAAACCCTAAACCCTAAACCCTAAACCCCTAAACCCCTAAACCCCTAAACCCCTAAACCCCTAAACCCCTAAACCCCAAACCTAACTTGAGGGTTGAGGGTGGTGGAGTTTCAGGCTTTCACGTGAGCCGAGGCCGGTGCCCTAAGCACCCTGACCAGGGAATTTATACATGGGTAGCAGGGTTTTGACGGTTTTAGGGTTTTACCCTAAGGCTCCCTAGAAGTTCCTTGTTAGGGTTCATATTTAGAATCCTATAAGGTATTCCCAAAAAGGAAGTGCCATGGAGCCCTGGCTAGGGCTTAGGCTTAGGAGCCCTGTAGGGTGTAGGCTTTCGAGTTTGGCTTGAAGCCCCTAGAGCCGATCCACTGAGATTTTAGTGTTTTCTAAGCCGCCCGGCACAGAAAAGAGCAGTGCCTTCTGTAGGCTATGGCTATGGTATAATATGTTCAGTTTTGAAAAGAACGGATACGTTTGCCGCATTAGCAAAAGTGCCGCAGAGACATTGTCAATAACGGTCCGCCGTATCTTCTTGGCGCGGGAGGTCGGATTCGAAAGACTAGGGAGTCAGAAGTCTTCTTCAGGCCTGTGCGGGTGTAGGTAGTACATCCGGAGAACTTGAAGCCTAAAGCCGTGAACCCTGCAAACGAAACCGCCCACACCTGAACCCCAAACCTAGAAGCCCTAATAGCCCCAAGCCCACCGAAGAAATGCAGGACTGCGGACGTTGTGCCTTGCGCAGCGCGTCGTCAGTGAAGAGGAGCACCGGTGCCTGCAACGATGTCTCAACCCATGCCCTGAACCCTAAACCCTAAACCCTAAACCCTGCCCTGAACCCCATAAGCCCTACACCCTCAAACCCTAAAGCCCTAAACCAGGAGGAGTCTCTAGAGTCTGGGGACTCTCGGAATCCCTTCGATAGCTCCCGAAACCCTTTCATAAAGGAGTGATTCGTAAGACTATACCTCTTCGAAGCATTGAGCCCCCCTCTTGCCTACACCTTGAAACCCTTTGCGGTTGAGATTCGGATTAATCCTGAACCGAAAACCCCATGCATACCCGAAACCCCAAGCCCCTAAAACCTCCATCAGTTTCGGTAGCCCTAAGACTCCATTACGGACTCCTTGTACAGCTCCTAAGAAATCCAGGAACTACCACCATCGAGCCCATGGAACGCGGTTCCCCCCAAACTACGAAAACAAAAAGCGCCAGCCGTAATCCTTGGCCAGAACCTATGCCTCAGCGGACAATGCTCAGGCATGCAGAGTGGCACAAGCGCTACGAGGTGGCCAAAGCTTTAGTCACCGAGGACCACACGATTGCGATTGAAAGGGTGTAGGTTGAGTTGTGGGCAGCAGAGTTGAAGGGGGTCTGTAGCACTAGGATTTTAGGGGCGAGCATAAGGCTTAGGGTTCAGAGGATGCCTTCAGGGATTGAGGATTTATTGTTTCGGCGAGTGGTGGGGATTGGGGGGTTTGCGTGTAGTAGAGTTCAGTTCAGGAGTTATGGATTTCGGGTTGGACGGGGGGTTTTGGGAGTTCTGGGGCTGGGTGTCGATTCGATTTGTTGAGGTTTGACACTTCATGAAAGAGAAGAACTTATCGCAACTCCTCTGACCATCCGGTTTCTACCGCCACCACGATCAGCTTCATCAACAATGTTCGTTGCTATCAGTGCAACTGTTATGTCTGGTCTGCTAGTAGCGAGAACAATGCCGGTTAGCTAGTTAGAACCAGAGTTGCAGGAGTTGCAGTAGCAGTGACGAACTTGGCTTATCGTGCCTGCTGCTGTTCCTCCACATGAATGCATCGGACGGTCAGTCGAGCTGTCCCTTCAGGGGTGGGCAGCGCGTAGACAGCCAGGGGGCGGACATGCTGTGGCAAGCCAATCAAATCAAGACTGTCAGGACATTTGCCACTGTCCTATGAGCTACTACTTGGTTTCACGATGTGAGGGCCATTGGGGGAGTGGCTTCTAAAATCTAGCTCGCAACTAGTAAGGCACTTAATGTACACTCCGAAAACCTAAGCCGCTTTGCAAAGCAATCGGGCACCCCTGGGTTCCCCAATGTCGCTGTCGGCGCACGCTGCAACGCCGTCATCACCAGGCCCACGCCTTAAGACGTCTTTGTCAGCATGGGATGGGGGATGGCATGGACGGGGGTCTTCTTTTTTGTTTCTGTTGGCTGGCTCTTCTTGGATTGTTATATAATAAGATACAAGTTCTGCTGCCTCGTGCGATTATGAGTATAACAAGTATGGCTCTTCCTTTTTTAAATTAGGCGAAGGTTCCTTTCGTCAGTGTTTGTGCTATTGCTGTTTCTGTTGCTATTTGTTATTCAGGTTTAAGCTCCTTCTCAGAGTCCTTGGATTACGTAGTCATTGCATGGTTGGCTATTGATGATGTGGCCTGTGCGATGGACCTAGTTGAATGTTGACGATGAGTGTAAGGAATTAGCGAGAAAAGTAGTTAGTCGTCAAGCGGAAGCACAGCTTGTGAAAGCCGGCTATACCACCCCAAATGCTCTGAAGGCAAGTCAGTGGACTCGGATGCAGCGGCCGAGGAGGTAGAGAAGCATCCTTCGCGCGAATCGTCGGCCATCGAGTCCGACACTGCTAACCAGCAGAGCCCGCCATCGCTCACCAAATTCATACTAAATGCCTTGTTCACGGCCTGTCTGAACTGGGCCGACTTTGCCTCTGATTGGTACGTGATCCTGCAGTACGGTTGCATCATCGATTCTGCTATGAGCACCGGCTGCGGGCAAGCGGAGGAGCTTCAGGGGTGCAAGGCCCACCCATGGTGGTTTGGCATTGGCCTCTTCGTGCTCATCGGTTCCAACCTGGTTCAGAGCTGGGCATGGGCCGGCGCAGCCATCAACGCATTGCGAGATGAACGGCTTATGCTTATGCCCAAGGGAGACCCCGCCAGCTTTGCAACTATCCTGCTGTTGTTTATTTTGGCGTTTTTCCAGGTTCACTACCTCTTGGATATCGCCCTGGCTTGTCGCCTCGGCGTCCCCAACATGAAGGACCGGCGAGATGCACAACGCATTCTGGGGCCAAGGTATCGAGAGGTCGCAAACAAGCTGCTCGAAAGTGCTCCGCAGCTTTATTTCCAGGCATACATCCTATTTGCCGTCGGCTCTCATGGGGATGTCATGAAAGTACTTTCAGTCATCATTTCTGCCTGTTCCCTCAGCCATGGAGTCATGATGTTACTGTACACGAGTGGGCAAAATTCGATTGCCCTTACAAGCTTGACTGCCCTGTGGCTGGTGTCCGACCAGGTCTTGAGATCCGCTGGGTACGCTTTGGTGCTGTCTGAGGCCCCGCGCCCCTACGGCATCGCCGTGATTGCTTTGGCATCTCTGGTGATAAGCGGACATGAGGCGAAAAAGGATGCGGAAATTCGTCGGGGTCAGAATGCCAAGTTGAGCGAGTTATCCCTGCGGGATTGGGGACTTCTTGCGATAGGTGCGGTGGTCTGCTATCCGCCTGCTTTTTTTTTGAGCTACCTGGTTCCCACAAGTGACATGATCCGCTACCGGTGGCCCACGGTTTTGGTCACCCGCTGGCTGGAAATGGCGATCTTTGCGACTGTGGCTTTTCTCGTCGCGCGGACCCCTTGTGGACAAGTGCCCACATCGGAAGTAGCTGGTCTCTTGTGCCTTCTGCTTTCCAACATCTGCATTTACATCGTCCGCCATTTCTGCTTCGAGCAGGAGATTGGTAATCCCCAACAGTTTGAATTTGGTAAAGGCGACTTGCAACAGGAAGGCGGCACAAAGGACATCGATACGAGACCATCCAGCGCGCTGCAGGCATTGACGGGCTGACCTAGACCCATTTGCCCCAACATACGGCTCGCACTAAGATGGTTTTGCCCTCCACAGAGCCGCAAAGCATTGGGGCTGTTGTTACTGCTAAAGTGGTCCTGTATACTGGTATCTCATACCACGTGGCGTTTTTGGACCACATAGTTGTACAGTTGCAGAGCTTTTTGCCATCCCAGGGTCAGGCAAGCCAAGGCTTTCATGCTTGCGCTGGGATCTTGGAGGTTTGCGCATTCAGAGTTGTAGCGAGCAGTAACACATGACCTGCGGAACCAACAGCTTGTTTTGGAGGCACCTCTCCCAAGCTAACATAGAAGCCTACGTAATTACCAATATGATTCCTTAGGGTTGCTTATTACACTTATAGGAATAGCATCACCCAAAACCCTATTCTAATAATTAAGGCCCCTACATTATATCCAAGATTCCCCCTGTCAGGCAGAGCCCGGAGCTTCTTCGACCTGCTCAGCTCCCTTGCGTTTGGCCGATGTCGAGGTGACGGAGTGCTCATCCCAGACAAGAGGCTGTTGATAGGAGAGAAAAGGTGTGAGGGTGCCGCTCTCACCGCACTAGGCTCCAGCGGAATATCTAATAATAGTTCTACTGCCGTAGGTTCTGAGTCCATTCACAAACAGTTGGTGCCCTCCCTCACCCCAGGTGACGATTGATGATCGAATCATGTTGCATGATAGGCCATACAGCGCGTAAACTTTGACCAAGACGAGAGTGTGGGCCCCTGCAGGCGACGCGGTTGAAGCTGTCATCCAGATCGAGGCCAACACTGCACCCGCAGCAGAGCGAGAAGTGAAGGAGGTCAAAAGAAGGATGAAACGAAGGATGGTGAAGAGAAAAGCCAAGAGAGGCCAGAATGTAAAGATTCCTTGTTTGGGGATGCTTGGCCCGATGCATGTCAGGAAATGTGTTCAGGCTGGGTAATCCGGACTCTAGTGCCAAGCACATGTTTCGCTTGAGCATGGTTTGCAAGCATTCCGTGCTTTTCTTCTTGTGCTTCCGGAGGTGCTGACGGCACCGGAGCTTCGTGTTTGGACAGCGACACACGGAGCGCCGGAGATGCGGTGGATGCTGAAACTGGCACGACACCGCTCGTGCCCGGATCGCCGAAGAACAGGAAGAAGAAAACGACAGTGCCGAAGACGAAGGCCAAGAAGGGCCAGAGTGGAAATGGCTTTCAGGAGGCAGAAGCAACCACTGGAGACCAAGTACGGACGGAAAAGGCATCTTCAGAGCAAGCCCTCCTTGCTACAAACTTTAACTCCGTGATCGTTCGCCCGATGGTGGGGGTTGACACCTGACGTCGTAAGTTCAAGAAGGTTGTACTCGGGAGGACCTGCAGTTCACCAGCTCATGCGTACCCGAGGCTCTTGGTGTTTCCTATGGACATGAGAAGCTTCCAGCTCCGCCCGGATCTTCGCGGCGCAACTCGAAGGGCCAAAGGAGCCAAGCAAAGGAAACTCTCCCGAGGATGCCTCAGACGGAAGTCCCTACCCTAAGCACCGCCCCGAGCCTTAACTCTGACATGCCCCACTCCCAACTTCGAGCGAGAGCTTGAGCTCTAGAACATTCTGCGTGCATCGCACGGCTGAAGGCCCGAAAGCCACCCTGCTAAAGCCACTCGAGCTCTAGGGGATTTGGAAGTTCACCAGGGCGAGGACTCAGGGAGAAGGGTTCGGAGCTCATAAGATGGCTGTGCTGTGAAAAGTTCCAGAGTTTCGGCCCAACATGAAGATCCAGTATCTTGGAGCCCCTATAAGTAGGTCGAAGGCTGAGGGGGGGTTTTGTTTCGATGTAGTTCGATCTCTATTGTGCAGACGGAGTCCCAAGCATGACATGAGTACGGACACCCTTTACCGAGCCTCGCCAGTGAGCATGCCACACCGGCTGCTGGTGCCTTTGGCAAAGCATAGCGCAGAGTTGCCCTCAACTCCGGCACTAAACCCGAACTTGATGAACCCTGAACCCTGAACCCTAAGCACCCTAAACCCGGACTTTCTGAACCCAGACTTCGCAGGACAAGGCCGACAGAATTCACGAGTTGGTCGTGGAGCTGGAGACGTTTCTTGAAGCAGTGGAAGACCCAAATACTGTGGTACATGCAATGGGTCCCTAAACCCTAAATCCTAAGCCTGTAAACCAGGCCCTATTTAAAATAAACCTTGCTTATGGGATCTTTCAAGGACCCTACCGTCCAAGGGAGACCCTATAAACCCGAATCCGTAATCCCTGAACCTTCACCGCACAACCCTACCTAAGCACTTAACCATACAACCGCAGACTCTCGTAGCCTCAAGATGCCAATGCAAGCATGGTTACAGTATACCTTTTTGGTAAGGTCATATACACCCCCGAGCAGTAAAGCCGGAGGCGCCGGGCCCGCAACACAAAGCTTATTGGACAAGCACCCCATACAGTATCAATATCCTAACCCTCGGGAGGCCCCAATCGCCTGAAGACCTACTCGAAATAGTCACGGGGTCCGCGTTGTTCCATAGCGGTGGTTGCTCTCCTGGTCTCGGCCTATCGGATCAGGTCCTGGGGCATGTTGTTCAAAAGGTTTTTGTCGTCCAATTTTTAGTTTTGTGGCAGGTGTGGTTTGTTCGGGTTTGGGGCTTAAGTCGTTTATGGTGTTTTGCCTGAGTCGTTTCGGGTTTCGAAGCCCAGGGTTGGTCCGGTGAGGTGGCAAACTTGTCATTTTCGTGTTTTTCGTTATGGTCATATGCAGGTACCTGTTGGATCACACATATGTCATGTCTTGCAGCCTTAAACTACGACCCAGCCAGCTCTTCACAGGTTGCTGCTGCCTTTTTATTCGTGTATGTGCTAGACCATGATCGAGCTGTTAACTTGAGACCCCAGTAACAAGCCCGAAACCCTGCCGCGCAACCTAGATTGCCATTCTCTAAATGCTTCCAGGTCGATCCTCTAGAAACCAGATCTGTAAAGAAACACCTATTCTGAGGAAGCATCCTTTGAAGCTTCTGGGCGCCACTGCCATTGAGGACCTTGGGTCGAGTTCGGCGTAGGGTTCGGGGTTTTCCGGGCCTCAAGGTCTAAGTATTTGTAGTTAGGGTTTAGGGTGTATATAGGGCTTAGGGTTCAGGGTTTATAGGGCTCAGGCCGAACGCCCAAGCCCGCAGAGGACCGTTTGCAGGACCAGGTCGCAGATACGATCGCGCAGTGCCTCGGCTGAAAATCTCGTATGGACACTTTGCAGGGCTCAGCTGCTGCGGCTTGGGTTTTGCTGAGAGCCGCCAGGTAATTATCTTCCATTAGTATCTTAGTGCTTGTGTGAACCATTCCCTCTCGTGAACCCGGGAACTCCACTTGGACCTTGTTTGGCTGAAAGCAGTGAGAACGCGCAAACCTCAATCGACTAAGTCTCCATGTTGATTATGACACTTACCATCTCAGTCGTATTGGAAATTAGTGGTTTTGCAAGTATTTTCGCAGCGAGCGATACTCATACTAGGTCAAACGGCCTGTAAGGCCAAATAACGACATCGACACCACGAGCTAGGGTGGGCAGGTTAGCTATGGTGCTTCTGATTGTTCGGCACCCAGACACCGTACAGTATCCAAGAGATGGAGGGAAAACACCGTCTAAGTCTGTTTAAGATGAGGTACCGCAACACTCAGCCCAAAAAGTCCCGGTTTAGGGTTTAGGGGCAGAATGAACCCGGACCCGGCTACCTGTGTAGAGAGATGCACCGAGAGTTTGCTGCAGGCTTCGGGCTGCCGGCATCCGCGTCTCTTTGCCGAACTCGAGTTTAGGGTTTCGGCGTTTCGTTTAGGGTTTAGGGTTTAGGGTTTGGGGTGGAGGCTTGTTTGGTAGGTCGAGTCGGAGCATGGCCGATCCAGGGGTTGGCGGGAGGTTTATGGTTTTGGGCTTAAGGTTCCTAGTGGAGGGAGTTTAGTAGATTCCCTGTCAGGGTCTGTAAAGCCTAGGAAATGGACTATTGCAGGGTTTGGGGCTTCGACGGTGGTCATTGGCGGTGGCGGTTAGTGGTGGACAGTAGTAGCAATCGCAACCGCAGTGCACGGAGGACGAGGAGGAGGAGAAGGACAAGGAGAAGGATCGTTGTTGTGTTGCTCGCCACCGGAGTATACCAATATGAGCTTGGTTGTTACTGTCTGCGCCTCCGAAGATCAAGAGCAAAAGGTCTGGGTGCTCACCGGCGACAAGGTGGACACGGCGATCTCCATTGCCATGTCATGCTTCTCAGCTTGGCCTTACAGTTAGGTCAAGTTAATATGGGGGCCTGATATGGGGGCCTAAATATTACCAATACTATTTCGAGGGTTCCTTATGATAATTATAGCATAATGGGCCCAAAACCCTATTCTAAAAATTAAGGCCTCTATAGTCGTCCTGGGTCTGGGCTGTCGAGTCCGGGTTCGAAGTTTGGGGAGGTGCTGGGAAGAAAGAGCCGAGCTAAGGACCCCGGCGCACGGTAGGCTGCCTTCCTTCGTACGACTAGAGGAAGAAGTGGTAGTTGTTGATGTCATCGGTATCATTATTATTATTGTTATTATTATTCTGAGTATTATTCGTATTAATATACTATATAGAGTAGTCGTTGTTCTCGTCGTCGTTTCCTCGTAGTCATGTGTACTTCGCAGAATCAGCTGTAGTGCCAGCTCAATTCTCCGTTCCGATTAAGAAGACTCAAAGCGAATTCTTGGCCCACCACCCATCGGACTGCCGAGGCTTTCGGATGTTGGGTTTCGTTTCTATGTATAGGAGCTTCCATTGCCAGCAGACTTGAGCTCCTGTAATTGTAAGTTTTGTCACCGTTTTTCGAACCCCGGTATTGTTGAAGTCCCATGATCCCCAAACCCTAAACTTTACCTACGCCCTTGAAGTAAGCTCAGGCCAACTGCTGACCGAAGATATGGATAATTACGTCCTCGACGGGGACTCCGAGCAGCCGCGTCTCGCCCCTGTAGGTCGGAAGCCCTCAAGGGTAGTTGGGAGTTTCCGAAAATCAGGGGCACCTTATTTTGGGATCATTATGATCAGGACCCTACGATTTAAGGTACTATATTAGGGTCCCCTATTTTCGGAAGCTCCCATTTGGGTTTTACCTCAACCCGCAACAGTAAGCAAACTAATGGCCCAAAACCTATAAAGAGCTATCATTCTACATACTTTGGAGGTCGAGGTAGGGCTTAGGATATGTAGGTTTTGGGGGGGATTCAGGGTCTCGGGTTTGGCGTTTACAGTAGCGTCGAGGATATTTGGGTCTTTTGGGGCTTAGGGTTTAGGGTTCTATACTCTACGGCTTTAGAATCATTCAGGGCCTCTGGGTTTAGGGCTTTGAAACTAAAGCAACAAAAAGTGAGGTTCGTGGGTTTCGTAGTAAAATCCTAGCCCTACATCGAACTCTCAAACTATACCGTAATTTGGCTTAGGAATTTAATAAATAAGGTTCAGGGCATTTTAGGTTTATGCTATGTGCCGTTGTCCTTGTCCGTAAACCGTCGGTCGTAATGAGAATTCGTTGTGCTTCAGGCAGCGAGGAATATTCATAGTAGAATGTCACGTCCCCGCCTTTCCCAACAAAAAGCAAAACCACAACAACCTGATTTTATTCTCAAGGCTAAACCCTAAACCCTAAGCCCTAATTATTAATTACCTTCCACTCGAAACCCCGACCTGGATAAGTCGAAGTCGCCGGTTTTTGGCCGAACCCCAAAGTCCCAAATCGGGGCGGGGGCGTCTGAGTCACTGAGGGTATCCGGTTCAATGAAAGAAGGAGCCTTCAGCCGATACGCCCGAAATCAAGCCTTGAGCTCATGATCCACAAACCTCTGAACCCTAAACCCCTAAACCCTAAACCCCTGAACCCTAAACCCCTAGACCCAAATCCCCTAGACCCTAAGCCCTAAACCCTCTAAAGCCCCTTAGCCCTAAACGCCGGAATGGGTAGCTTCCGAGGCTCTTCGAAGTCCTGACTGAAGCCTTGACAGCGGACCGGCCGGCCCTGACCATTGCAGGCACGTCGGTTTAGGGTTAGGGTTTAGGGGTTTAGGGGTTTAGGGTTTAGGGTTTAGGGGTTTAGGGTTTAGGGTTGAGGGGTTTAGGGTTTAGGGTTAGGGGTTTAGGGGTTTAGGGGTTTAGGGTTTAGGCTTCCCGCAGAGAGTTCTTCAGCCTCACTTACCGCAAAGCTACCCTGAACCCTGGCAACCCTATTGCCAAACCCTGTTAAACCCTAAACCCTAAACTTTAAGCCCTACAAACCCTAAACCCCAATCCGAAACCGAAACCTCTAAACCCTACTAAACCCCAAACCCTAAACCTTAGACCCTAACTGTAACCGAACGAACCCTGAATCTCCAGCTTCCCTGGGCCTTGCTAGGCTCCCGTCTGGCGGAAGCTCTCGAAACCGAAGAGGACCGAGAACTTCTTTTCAAAGCGCCTTGCTGTCGTGCTCTTAGGAGTTGTTTTTGATTGTACTGTGAGAATAACTACTCATAAGATTTGTAAGAGGGAAAAGAAAGTTGAGAAATCACGAGCCCCCAGGCCCTATTATGTAGATCATCATGAAGCAGTTTCACACCAAGACGTTACAACCGATTATTTGGCTCAAGACACAAAAGGAAGCGTTATCATAAC
>BGNK01000229.1:257994-298091 GCA_003297005.1 Symbiodinium sp. clade A Y106 | reverse complement strand
TGCCCAACCCCACTCACCCCCCAAACCGGCCCTACTCGGCCCCCACTCGGCCCGAACCGGCTTCACGCGGCCCCACTTGGCCTATCCTTGTAGCCAGGGCCTAGTCTTAGAGAAATTTATTGGAATCCCAATGCATGCCCACCCCCTGCCCAGCCCTAACCTGCCCTCCTCGGCCCCACCCTGCCCGAACCGGTCACGCGGCCCCACTTGGCCTATCCTTGTAGCCAGGGCCTCGTCTTAGAGTAATTTAATTGGGCCCCACTTGGCCTATCCTTGTAGCCAGTCGGCCCTACTCGGCCCCACTTCGGCCCAAGCGAGCCAGGGCCTAGTCTTAGAGTAATTTGTTGAATCCCAATGCATGCCCAACCCCACTCAGCCCTAACCGGCCCTACTCGGCCCCACTCGGCCCGAACCGGCCCCACTTGGCCTACTCTTGTAGCTAGGGCCTAGTCTTCGAGTCATTTGAAAGAATCCCAATGCATTCCCAACCCCTCCCCAACCCCTCTCAGCCCTAGCGGGCCCTACTCGCCTCGTCCCCACTAAACCCGAACCGGCCCCACTTGGCCTATCCTTGTAGCCAGGGCCTAGTCATTTAATTGAATCCCAATGCACTCCCCAATCGGCCCTACTCGGCCCCACTCGGCCCGAACCGGCCCCACGCGGTTGGCCTATCCTTGTAGCCAGGGCCTAGTCTTAGACAATGCATGCCCAACCCCTCCCCAACCCGGCTCTGAAATGAATGGCTCGTTCTGCGTGTGCCCCTCTGTGTTTTGGTAAGTCCTCGCGGGGAACGAAGGGGCTGCCTCGTCGGGATGCTTTGAGCAATGTGTCACGGGCAGAGGACTCAAGCGCCCACAAGGCGAACCTCCACGATCGCCCCTGGGGTAACACCCAAAAGGCGGAACCGGAGGGCTCACCCCCGCAAGCTAGGAGAGGTCACGACCCCGCAAAGCGACAGGTGAAGCACTTGAGGAAAAATGGCTATACTTAATCTCGCTTCTTCTCTCAAGCTTAAGGGGCGTTTCAAGCCCCTCTGGGTGTTAAGCCTGCCCTCTGTTTGCAGGCTTGTAGACGGGAGTTCCCTCTCTCTCGCTCTGCCTCTCCCTCTCGCGCTACCCAATCCTCCGACTCCGAACCTAGCAACCATCGCTACTCGCTACTCCGAATCCTCCGTCGCCGTGAGTTCACACAGCCGAAAACTACCGACGTTTCTCAGCCTTCGGTACCCGGCACCTCCTTGCATCAAGCAAACACTTAACTCTCTCTGCTTGCAGAGCCAGTTCTGTCAAGAAGAGACGGGCGGACGGTCGCACCAAACATGCGACTCAGAACTCAGAACATTAGGGAATCCGTTTGGCTAGTCACAACAGTGATTGCTATTTGTGCCGAGGGTCTGATTCGTGATCGCCATGCTGCCCAACATCATGCTTGTCTTAGCCGGACACTGACTTGCAGCTTCAAGGGCAAAGGTGGGACAGCATGGGCAGGGTTTAACTCCTTTGGGATGGTAGCATGGCTCTGCTGCACGCGAGCTGGCGCAGCTCTTCCCACGGACGATGTAACTGCAGCCAAGATGCGAAGGTGAAGGCAAAAATGAGCCCCGCCGAAGTGATCGTTGGCCCTTCCAGAAGCTTTTGTTGGTGGTTGTTTGCTTACCGCTCCAGTCTTGCATATGCTCTTGCACACTCTCGTGGGCCCCGACCAGTCGCCGAGAGCGCCAGCTGAACCGATTCGTTGTCGCCAAAGCCCTGCGCGAGGTGCAGTGGAAGCTGCTATGCAGGGCTACCGCTAACCAAAACATCTACCGACATTGCCTGCCAAAACCGTTGCCTGCTAAGTAGATGTTCCAAGGCCAGTCGTCGTGTAGCGCACGTAGCGCTACAGAGCTCATGGAGTTCTTCCAGCTGTTTTCATCTGCTTGGCTTCTGCCCTCTGCTGCCCCTGCCCATGACCTTGTCTTAGGACAGTTGCGAACCTGCGCGCGGAACTCCCAGACACGCTCAAACAGAAAGACGTCGTAGTCCTTAGCGTACACGACAGCTCGAGGCCAGCTGTGAGTTTTGTCGGCAGTTCGACCGACTAATCGACTACCTGTGGTCAGAACAAGAACAAGTACCTAAGTACCAAGACGGCATCTCTGCAAGACCACTCGTGCCTTAGAGCCAAGATTCCAGGGCCAGGCCCAGCATTATTGTGAGAGTGAACATGGGGACCGTCCAGTCCAAGCCTCGCTTGCAGAGCCGAATTACCGCGTGAAATCAGCATCTGCATCTGCTGTCGGCCTGCAGGCCCGCTGTTCGTAATGTACCTCGGATGCTTGTTCAAGCAGCGGCATCTGTGTGCCGGGCGTGCCATGCTCACAGAAATCTACGCCGGGCGCTTGCTGTGCTATCCAGGCTGCGTAGGAGAAAGGCCAGGAACGCCCATGAATTCCAAGTAGCCGTCTTCGTAGACATACCTTCACAGCCGGAGGAGTTCTTGAAAAGTTTTGCCCCAGCGTTGCAACCCAGTAACAGCGCTGCTCCGTAGGTCCATGTGATGGGCAGAATCACGGTGAAGAGCAGCTTGAAAGGGATTAGCCTGCAGTGGACACTGACACTACATGCCCTCGCCCTTCCTTTGCTGCATGACTATCTGCATGTCTGCCAAGTTGCCATGCATGAAACGAGATAGCAATGAGAATAAAGCAAACCTGCGACACGCGAAGAGGCGATTCTGGAAACGAGAACATTTGCTGACAGAGTGGCAGCACGCCGCTTGAAATCGATCCCTCTGCTCTGCACCGTTCAGTCGCCGCTCTATACTCTTTGAAATCTCGCTCCGCAAGGCACCATCGCACAGCCCAGGAAGGCCACGAAGAGCCGATCGTGCGTAACTTCGATCATGTCCTTGGCTTGCTGGTCAACTGTCAAGTGACACACTGACAGCAGTCAGCTATGTCAGCGCAAGTCCTCACATGTCGACAGCCACTGACGCAGCCTCATCAATGCTCTCCAACATAACGAGGGTCCATCATGATGGCTGTTGGCGAGAACATGCGATAGGTAATTCCCGGGAAGCCAAGGTTCCTGACCAGGCGCGACAGGTGTCGGTTTGAGCATGCGTATTCTGAATCTGCCTCGACCTGTTTTCTACTGTAACGGGTGCGATCACGCCATTGCCTTGCGGTTTCGCTGGCATTGTGCAGCATGTGCCGGATCTCCTTGCAGAGCCCGGTTGCTGCCAAAATGCATGAGCTACCGAAAGCGATCCGAGCCACCTTTGTCATGTTGAAAGCTTCCGCACTGAAGGGATCCTGAAGTGCGATCAACACGATGCGGGAGCTGTCAGCTAAATCTCCAAGATTCTCCAAGGGTACTCCATGCAGTTGGGCAGATCTGACAGGTTCTACTCAAAGCAGGTGCACTAAGACCGCGTCCATCTTGGGGGTCAACAAGGTGAGCATGGCATCACGCTCCGAGCTCACCAGTTGATCCCAAAGCTTTTGCATAAGCCTGCAGTTTGCAGCTGGCGAATTTGACGGCTGTTCGACTGAACCCAGCATTCAGCCAGTGCAAGGCAACCGTATGACCCCATGCGTTCGCCCTGCCTGGACGTGACCATGAACTTCTGTGTGAAATAGTTGGCACCTCCATTTGACGTACATTCGCAAGGAGATGTTGTGTAAAGCTGCATCTGACGGCAGTGTGTCTGGCGACAGCTGAAGCAGCATCAGAAGAAATATGCTGCAAGCTTTCATGGCTGCAATGACGGAACCCAGCCGAGACTGGCGCGGTAGTAGTGTGTGAGCTGGTAGTTCCAGCACTTCACTTTTCCGTTCCTTGCAGGTGCGCATGGCAAGTGGTCATGTTTGTAACTGTTATGCGTCTGGTTCCCATAAGTCGGTTTGCAAAGACACTCGTCCGACAGGTTTCGACAGGACTATTTCCGCCTCGGGCTGGCCTTGCGCAAAGGGGCTTCGAATTGTTCCATTCCCTTCCCAGATCAACTTCGAGCAAGTGTCTCATGGGAGCCGTAGAAGGTGGGAGACTGGAAGTCATCCGAGTCCAAAGCAAAGGAGTGGTTCCTCAGCGTGACAGTACCATCGGCGGCTACTGCGCCAGCAGAGATTCGCAGTTTCGCAAGTTCGGCAGGGTTCGTAAGCTGCTGGCAGAGATATGGCATCACCCATATTCAATGTGTTCAATTAGCAAGGCAAGTCTTTGTCGCAGCTGTAAACCAACTTTTGATGGAAGCCCTCGAATGGATACAGGGTTTTGGTGGTCCCTGCGGTTGCCCCCGGCACGACCTGCCCTTCCCTGCACTGTGCTAAAAATGTCGCTAGCTCGGCATGTGACTTTCGACCATGTCTTTTAACGGTGGTAAAGAAGGAATGCTATTCATCTTGCGGTCCTGCTCTTTATTCTTTCAGGGTATTATTCAGCTTGGCCAGGAAAGGGTTGCGTAAACTAAGCTAGAGCCATCAAGTTTAAGTTGGTAACACTAAACCCCCCACCCCACCCCACCGCGGATCAGACTGCTGTGTCCTGGGCTTCGAAGTGGGTTCAGAGTGGTGTGCCACAGTAGCAGGCCTCAGGCCCCTTGCCGGTCAAGGCTCTTGCATCGAGGCGGCACCCGGACCGCTTCGTTTACGTGGGATTTATGGGTTTATGCCCATGCAGCTGTGTTTATCAGCCTTTGCCAGAATGGACGGCATTTGTTGCACATCCTTTGGGGCATGCGCGGCTGCACATTTTTTTCGTCCGGTCAGAGTACACACATCTCACAAGTGAGCAGGTTCATTTCGTAATGTTCACGCCGGCACGCTATGCAGTTTCCATGCCTTGTCTCCTAAGTCTGCAGCATCTGCCAGCATGCGGAAGCATCCTCGTATTCGATGCGCAAAGAGCTAGCGCTGAGTCAGCGGATGTTTTCAATTTCTTAATCGCCTGCATTGATGCTACCTGGCAGAATCAGCCTCCTCTTGCGAGTTCATATCGTGAGGGAAAAGCATTCAAAAATGTGCAAGACCTAAGCACCACCCACGTTACTGATGCTCTTCTCGAGAAGCGTCGAGCAACCCAGTGTGAGGCGCCGGCTGTCATGACCATGCCTATTCCACATTTCATGGCACGGGGCATGCTGACGTACGTATCTGATGAACTTTGAAGAACCAATCACATGCCTTCTTCCATCTCTTTAAGTCTCATCCTAGGTGTTCCGATTCATTGGCATGTCGGGATGGCGTCTGTCGAGGGCATCATGCCCAAGCTATTCTCATGGGTACAGCCGTCCCTCGGTACCTTCTTCGATTTTGCACCAAGGCCAGTTGATAGAATCAAAAGCCGCGGAGACACCATTTAGCCAAGTCTCTCAGAAGCCTCAATGAGCGAGTCCACCATTCCTCAGATCGAATGGTACCACATAATTCCACCATGCCAAAATATTCCCAAGAGCATGGACTAAAGCTCCCCTCCGATGACAGCTGTACTTCTGCAGATGGTACCTGTAGCTGTTTCTTTGAGGGCGCCGAGCTGCTGCAGTTTTCGTCGAAGAAAGCCTGTCCTCTCACATCCAGTGGAGCCTGTGCCAGTCTCACTTTCGATCCTGACACCCCTAGCATCCCCTAGCCCTCCCATGGATCGTCATTGGCATGTGTGGCTCATGGTGCAACAACCTTCACAGACAAGGCCGTCAAGTCCAAGCCAAGTTCTGACTGAATGCCGTGATCTGTGCTTGTTGGGCACGCACACACACACACACGAGCACTCTTGGCTCTTCCCATCCTCTGTTTCCCAAGCTTGACACCGACACAATATTGCATGGTACGATGAGAAGGGAGGGACATTCCTCTCCTGCTGCCTAAGAAAGTTCCCCCAACAGCACCGCGCTGAGCTGAAAGTGAGCCACCCATATACCGAACGTAGACCCTCACTGCAGAAAATAGTAAGAAACCTGGGCATGTGGGCCCACAAAGCTTCGTAGGAAACATTGCCATGGTGGACCGTGCAGCCTACGCCAACGCCAGCAGTTTGTTCGTGCAGCTTGTGCCATCTCTCAATCTGTCACATAATGAAAAAAGTGTGCCAGAAAGCCCGGATCCTCGGTCGTGATTTCGACCAGCTCCTGGCCATATGTCAACAGAAAGCCTTCACTCATGTCGAGTTGTTCTCAGCAATATGATAACTCAATGCCGCTATGCTTGAATCTTCGGGTCAACTGGGAGCCCGGCAGAATCCTTGCCGGCGCCTTGCGCAGTCGCTGGATGTTGCTCCATGCAAATGTTGCCACTCCCATATGCCAAATCTTCTAGTCAAGGCTTCGCTGGAACTTCATAAGCACCAACTTCACACCCAAAGTAGCCTGTGGCGTCCAGATCTTCTGGTCCCACCAGCGCGTATCTGTCTTTGGGTGACAATTCATCCTGCACCCGATTCGTTGCGATAATCAACCTGGGATAGCACACGCTGGCATTGGAAAGTCAACCACATTGCTGATCTCAGCGCGTGCTTCCAGCTGCTGCTGTTGACTGAGATGCGACATGACGCGACTTCCTGTTTCGACGTGGGAATTTTTGCTGCAATTTGCTGGTGATATGACATGTCTTAACGTCTCTAATGATTCAAGTCACGTTGGCATCATGCCTTAGAGCTTCGAAGCTCTGTGCCACTCTGCCAAAAATGGGGACCGCGGGTGCCAGGTCTGCCATGTCCGAGTCGGAGCCCTGCTCTGAGAATGGCCAAGCTGCAGCCCACGCTCGGGGGGAAGTCCCGCTGAATTTGAAGTGAAGTCGCCCACTCGGGGCGACCACGAGGGACTTGAAGCTCATAAGCATGGCCCATCTTGTACCTGCGCACAAGTCCTGCCTCTTGTCTCCAATGCGAGCTTGTCCTGCTTCAGGCTAGAGGCTGCGTGACGCGAAGTGTAAACGGAGTCATGCCGGCATAAATCAAGAGCGGCACCAAGATGTTCCTCGAGCCAGGAACCGTCAGGGAGCGATCCAACATGCTCATGCGAACACCCGGTAGAAGAAGCGCTCGAAGACGAGCAAATGCTGGATGCTGGACAAGTTTCATTGGGCACCTTGTCAGCAAGCCTCCGATCTCATAGTACACCTCATGCTTGCAAATTGCTTCATGATGGCATGGAGAATCATGGAGATATGGTCGGAGCTACCAAAGCAAGCAAGCTCAGTCAGTGTCAATGCAATAACATGCCAGCAAGTGGCCCCTGAGCGAAAAGGCTGCACTCGGGCATACCTTGGTTGTCCAACTATGATCGAAAGATTGCGCCGTACAGAATACTACCAGTTCCCATCTTCGTGCGTAGTGGCGTAGCGTACATAAAGCTTGAAACCACTGAGCCCATGATTGACTTTGATGCTGCCAGTTTCATTGATCATGACTCATGATGTGTACATGCTCTATTTAACCAGCAGCGCTCATGTTGATGCATGTCAGTTGCGCTTTGCGTTTTGCAGGGCTTGCGAACTCGTCATCCTCAGCCGCCACTATAACATTGCACTGAAAGCTGTTCGTGCAGTGCGCTCCATGGGCTTGCCGAAGCCTTCTAGATTGCAAGCATGCGAATGCAAGAACTGCAGGTCCTCGTCCATGTCCAGTTCACCCTTTTCCATGGCATCAATATCTTCAAGTAGCTCCGCCTTAACAAGTCGTTGGCACAGTACTTCCAGCGCTTCAGTTTGACAATGACAGGGCATCAGCATCTTGGGCTCCTTATCTGCGAAAGAGCCTACACTACGCAGAAAGGCATGCAAGGCAACCACCACCGGTCACCTGCCTGGCGATCCTCTTCGGTAGGCTCGAAGCCCGCGCCCAGCCACGGAAAAATGCCGAGGATGCAGGGCACAAATGTCCTCAGAGTTGTATGTACAAGAGAAGACGAGTCACAATTCTGCTGAGGAGTTTCCAAAAGACCTGACTTTAGTCTGGAGCGACACGATTTGCCAAGATTCAGCTGCACTCCGATGCTGCACCTGGGCAGTGTCGTAATGCGAGCCAGCGGGGCGCCGTTTTCTGTCGGCTACACTGAATACTTCACATCAATTGCCGGAAGAGGTACAGAATCATGGCACATGCAGCCACGCAAAAGCTTTTGAAGGCGCCTGGCCCAAGGATGTCGAGCTGAGGTGCCGATTCCCGAAAGGCACCCTTTCCATGTCCTATAGGGACTATAGGGACAATCGCACCCAGAGCCGATCTTACCGACCCACAACCAGGAACGTTGTGGCTCAGAATTTCCGCTTGTCTCACTGGACATTTCTGTCGACGAACTGCCTGGAAGCACCAGCATTGCTCCATAAGCGATTGTCAAGACCTTGGCAGGAGGACTCGATTAATGTTCTAAGTCTGGCTACTCGAACAATCAACTAGTAGCTAGCCTAGCAAAGGGAATCGTCAGCCAGCCATCAGAAACGCAGGAAATAATTCAAGTAGAAAATCATGGATACGAAAAACATAGGAACGAAATTACGCAATAGGAAAAATATAGGAAACAAAGAGGACAGCAAATAAGAGCAAAACACCGGCATGAGCAGCAACATCCATGGAACAATCACAACCGCAGCAATACCACGACAACCCGCACAATTCACGCAAGACTGTTCGAACAAGAAGGGAAATTCACAACGTACACACATTCGTACAGGTGCGTGACTAGATGTTCAACGCAAATGCAGTCAGCTGATAAGCAAAGGAAGGCATTGGAATCTGTAAACGGAGATCTTGACCACCGACTGCTGAAAACATGACGGCATATCACGAACATGCAGACAACAAGGTAGACTGGACAACGGCATGATATATAGCAATGCTCTGCTCAATGGAGAGCGGATGTGCGCAGGTCTCACATGCATGGCAAATTTAAGAGTCTAGGAGCATTTGGGAGCAGATTTGGTTTGCTACCCTAACTCCACTCACTCGGCTTCTTTTGGGGGGGTTGGGGGACGGGAAGCGGGTGGAGGTGGGCGTGCTGAAGGCTAGTGAGAGTTGGGTTGCTTCGTTCTTATTCGGACGCATTCCCCCCCCTCAACGGTGAGGTAAGGACTCGAATGCAGCCTGCCCCTCCCCACCCCCTACCTCCCCAAAGCCAGCTAGAGGCTCCACCCATCCCCCTTTGCGCGGAGCTTCCCCAGCCCGCAGCCGGCCCAGGGGCTGGCCATAAGGGATTACAACTTTAGATACATAAACGATAATTTTGACCCTAACTCATATACATGTTATGCACAACAAGACATCCTTAGCTTTAGACCTTGCGCGTCCCTTGGTCCGCGCTTGCGCGCGCCTGCGCGCGCGGCCTTTTCGCCTCCTTTATCATGTCAAGATTCAGCGCATGATAAAAAGAAAGCAAGGGTTTTCGGACGCAGCTCATATGGCAGCAGACAGTTCTTTAGGCTGTCGGCCGCGCCGCCCAACGCGATACTTTGCAAGCGCTGCTTCCCCGAGAGGGCCGGGGACAGCGCGGGTGTCCAGTGCGTCGACTCAGCCTCCTCTTCGGACGGCACAAGGCTAGCGCATGCTAGCGCCTCACGCCGGCCGAAGAGCAATGCGTACCTTTCCCGCTTACCTCCTCTGCCGAAATCCGACCCCTCCGAAAAGCTTTATTTTCATCCTATTTCAACCCCAATTTTTTCCTATGTCCAATCGTATTCCGAAATCTGACCCTATCCGAAATCCTATTCCAAATCCTATTTTTCCCCTAAATTAATATTAACTAATTGTCTGAACTCCTCGATGCCGGCCAAGAGCTTTTTACTAAGCTAGCCCTTTCACGATCAAGCATGCATGCACGGCTCAGCAATTCAAGCTCATCCGTTTTATCCAGGGTGCCAAGCCCGATACCATGACAACATGGCCACTTTGCGTGATAACTTTCTCCTCATGATGAGTCTCCAGCAGGGCAGAAAGCATGTTCACAATGACAAGCGAGAACGCGCCAAATGTAAGGTTAGAGCTAGACCAAGGGTCGATAGCTTCTTCCATAGTAGCCCCATGCTTGCGCTCTTCCGCAAATCGTGTCATTGTAAAAAGGGAATAATCGAAAGATAGAGCCTGCTGGAAGCTTGAAGCACTTCGCCGACCCGACTGCATCCACACAGTCTCAGATCGGGCCCAAGGCACCGTGCAAAGCATGAGCATCATAATCAGCGCGTACATGATCACGGGAAGGTGCAGAGAGACGAAGTACCTAAGAGACCGACGTCAAACTCTCAACATCTCGCCAACTATGCAATTGACAAAAACGGACCCTCGCAAAGCGGGCCGTGTTTCTACTACTTTACTACTTCTTGTCCACGCCACATGAAACCGAAGGAGATCAAGATGGAAATGGGCATGGAGCACAGCGCAAGCCTCAGTGGAACCCATGGCCAGACATGCTAGTTCGAAGTGCTTGAATCGCCCTGTCGCTTCATCAGGGCATTCCTGTACAGCCTTCAGCGGCAGTGCCACGATAGCTCTGCTAATGATAAGTGCAGGCCGGTTGCAAAAGGAGCCTTGCACTTTGCAGGCGCAATGCTAGAATAGCAAACGGAAGCGGAAGCGTCACGATCTCGTGTATGGGAACCTGTCAGTTCGCTGCCGCAGGAAATCTGGTTATTTTGGCGGCAACAGCCTCGCGGTTCATTCAAAGGGTCGGGCTTGGACCTTGGATCTCTCACCTAGTCGGACTTAGCTCGCATCCAAGCGCTTCGAGAGCGTCGCCTGTTCCCTGCGAAAAGCTCCCACAGGCTGCAGTAATCCGCAGTGCGCCCAAAACTATCGCAAAACAGATCCTTCGTAGAAGCACACAAAGCCGCTAGAAGACCTGACACAGTATAGAGCCTCGACAATCACAACATAGAGCCTGAATAATGAGGTACCCGTTACAAGATCTCCCAGAAGCCAAGGGCGCTGGGAAAGCGGATTTTTGTGGGGAGTAATGTTCTGGATTTGGAGAGTATTCCGAAATGCATTCCGAGGGAGCACCCTTTAATCAGTCTAAACGTCATGCTGCAGGAACACCTTTTGCAACATTGCCTTGGCTTTTTGGAATGCTTTTAGGAAGGCCTGTCCTCTCTAGACCCAGGTCAGAGGTATTCGCAAATTCCTCCCGGAGCGCTTCGTCGGGAACACGCTTCGGAACACTTTTGGGGAGAGGGTGGTCCCAAACAGCCACCGTGAAATGCATCGCCAGTCGGACTAGCAGGCCTCGTGCAGTACCGTTTCCTTCATGGCAATGTTCAAGAACGTCGGTCCTGCCGGCGGATCACAGCGAGCATCACCTTGATGGACGCATGCCATCGCAAGGTGCTGTCCTGTCACAGCAATGTCATAGGCGACCTGTCCTGATCAGGGAATGAGGACATGTCGAGGTCGCGTCTTGTACCCTGCTCAGCACGGAGGACACAACGTTGAAAGAGCCTGGGACACCTCTGACCTGCTCAGCATTCCTCAGTAGCTCAGCAGCATGGCTTGTCGCAATTCCAAGATAAGCCAAAGAAAGGTCGGCTGTTTGCTTCTGGGCTTCATGAAATCGATCTTCGTGCTGACTCGCTTGGCGAAGTCCTGGGCAATCAGCTTCATGGTGCCATTCACACGCCAGCCTCGGCAAGCAGCCAACCCTACCGCAAGAATATTCTTATGTAATTGTGGGGGGGATAGTCCATGAAATGCACGACTGTCTTACAGGCAGGACCGTGCAGGCAAGATTCCTGCTTGCCAACGAGGCAACGCCAGTCGCAGATGCTTTGACTGGAACAACTGCTCAGTTCAACGGGAAGGCGACAAAGGGATGAGGCAGACGGGTTGGCTCAGCGGGGATGGGCGGCGCGGGGTTAAGAACGACCCTTTGAACATCTCGCGCACTTACAGAAATCACTGGCATTTGCGATGGTTCTTCGCAAGTGTCCATATCGTGGGTCGGACCACCCTTGCACTGCGGACAAGTGAATTCCTAGAATTTCAAAGCACATCCAGTGCTTCGTGTACCACCGGTTTGCGAGTGCTCCAGTCTTCACAGAAAGACGTCTTTCGAGTCGTGCTTAATTCAGGCCATGTGGAGCCGGTGAGCTCAAACAACAACACCCCAAACACGTTAAACCCGCAATTTTGTTGAGAAGCATCTCTCGTACAAACTCAACATAACCCCGAACCTTGTAAGACCTGACGCGAAAGGCCAAAACCCAAAACGTGAGCCATGGCCAAGCTCCACCCGCAAATATCAGCCTGCACCGAAAACAAATTTTTAGCGCGGCCTTCGCGCACGGGAGCAACGACCCGTAAGGCAAGAAATCCCAGCACGCTCTTGGCCATCTACAACATGCACTGGCTACTTTTTGTAAAGGATGCCCATGGTTTGGGCTTCCGGCAGATGTCCGGAGTTGTTCTGCTGTCTGGGGCATCCTTGAAGCATCCTCATAAAGCTTCAGAGTTGGGTGTCAAAACTTGAGCCCGTACAAAGATGCAGTCTCAAGGGCTAGTTGAGCACGAAATGGGGGGTGGGGTTTCGAGACGTGTATATGAACAGAGCACAAGAATTACAAAAAACACCAGGAGAAGAGATGAAGGACAGGAATGGGCATGCAATGCCTAAGGTGCTCATGTGCGTCAGCGCTCACGAGGGAGGCACAGCCATCCAAGGCTTCTGCGAATCCCACTGTTTTTCACTGAGAATCCCAAGAAAAGGACTTTGCATGAAGCTTTTTAAATACAATAAGCCTGAGTCCCAGAGAAACAACATGAAATCACCAGTTCCAAAACACCATGCTGTCAACATGAAAACGCAAAATTCAATCATTGAAATTCGTCAAGGCCCTGGGCAGAAATAAGATGCGCACAGACGCGGCCGCAAGCAACTAAGAAGACTGACTGTGCAGCTGCTTCAAGCCGTCAAGGCAGAGTCAAAGCTAAAGGTCTATTTAGTCCTCGCAGCACCACTACTTGCTTTCGTTTGAACATTTCACACAGGAAAAGCAATTTTCGAAAATCAACAACAATAAACAAAACTCAGGAGAACGACTCGTGAAGTCTTGCATGTGCACATAGACATCTGTGCGAATACGCATGGCGGCTATGAACGTTTACATGTCTAGAGTCTGCGGCTGAAAGACAAAGAAACAAACACCACCAAAGGAATGGCAGAGTGACGAGAGGGATAGAGATGGAGGCGGAAAAGCAGAGAGGTAGATCATGTAACAGAACGTGAGATGATACGACGCAAAATCAGATGGCCTGATACAACAATAACATGGTACATGGTAACAAAAACGGTAATCAATGTAGTGTAGAAAAGTAGAAAAGCATGATCAGGATGTCATATAGCATACTGGGGTATAGAATGGTGTTCTGACCAACATAACAAAGTTATACGTAGCTATATTACATTACACTATACTGCACTATATCATGCACAGATTAATTAAACTGAAACATGGTATAAGCCAGAATGAAACATGGTGTAAGCCAGAATGATATGACACGCTAGCATACCATATAAAAAACTGCACTACAGTATAAACGCACACAAGATAGTGAAAGAAAATGCAGTATAGACTTGTAAAGACGCTATCGTACAGTAAACAATATGCGACTCGTTGTTCTGTTGTGCTGCACTGCGCTGCATTGCAAAAACGTCAAAGCCACGAAATACAAATTGAAAACAGTAGCCCAGGGTATTGCAACGGAGCATGGTAGGATATAGCGAAGTCTAGTGTACAAACTAGTATACTACAGTATAGTAACAAAAAGTGCGATGCAACATTACACTAACAAATATTGCAACGTAGCATATCCGAACATAACATAAATAACACAATATCATGCAGGATGCAACACAAATACTCCCACGAAATAGGACATCTTGCCATGCGTGTAATGGTGTGCGCTTGCAAAAGTAATCGAGAATGGAACATGACAGAATTTTACAAACACATAACCGCCACAGTACTGCTGCCAGTGTTGAGTGCGTATGACAAACCACCATGTAGTCAGATACACAGATGGACGGATTGATAGATAGGTAGATAAGTGGATAGATAGAAATGTTTAGATAGAAAGGACGAAAACTGTGTATTTGGATGAATAGGTGGATAAACTGATTCTTTGCCAGCTGGCTAGCCCGCTAGCTAGCCAATTAGGTAGATAGATCGACAGATGGATACATAGAAAAATTGGTAGGTAGTCAGACAGATGAATAAGTAAATCAATAAGTAGAGAGATAGAAAGATAAACAAACAGAACATGGTAGAGTTGACCAGAGTTGAAAGGTAGATGGATGGATGATGGATACATAAGGAGGTAGGTACACGTGCTCTCACCCGCTTCGTCAAAGGCCGATGTGTAAGCGTGTACGTGTAGGAATGCGTGCACATGGAAGTTTCTCACGTCTCCGACCTCGACTCAAAGAGGCAAGGGCTATGTGGTAGCTGCCAAGCAACTCCAAACGAACAGAATACTTTGCTGGTCGTGGGCCAGCATGGGATTTTCATCAATCTTGTCACCGACAGTGTAATACGAACCTGAGCATGGAAGAAACTGTGGCAGCTTTGTTAATCATGCCTCACTGGACTAAAAGCTCTATAGGTTATGTGTTCTGCTGAGGCTTGCTGCAGCTGCTTCCGTGAGGCTTTGTCACTGGCTTTCCCCTGCAGCCAAGTAGGTCTGCGGCGAGTTGCTTTTTTCCTGCCCTGAAAACTTGTTGCGTTCAAGCTGAGCTTTATGGTGCAAGCAAGGCGGCTGATGTCAATGACAGTCCCGGGATAGTCGTTTCCGAAGTTCATCACCATGTCCTCAGGGTCTCTCCGGGGTGTCTTGTAAATTTTCGTCCACACATGCTCTGCAGCTTCTTGTCGCATGTTTGCGGAAACAGCAGTTCCCAAGCCGTCCCGTAGCTGCTCAACGTAGGCCTCACTTTCCAGGGACCTGAGCTGTATTGTCACCACTGCAAGCCGTCTGTGCGAGGTGTTCTTTGCCTACGTGCTCGAGTTTACAATTGACCGGTATGTCCCCGAACCCCTGAGATCCAAGATGAGCTTTGACTTGGTATTTCAGGTAGCATGCCGTCCGAAACTCACAAGGTGGGTGCAGGAGTGCTGCGCATGCAGGCTGCCCTTGCTTTGAAGTCGAGCATCACAGCAGTTGGGCAGTGTGGTGTGCACCTTAGTCGAGTCAGCACAGCGCAACCTTGCTTGCCATACGTGGACAAGGCTCGACAGTTCACTAGAGAGAAACGGCACTCGGTGCATGTTTCAATTGGGAATCGATCGACCGCATGCATGGATGCAACTATGACCTACAGCATAGGGCGAAGAGCTTGAGAACAATCATCTCCATCTTCATACCCACCAAGTACGGGAACTTCACCTCCAAAAGTGATCACGGCAATGCGTGCCACTGTCGCAGACTGTGGCACCTTCACGCCATCACCGACCCTCATCGGCCTCGAAGAGCTCCTCTGCCTCAAAAGACGCGGTGCCATGCGGTGCGGTCTTCGGCAATGGAAGGGCGTTGATCACCTCATGCTGCTCATGCTTTCTCACACTTCGCAAACTGCAAACCGCCTGTTATCCACCGTGCTCTGTGTGTGTGTCCCGCACATCGACACACCATGTCTCAGTGCAGGCCAACGGCCAATTTGTACGCAAACGGCGCCATAATCCTCAGACAACCGTTGGCAGCAATGGTCCCATAAGGTATCAGCCCGTAGCACAAACAGGTCATGCTTTAAACAACTCCACGCGTCAGTGCGAGTAGTGGCCAGCAAATGACCACGCAATAGCGAGAATTCCAGATCACCCTGGCTGCAACCTCGCTCGGAACTGCTTCCGCTTCGCGCTCTACGCAACTAGGGACCGGCTCATTAGATCTTCAAGGGCGCCGATAGCCACAAGTAGCTTGCCGGGCTTGGTGCCAGGACGGCCCGCCAGATTCACTAGATGCAACCACCCCCACATGGAGAACAGCGAACGAGTGGTGACCTGATTTGCCTTAGGGACTCGCCTTGCCACACTGTCCTTCGTGGTGGTTGTCCTCGTCCCCTTGGTCCAAGGAAGTAAGTGCAGCCACGGATGAACCATAGCAGTTGTAAAACATCGCCGCTGGATTCTCTCCTAATAGACCCAACTGCAAGTGCTTTGCTCTCCGAGCCTCCAATCAAGCCTTCCTTTTCCTGGGAAGCCATGCGCATCTGACAGACTTTGTGACACTACCAGGAAGGAAGAGCGACCCTACGACAAGTCCTCCGTGTTTGACAAGTCATGGCCACCGCTTGATTTGCAATCGTAGCCACTCTCCTGCCAAGAAAACACGACGATATTAAAACCTCGGCGCGAAGGCAGTCTGTGGGCAGAACGCTTCTCAGCCCTACCGCGCTGCCTCGTCGGAGCTCGCATCACTGTAGCAAATGGCCTGCATGAGGCCTACACCAGCTAATCCACCTCGCGGGGGCAAGATGACAAGCCTTACTTACAGCAGGAGGCTTCCTGGCTTGAGCCGCAACCACCAAGACCAAGTACACGAGTTCGGCACACTTCGCATGCCAAATTTTGACAAAGGCAGAGGCATGCTGGCACATGGTCGCAGACGTTCGGTTGCATGCAAAGCGAAATGCGCAGCTCTTGCTTGGACTGTCCTCGGTCACAAAGCTGCGGACACGGCCACGCCGCTGGACGAAAACGTAGCAAACGCCTTGGTTCCGGGGCGGTCCTATCTTCCTTGCCCAGTGGATGTCCCTGAAGTCACGAATAAGTAGGTGATCAAAGACATAACTACAAGACTAGGTACCACAGCTATCATATTCACCAGCAGAGCACATGTCCGGCTCCACGTTTGCTCTCGAGCCTGGTGTTGGAAACCCAGTAATCGTTTTCTGGATACGCTTGTGCTTCGCTCGTTGGTGCACTGCCCTTGCCTGATTGTACAGCGGAATTGCGACGAGTTCGGATGCGAGGCAACTGATACCCAGGCTTCTTGATTGAAGACGGTTTCTGGAAAATCATGTCGCGAGGCCGAAATGGCTCCAGCACTTTCGGCTCCTCGTGCCGATACGGACCACCCTCGCCCCAGTGTTAAGCTGCTGTGGAAACTCGTTAAATTTCGTGGTGCATAGTGTACATGCACAGGGTACCAAGGAACCACCGCTATAACTGTGTAAACGCACGACAGTGTTAGCCGTTTGCTTCATAGGTCAGAAAATGTCGGCAACTCCGAGAAACGCGCCCGCCGTTCTGGCAAGGAATCACAGTGGAACTCTGGGCTTGTCTTCTGAGGACTTTGCCCAGGATAGTACAGCCCAGAATGTGCCAGAGGAGCCTTGGATCCGACATGAACGTCACGATACATTGTCTTCTCGCTGAACCCTGACGGGACTGAAATGAAATCACCAGTCCCTGGTCTCTCAATGCCCATAGCCTCGCTGCAACCCCCGACCTCTCTCAGCTCCAGCATGCTTTCCTGAATGAAGTTCGCTGACTCGGTCCGCGTGTTCGTGACTCCCACAATTCTCCTCTACTTTCTGTCCTGAATGCTACAATGAACCCAGAGTGCAGGCATTTGGGGCCGGGCCAGCATCTAAGAGATCTGTTGAAGTCTGGCTAATGGTGGTTGCATGGTATGTGCAGGTACCTGGAGATCTCCTGCAGGGGCAACCCAAGAAAGCTGCACACAAAACTGGGAGATGTACTCTGCAACCTTCTACTACGGATCACTTCATGGAAACCACAAACAGCAGTCAGAGCAAAGCCATGCCGTGGAACCCCTTCTCTCGCAGAAGAAGTGGCTAAGCGATGGGCCCCGAACCTAAATGACCAGGGAAACGGTGAATTTGTGAACTTGCCACCAGTCTTGCGTCTAGTTGCACCTCTAAAGTTTGCGATCCGGGCTTGTGGCTCTCAAGAATCCTGTAGAACCACACCGCCTATCGTGACTGGGATCTGCTGGTCAAGGAGCGTGTCCGCGAAGAACAAGAAGAATGCAGCCCCTCGGCTGTGCAGGCTGCGCAACTATCGGATGTCATGGAGCCTTCGGTTGGTTGCCAACCGAAGATAATTAAGCCTTTGCTTCTATTGAAGGTGCAATGAGACTGAATCTGCAGTGAACTGGAAGATGCCAGCTCTTGTAACCCTCCAAGGCGTCCACCCCAGATGCCGCAGCCCTCCAGGAAGTCACGGCTCAGAGGCGCGTTAAGAAAGAGGCCCCGCCAGCCCTCGGATGTCCCCCCGTCATACGTTTTGCAAGACAGCAGACGATCTCTCTCTCGCTATTTCTCGCAAGTAACTGCAAGGCTGTTGATTTGGAAAGCTTCCTAACACTGAGGCAACAGCCATGGCATAGATGTCGGATTGGGAGTACTGACCTGAAGGGCAGGTGCATCTTCGGGAGTCTGCGCCTCCTCGAATAGTTCGGGCCGTGCCCTCTGCAAGGTGCGAAGCTCTCTGTGTGGAAGATACAAACCGACGCTTAGCGTCGCTTCTATGGTTCATCTGTGCTGGCACGAATCCGCCGAGAATCTTGGAGCCAGGCTCAGGCGCAGCTTCTCGACTGACCGAAGCATCTTTGAGATCAATCCTTTGCCACACGCACAGTAAGATTGAAGATATGTGCTGGCACTATCGCAGGGCACGAATAGGTTCGACATCCAAGCAAAGCGTTGAAGAAGCACAGGCTGCGGTTGCGCGGACTGGTGTTCTGAGATCCATCACCATAGTAAGCCAGCACGCACTTCACTGCCAGCACACAGCCCTGAGCAGGGTTATGGCTCGTGACCCAGCAACCTCCCACTGCTGTCAGACTTGGCAAGAAAGGGCAGGTATCGTCCGCCCCTCCAAGCCGCGGACCCAGAACAAATATCGCGAGCACTGCACAAGAACGGAGACCTCAACAACAAGTTTCGCCAGCTCGAAGTTGGCTGCAATCTCCTAACAAGTTCCTTTCAGATCGCTAACTGTCTCAGTCTGAGCGACTCTAGTCAGCGACCAGATCGCATCGGTGGACCAGATGGGCAAGAACAGGCCGACGCCGATGCCGATTGCAGAAACCTCGCTAGGAGCTTCACAGACTGTCTCAAGAACAAACCACAGGCACTTGGGAGAAACGACACAACTCTGTCACAGGTTGACTGCATCTTGCACCCTGTCGGCTTTGCTGCAAAATCCGGCGTTTTGAGTTAACGAAGCCGGCGGCGTACATTCAGAGGACAGACGAAGTAAGAGTGTTGGAATCATGTGGCGGACCATAGGTGCAGCAGAAGATATTTCTGTGCTGCCTGTTTACTTCTCGTAAAGTGAAGGTGCCGCACATGCTCCAGGTCTGTTCGTAACACCACCTGAATGTTGATAAAGCAAAGTTAGCCAGGTCCGGCGGCAAACAGTTTCAGCTGAGCTGGGCCGCCTACTGTGCGACATGCAAGTTAATTGCTTGTTGAGCTGGCAGGTGGATTTTGCCTCCTGCAGCCCAGAAAGGATACCAAAAGGCTCGGCAGCATGCTGCATAGCAGAAACATCAAACAAGGGAAGCCATGTGAGCACTGCCGGCCCTCCCCCCGTAATTGCACTAATTGCACTACATCCTGCGCAGTCGTTCGCCGATGCAGGACGCAGTGCCCTTTGTAGCATGTTAGCTTTCCTCCACATTCATGTGGACAAAAATCGTATCTACACGTTGGTCGTGGCCAGGACACTTGTTACGGCCACGCTTCGGCAAAGAAAGACTACCATGCACTCCTGTTCCATCTCTTGTTCCCTCATCATTCAGCCTTTCGGCTCAGCCCGGCGCAAGGAGCTCTTCATGTGTGAGTAAGCCGAGTGTGTGAATGCACGCTGCACGTAGGACGAAACTTCAGGATCGTCTGTGTGCATCAGGTTCAACATCTCCTCGCACATGTCAGCTGCATGTGGCAGAGCAGCGCTTTCTTGTGAGTCATCCACAGGCCCCCAAAACTGAGGACATTCCGAAGGAGCGTTGCACTCTCAGGCTGGGTTACAATTACGAACGTGGCAGCTTGGACGGGGATCAGCCTGATAGGTTAAATAGGAGCAACTGCACTGTGATCCTCGAGGTCTGCTAAACTACCTGACTTCGTCGACCTTCTATGTGGCCTCTTCCCCGCTTGCACAATGCATGGAGCCGGAAATAGACTGGGAAAAATCGGCTGCAGTTCTGAAACGCGTGTCGGCACGCACAAACAAGCTTGATGAAACACGTGATGGCCCACGCGAACATGAGCACCGAACACAATTGACACTTGTGCTGTTGAACTCCGTCTTCGTACTTTAGGAGACAGGTCTCAGGCTGCCGTCAAAGGGGGCTTTCGCCTTCCTGGGTCTCTGCTCTAAGACTCTATGACTCTACGAGGGCAGAGGGCGGGGCAGGGAGATTTTTCTAGCTATCATCCTTCCCTTTCCAGCAGTCTCCTTCCCAAGCATCAACACAGCGCTAGCCGCTAGCAACATGACAGATCGTGCGATTTCGCTCAAACGAGCCGGCGTTGCTCATGCGAAACCACGCGCAGATGAACAGTTACGAGAAACAGGCGCTGTCCTCAAAGAGAACTTCAACTTTCGTCTCCAAGCGCCATATGTCCAATGCTTTCGCTCCGCCTCTAAACCGTGCAGAACCTCTGCAGATCTCCGCAGGCAGATTTGCATGGCAACAAGATTTTAGGGCATCATAACATGAGAACCTCACATGGATTCCAATGCTTAAGGCACTGCGTCAGTATGTGTTGCTATCTGATGCAGCCATACCTGAATCAAAGCGCTGATCAGCTGTCCAAGCGGCCTTCGATGAACTCCTTAGCTGCTCTTTCTTAGCTGCCTGCATTGAAATTGAACTCCTGGTGCCCTTAGCAGCCTTAGCAAAGACAAGCCCAACTATCTCCAATCATGCTCCACGACAAGCTCTGCAAAATAGTGCTACGGCGATTCGGCCAGCGTAATTTGTCCATCTCCGTCATCGAGAAACCTGGCGTGACGGCCAGGTTCGAACTAGAGCCTTTCGCTTAAAAGAACGCCCTTTCCGGGGCTTGGTGATTCTTCGGTTACTATACCGAGCACTATTTCGTTGGCTTTGGACGAAAACCCTGTAGTTGAACAAGCTTTCGAAAGCGGAAGATTCTTCTGCTCCAAGCAAGAGCCGCCTCTTCCTTCGCAACACTTCCAAGGACAAAACTTCCTTGCTAACGAAAACGGTTTGCTAAAACCTCACGTGCCGAAGAAAACTTCGACTGCTTGTTCGATGGTTTCCTCAGGTATTGTCGACAACGTCAGCCAGAAGTCATCGAAAAAACGCAACGCCTCCTTGCGCAGCATTCAAAATTCTAAATCGAACAATCCGGCTCCTGCCGAACACCAGGGGATACCAGTTGCTGTCCAGTCGAGCATTCCCCTCTGGTCCAGTAGTTAGTGGCCTAAACTAGCCCAGAAGCTCGAAGAGGCTGAGGAGATCGTGGTACTCCAATTCCAGCTGACCTCAAACAGCAACCCAACCAGGCAGAGGCTCGAGATCACCGCCGAGACCCCAGCAACTGCAAGCAACTTGGAGGTTTGATGACTTCGCGGCTTTCTTTTGCATTGCCATGCTTTCGGCTGCACAACTGAGTACGGAAACTTCGTTGTAACAAGGTGTTTAGACATGGAGTTGACAAGACTAAGAGCAGCATTCCTCACCGATGTAGTAACACAATGCGGCATCTCGGGAGAAACATCTGACCGACCAAGAATGCGCCAAGCGTCTCATCCAGAAGCTCAACTTTGGACTCGTCACCAACTTGGAGAACTCTTCTAAGTTCAATGCGCCATCGCCTGGCAGTGCAGGCCACGGCATGAACCCAACAGTGAAAGAGCACCTAACAGTCCAAGCCTTACTTTGCAAAGAACCATTCCCACCCCTAGCAAGGGACGAACGGAATACTCCATTCAGTACCATACAACATTGATCAACACTGTATAGCCTGCCGGCGAAACCTGCTTGCATGGACGAAACATGAGATGAATGTCATCCAAAGAATTCCCGCAGACACGGCACGCATGGCCTGAATCGTCCATCGACTGAAACAGTTTCCGAACTTTCCGCGTGTAGGCTTGGATGATCTCCTTTTCCTTCTGTCTGTATGCCAGCTCTTCATCCGAGTGCGCCGTCTTGAGGGTTTGCTGAATGAAAACTGCCTGGGAAAGTGCCGAATGCGGCTTAATGACCGACAAGCTTCTTCGTGTCTAAGTAATTCCCACCAACAAGACGTTGCTGTTTGCAGTCCGGCGTGCCCCTACCACGTTCAGGACTGCGAACCCAATTACACACCGGTAAAATAAAAAGAATAGGGCAAACCACTCGCTGATGTTCTCCACCAGCACTCGACATGGTGGCCCCCAATTCGCAAAGAGCACTTCAAACATCGTGAGAAATGTGCGTGTGAATGTCCCGAAGTAGCGGAAGACTTGGTCACGCAAGTCTGCATCAACCGTGGCATCGGCCAGGTACTCTCGGCACAGGGTGCTCACCACCAAGCCAGCCACACATTGCAAAAATGCAAGGAGGCAGAAACTCCAGAAGAGCATATCAATACTGGACATCAAACTCTTCAGAAGCAACTGGAGCGATTGGAGGACACTCCCCATGCTGATCAGGCGAATAACACGCGCGAGCTTCCCAAGCCGTAGAATGCGCACCAACACCGGGCCTGAGTTCGGATGACACTGACATGCTCAAGTGGATCAGTTGATTCTTGTCTGTGCTTGATGCTGATTTACAGTTAGTGCGAGGTAATCGCTGGTTCCAAAACACGCAGCAATAAGAATGCTGCTTTTGTGTGCGGAGCCAAATGTCGGTGATAGCAATCTCGGTGTGGAACTGCATCATGATGATCTACATACCAAGACATCAAAGCATCCATGTAAAGGCATGGGGGAAGGGTGATGTCTTCTCAACTTCCCCTTTGTAGACAGCGCGAAACCATCATCATACAAATATGATTAGACACCAGCACTTCGAGCTACCCAAAGCCGGGTTTCTTCCAAAAGAAGCCGCTGAGAGCGTCTCAGCTCGCACGCACACATGGGAGTATACCCGACAACCGTCACACGATTGTGCTGAGGTCCTATCCATAGCATAGTGCAGTGCTTTCGTGCCGCAGACGGGTATCTTGAGCACTGTTCCTGGTCAAGTCCGATAGGACCCTCGACCCAAGTTTGACCGCCACCAACCTCTGAGGCGGAATCACGAAGTTGAAAAACCCGGGATCGTTCCATTCATCGGGATACATCTGCATCTGTTGCCACTGCTGGATCAACTGCTGTGAAAGCAAGTCCCTTTGCGCGCTGCTTGAAAACCGCATCAGAGTCTTGGTGACTGTTTTGAACCTTGGCGTGTTCGTCCACAACCGGACATGCATGCACCAGTCGAGAAGCAAACTGCTTTTTGATTTGCAACGGGTCCGCGATTGTCATCCTTTGGAAGATGGGCCAACAGTTGGAGGATTTGCTGTTCCAGAAGTCTGTGTGGCAGAATGCCGGCAACAGAGACTGTGTCGCATGACGTGACGAGTATTCGCGGGGACTGCTGTGGTTTGTGGATTTGCGTGCTTTGGAAGACGCAGAGTTGCTCTAGCCTGGCTGGCCGCGGCATGAACTTCGTGAAACCATTCGCCGGTTGGCAGTTTTTCAATTTTTCCTACAGTAGACTGCTGAACTCTTGGTTGAGCCAACCTTCCGGGACTTTGCGCACGCTGCATGTGTCGCAAACGAGCGGCATAGCCCCTTTATAAGATCGCCAAAACCGTTTCTTTATCTTGCTGATAACGGACACGAACGTCAATCTCAAGGATATGTTCCAAACGGCGTTTGGATGTTCAAAGCTGCAGCAAACATCGCGGCACACAGATCTATCAGCTCAGCCTCGAGTGGTGCTCCGGGTGCTGCTGTGTATCTTCATTTGCATCCGCGGCCAGCCGCCATCTCGGCTGACAGTCTTGAGTTTGCCGAATCACCAATCCCAACTACGGCTACGGACGTGGCTACCATCACGAGCATCTTATGTACTTGATCCTGTCGATGTGCCGCTGTAATGGTCTACGCTTCTTCAACCGACGAATAACAGACAGGAACCTGGTTTGCTCTGAAGACTGTTCATGAGGGATTGAGTTGAGCATGCACTCAGCACAGTTTCAGCACGGAATGACTGATACAGTGGGAGTAGGTTTCGATTTGCAATTGATTCGAGCAACGCCTGTTCGGCGAGATTTACGCCATGCCTTTGATCAAAAAGGAAGCGGCCCAGTGCGACCGGCTGAAGAATGATGCCGCCCATGCGGCCGCGGGGTGCGGAGCAGTGCCTGAAACTGCACTCCAAGCTCACTCGTCACGCGTCGGGAATCAGCAGATAAGCTAGCGATGTGAGCAACAATCCGGGATCGGATATCATCAAGGCTTGGATGATTTCACCTCGAACGTTGGCACCACCCAATGAAGGATCATGTCCTTACCGGTCTTATCGATTGAACACAGCTGCGTCACAAAGGCATTCTTCCAACCCCTGAAGCGAGCAGCATCCCTTGGCAAACGGTCAATCTTGACTGGGACAAATCTTTGTTGCGATGGACATCCGCCTCATCCATGACACCGGCCGACCCAATTCCTTGAGTCTTCTTACTTGAAGAGCTGTTTGGCATTGACCCTGGATCTGATGCCATGGTGGGGGTCCTGGAGTCCTGGAGGTCTGTGCCCAAAGCGGGACCGCTCATGCATGCCCCTACCAGTTGAAGAGAGCGAGAGACTGGAATGGTCCAGTGACCATTTCAGGCCTTTGGGGCTTACCATTCCAGTCCTTGTATTGTAATGCCGTGGGCCAGTTGCACACACCAGACACCCCCCTGACGGCACGAGGCCCCTTAATTTGTGGGGCCCGCGGTGGGGCGCCACAAAGTCGGTAATTGAATTTGTCTGGGATCCCGTTCCGTTTTGTGGGACCCGCGCCCACAAAAGCGCAGGGTACAGAACGGCCCCAATCACCATCACAGCACTCAAAGGAGCCCAGAATACTCCGAAAGAACGTCCGAGCAGAGTGGGGGAATGTCAGGGAAAAGAAGGCAGGGTTATGAAGGTTACGGGATGGTTAGGACTAGGGTCGAGGGCGAGGGATGCTTGGGGCTTAGGCTGAAGGGCCTCAGGCAATCCTGGGGTTTCGGGTTAGGCCTAAGGCTTTATGGTTTAAGGTTTGGGATCAGGGGTTTGGAGGTGTTTTGGGGTTTCGGGGTGAGGCTAGAGAGAAAGTTCAGCATGTGTGGGAGCCGGGGTTGCGTGGAGTTTTCAGCTATGGTGTTTGTTGCCACTCGTTGGCCTATAGGACCCGCAAAGGTCGCGACGATCGTCGGCGTGCGACACCTGCATCACTTAACTTTAACAATCTCCCGAGGGAGCCTTGTAGCCTTCCCCTGAAGTGGATATAGCCCGCCCTCGCACGGTCTGACCAAGAAAATCCAAACTGCCAACGATCAATCGCACTGTTGAATACTTGCTGAAGAACAATGTGAAGATGTTCGATCGTTGGCGCGACGATGCAAACAAGCGAACAGTCGCAGGAGTACTCCTCTTCAGCACTCCGTTGCCGTTGTAGTCCAGGGACAGGATTGTATCGATGGGAGCGCCCTGCAAAGTCTGCACGATCAAGCCTCCAAGATGCCCTAAGTCTTCGTCCGCCCAAGGCGGATCTATTGGCACCCTGACACGTACCTTCTTGAGCGGCACTGCAAAAACACCCGCCGCAGACGCGACGCCAGGTGCAGAAGATGGACCTGTAGCAGGAACTGCAGTAGGTTTTTGGGGGTACTTAACTGCCTACCGGATCCCAAGCACCCTGAAACTGAAGAATCAACGGGCCAAGGTGATTCGGATCTTGCCGTCGCTTGAGCGGAAGCAGAGAACTGCAGAGGAGGGGGAGTTTCCGGGACAGGGTCTTCAATATTATCCTCAAATGCCTTCTATGTCGATTGGCGCGCCCAACTGTGATGCTTCGGACTCAGAACGACCTTCGCCCCGCATTGACGGAGGAAGGGCTTCCGCGCGGTCTACGACAAAGGAATGGTCCCCTAGCTGAAGAATCAAACTTGCCAGGTGCAGCCAGTTTCGCTTGCTGTTAGCACGCTTTCCTCCACGGTTGGCCCGAACAGTTGCAATGTCGGCGTCCATTCTGCCGGCCGATTCAATTCTCCTCCGTCGCTGGCACGCCAAGGCAAGCTGCCGCCAGAAACTCCCGAAAGCCAAACCGCCTGGCCAGCGGCCCTGTTTACGGGCCTGGGGTAGCTGGGCCTTGCTGTGGTTGCTTCATAAGACAAAATGCAAGATCAGGCGAAGTTCCTTCCCTGATCCCTGGCGTGTTCGGGCTTGGGCCGGGCTACATCAACCTCCTTTTGCAACCGCTTCCTGCTTCAATGCCACCAAAAAACGTATTGAAACACCATACATTGTAGCTGATCACACATCGCATCCCGTCAATCACGAATATCCGGTAGGCATTTCGTTTGGTGTGCCAACGATTCGGCATTGGGTTGAAAAGTAAGCTCAAGTAACGGCACCGGGGTTGTTGGTCAAGCCACAGTAACCGCAGCAGGTTGAATTTCAAGCCACAGCAGCGGCACTGGGTTCAAGGATCAAGCCGCAGTAACGGCAGAGGGGGAAGTGGTCATGAGCCACTGTTACTGCATTGGGTTGTGGATCATGTCGGGTGCTCTTAGAGACCTTCTCCGTCTCACCCCAGCCTTTTGTCCTGCGGAGCCAAGACGGTCTGTTTGGAAGGCCGGGAAACAGCTGTTGACGCAAGGAGCTGGTGGCAGTTGGCGAAGCAGCTCTTATATATATACGGGATCGTTGAGCCCGAAGTTGAACCAACTCCTGATTGCAGCCTCCTCGACGCGATGGGCGGAGAATGAAAGGTAGGCCTCGGGACAATATGGAATGCACCTGTCGGCAGACTGCCAACGCAGAGGAGCTGTTCTGGAATGCAACGCAAGGTCAACCTCTACTCGTTGGCTTGGCTCTAGCCGAAACGGGGAGTACAGTGCAGAGGTAGTGTGAATCGATATGGAAAGCCAGGTGTCGGTCGGCTCGACGCTACCCCTAACCAAAAAAATGCGGGTAATCGCTGATTCCAAGACACGCAGGATCAAGAATACTTCTTATGCGTCTTGAGCCAAACATCGGTGCTAGCAATCTCGGTGTGAAGCTGAGTCGTGAGGATCTACAAACCAAGACATCGAAGCATCACTTGCAATGGCATGGGATGGCATGGGGGAAGCGTGATTTCTCATCTTCTATTGGTCGACGTCCGTGAATGTGTTCTCTTGCAGGCCACAGCACGATGCAACAGCGCACTCCCATTCTCCGAAGCAACTGAGCACGGAGCTAACGGGCATCACCAGCAAGGTGGAGATGACTTCCACTGCAGAAACCAGGCTCACCGCCAGGTCTGCGTAGTTTAGCAAGACCTTCCAAAACTGCTTGCCCAAACATATGATGCGGATAGACACCTCGAGAAGAAATAGTCCTCAGCGACACAGAAGATGCCATGAATGCCATCATCATTAGCAAGAACCGCTGCCAGCACATGCTGGCGGGGAGAAGCATTGCTTTCACCCTACCACAAGGTCAGTATCAGCATTCACTCAAGAGTCATGACCCTCTCTTTCTGTGAGTCTTTGAAAACCGACGGTCCGGCTAACTTGTCGAGACCTCATGACTCAGCCGACAGCAGAAACCCATTCACACCCCGAGCCTGATTGAGTTTTCTGCAAAACCTCGCTTCACTAATTAGTAATTGCAGTAATCCAACAAGTGGTGAGCTGCAGCAAATCTTCACCTTTGCAGGAGTCCCAGGAGCAGTTTCTGGCCCCAGGCAACGTGATACTTGGGTCCAAATGAGGCGGCATGACTTTACAGCAGCCAAAGCTCCGGAGAATATGATATCACCGATCTGCAGCATCTCGTCGAGGGCTGGCTTCGCCTCCTGAAGTGCAGTAGTGAATTCTGCCCTGCATCTACTTGGATGGTCTGTGCGAGTGGGTGTCCGAATGAAGCTCCAATAAGGCATTTCTGAGCCATTGAATGCGCGGATACAAGCCCACTAAACAACCACGAGAGTCTGTACCGCTGGTGTCACTAGTGTCCTGCGGAAAACTTGGAGAAGGTACCAAGTTTGATTCGAAGGCTGTGAAAGATCCGGCAATCTGCAGCTCCAAAGCCATCCAAAAAATGTTGGCGCAAAGGAGGCATATGATCAGCATCCTGGCAGGTGCACATCAGGCAATGCTACACAACACAAGGGCCTTTGACGCGTGTGCAAAAGGCGAGCATGCAGCCGAGGATCTCGAAACGGCTGGATTGCAGCCACCAGTACAACTGCTCGCCGAAAGACATTTCCGTCTTGTCCATTTCTGACCAATCTTGCATTTGAGGAGCCGTCCTGGTCTGACTCAGGATCTCTTCGACAACCTTGCCCGTAGTGTCGAACTTGCTCACGATATCTGGGATTGCATCTTTGTCTGTCATTGGAGTCATTGGCATCGAATCCTCCAAAGCCTCCAAAAGCTCCTTGGCTTGCAACTCCCTGCGCGCAGCTTTGCTACCTCGGCAAGGAGGACAGAGGACACTTCTTCCTCCTCCTACATCTTGAGCTCATCGCTCTCCTTCTCTTGTCCTTCTCTTTGTGCGCCTAAAGCACTGCGGGACGGCACACACCCGCACACACACACACAGAGACAGGCCTGCCGTTTGCAGGCCCCCCTCGTTGTCAAGCAACGCTGCCACCGCCTCTATCCGGACCCTCCATGTGCACCTGCATGCCTGAGCCAAATCTGAGCCTGTTCGTCGCAGGGCGGCGTGCAAGATTGTATATTCCGAGGCGGTGGTGCTCGCTACGAGCGGCCGAGGATGAAAGAAACGTGGAAGGATTCCGGTCTGTCCGATACTGTTCGGTCTGTCTGTGGGTCTGCTGCTGTCTGGGGTGAGGTGGGGGTCTGTCTGTCTCTCTCTGGCTCTGTGTCTGTGTCTGAGTCTGTGTCTGAGTCTGTGTCTGTTTCTGTCTGTCTGTGTCTGCCTTTCTTTCGCCAGGGCTGTGGCAGAGGGTTGCCCGCCCCGCACGCGTGCGCACATGCGCCCCCGCTGGTTGCGGGTGCCAGCTGGCAGGAAGCACACTCAACGGCCTATGTCTGTCTAGGGCTGTCTCCGTCTGTCTCTCAGTCTCTCAGTCTCTCTGGCTCTCTGTCTGCGTCTGCGTCTGCGTCTATGTCTATGTGTCTCTGTCTCTGTCTGCCTGTCTGTGTCCGTCTTCTTCCACCCAGCCAAATGACAGCGCAGGCACTGGGTCTGAAGTCTGGCAGCGAACTAACTTGCTGAGATGAGGCCCTGTTGTGCACTGTTGTAGCCATAGCCCCCCGAACGTATATAACTTTATATAACCCTCAACAATATAAAACCACCACCCCCAAGCCTCATCTACAGGCCCGGGCGGGATCCGGCTACCGTCTCGCGCTTCTTTCGCAGGGCTCAGGTGCGCGCCCCTGTGTGGACTGTCTCTCTGTTTGCATCTCTCTTTCTCTCCGTCTCTAAATGGTCTCACGCAGTCCGAAGAGCCTGTGAACGACTTTGTGCCCGAATCCATTGGAAGCACTTCAGGTGGTTGCTTTGGTTCTGGTGGCCTGCAGCATCTGCTCTGCAGGAAGCGTGTCTCTATAACGTCGAAAGTAGAGGCGACAGAGACAACAAGGCCTCGTGCCATCACCAAACTCGGCAGCAGAGGCCTCAGCTGGAAAGCATCTGTGAAGTCTCCACTACAGTCACTACAGTCGTTCTCCAATTTCTTGCCTTGTTCATCCGGGGACGTCGTGCTTCTGTGAGCTCCTTCACGTGTTGAACCACCAACCTGAAGCCGCAAAACTGCAGCTTGCGTGAACGCATGTGAGTGCGCAAGGCTTCGAGAATGCCCTTCCAAGCCGCTGCTCCACAAGCTGCTTGAACGCGTCAGACGCGACGGAGCGCACATCAGAACCGAGGCCTGAGAACGGATGCTGTGCTTCTCCAGACATGTGACATGCCTGAAGTCTGCTTCAGCTTAGGCTTAGCCGGCCTGGAAGCTCCGAGCGAGCCTCGGCGTGGGAGCACGGATGGATCTCATGGATATCCGGTACCTAAGCACAGGTGCACGCCGTGCACGCACACGAGGTTTATCGCTTATGGCCGGCTCTCACGGCACTAGCAAATATCCTAATCAAGCCACATTTGGAAGATCCTGGAAGCTCTCTCTGGCCATCGCCAAACCTGCTGCTGACATTCGGCCGGAGCTGTGTCACCTGCTCTTTGAACTGTAGTGTTGCATTCCCTCCGGTAGCTTGACAGGCAAAATGCTGCAAGTTGGGTGGTCAGCCCAGGCACCGGTAGTTACCAAGAAGCCATGTGCAATCAGTTCAGGGACAACAAGGATCATGACAGGAATGCGCATCGAGGACGGAAGATCACGCGGCTTTACGTCCATCCGGCATGTGTCCGACCAAGGCTGAAACAAACCCCACATGAAAGTCGAGCTCTCCGCACATGCAGGCCGAGCATGCTGCCACATAGTGGATAGTCAGGACAGCGAAGAAACCGTCACCGAAGCCTTCAGACCTTTCTATCTTCACAATACACAGAGGTCCTAAAGCGAGCAGGATTGTTCAGTGCTAGTGTTGGGGGATGAGCAGGACCGAGCTTTGCATTGCTTACACATTCCGAGAACTCCTCGCAAACTTCCGAAGAACCTTCTGGACCTCCAAACCTTTCGAACCTCTTATCAAAGCGGCAAATTCCCAAAGCATCCTCGAGATCACCTCCCTAATCCTGTTACGAGAGAACGCCTTTCCATGTCCTTCGCTTGGTAGGATCCGCTTGACAACGGCTCAAGCCATGCGATGCACACGCACTTTGCAAAAGCCATGCGCCCTGTTAGCTTCAGCCATGCTGAGCATCCAAGGATGATGCAACGAAGCTCTGATTATCTTTGAAGGTTTGATGCGGCCAGGGAGGACATGACGACAACAACTCCTTACGTGACATGTTCTCTGAGCACCTTGGATTTCCGATCGACTCATCGAACCGTATGATGATGTACGTGATGGCCGGGATGACCCACCTGCCACGTGCGTGAATTGATGCCGCCTCGCCTAGTCTTAGGCGAAAGGTACCTCGCATTGCTTCGCTCAAATCTGCCAGCAACACAGGAAGGCGAAAAAAGTGTGCTTCAATAGCCTCGCAATCTCCCTGGCCAATGTTCGCACAGAAACATCAGCGCACGTTCTACTCAGTACTAAGTAACATGCTGAAAGCTGTGTCTGCCACGGCCAGGAACTGGGCCATGCTGGCTGCAGTGCCTCTTTCCGCAGTTTCGAATGCGTAGGGCGGTTCCAGTGGCCTGGCGCACTAAAGGCAGCAAAAGCCAGTCGCCGCAGTTGTGCGTCCAATTGAAGTCGATCTTATAAGATTGGACAGATGCTGAAAGTTGCGTAAACAACTCCGCATGCGGCAGCTGCGATGCAGCCCCCAACTGACCCGGCGGCCGTGGCCGTCTTTTCCCCCCACGGGATTAAGTGCCAACGGAAGGAACATCACGCGATCAGGGGCACTTTACAGCATGGCCTCCCACCGCGAGTAGTACAATGCGAAGCCATGGAGCGGCACCTCGCATCAAGTCGAGACGGAATCACATTGCAAAGCCAACTCGCAATGCAGAGCACCTGAGCATCATGTCTGAGGTCACGGCAAGGAGTCCCAAGACAGCAAAGCGAGTAGCCCGAGTCTTCCTGGAAATGACTAGCGACATCACCATGCGGCAACGTGTTCCGAAACAACATGAAACAACCAAGCTCCGCAAAAATGCGGGTTCTTGCCGAGGCCCTGGCCCTAGGACCGTGCCGGAGGTGCTCATTGCAGGGACCTCGTTCTCCTGAAGCACATCACGAGACTATCTGGTGCCCGCGCACCGAAATCATAAGTCGGCTGTGACTTCCGTGTAGGAACTCAACAGAGTCTGTAAGCTCGGTGCCGTTGCCATAAGCAGCAGCAGGACGAAGAGGACTGCATGTAGAAGAACAACACGATGTATGCTGGCGAAAACGCCCCAGAGCGAGTGAACCTGCACTGCATCAAGCAGCTACCGGGCGGAGGGGGATGAGACATCCGTGGCCTCGCGATGAGTCTTCACTCCGCTGGCCGCAAGCACTCGGCCTGTGTTCGAGTGAGTGCTGAATTTCAAGAGGAAGACTGAGGAAGAAGGACAAGAGAGTCCCCTGACAGTTGTCAAGCCCTCGACGCCAGTCCACACGATGTAGCTGACCGAAGCGCCGCTCGTGAGGCATGTCGAAGAGCCTTCCCAGTTGCATGGGCCACCATGGCTCTTCAGAGCGTTCTTTAAGTCTTCCGTCGTCTTCGTCGGTGGGGTCATCGTGCAGGATTTCACTGAATCAACTCATGTTACAGTCATTGGCCTCGACCCATCATCCAGGACCAGTCGCTTCGCCATGCGAGCAGGATCCTCAATGCTCGCTCAGAGGAGTCTATGACACTATGACTTTCCTAGCGTTCCTGTCCGGTTGTTTCTTGCTGCTGTTTTGAAGCCGGCCGCCCTATCGGGCTGCCACTACCCCCCGAATGGCCTCTTTCGCTTCATCATCGGCGTTGCCTCGTACTCTCTCCTGGCATCCTTTTTCCCGGCTGCTCCTAGCTTCCCCGCCCAGCATCTTTCTCCAGCGCCTCTCGCTTCGACAGATTGCTTTCTGAAGCTTGCAGTATGAATAATCTTCTCGTCCTTCGGGTGGACGTCCTACAAGGTCCTACAAAAGTCCTATTGCAGTTGTTCCCATCAAGACGAAGAATCAGTTCGGGTCGCTCTGGACCGCGGAATGAGGACCTGCGGAGGCAGGCCAGGCACCAGTCGGGTGGATCTGTGAAAAATGGTGCGGGGTTCTTTGTGTGTCTTTGCGTCTCTGCAGCATGTTTCATAGAACCAGCCGCTGTTCATTGTTATTATCTTTCCGACTTTCAATGTGTACGCAGCCATCGCGGCGGTCCACCGCACTCTTGCGGTTAGCTGATGCTATTGGAAATGAACTTGGGCATGATTGTGGCACAGGCCTGCGGCGAAGCTTTGTGGGAGGCGCTGTCATGCTGGCCATGTAGAACTGAAGCTACCGTACCGGTGAGCGAGTTGAGCATTTGGTCTGGTTCCTTTTGTAGCTCCTGCCCCCGCTGGACCTTCGCCGATGATCCGATTGTATCGAGATAATGAACAGACCCGCCAGTGTTATCACGGTTCGAACATCGACGCAGGATGCGACGGGCATGAAGCTGGATCGGGCGGCGGATGTGGGGGCTTGCCCTCCTGATTTTGTGCCACGAGGGTTGCATCCGCAGAGATGAGGCCACGAGATCGTCCACTGCAGAATTCCGCCATGGAAGGTGAACATGCCATGTTTGGAATCGCAAGCCCTGCTCGCAAGTGTCACAAGACCGAACTAGGGGCAAGGGGCACCTCCATTTACAAGGTGGGATTCTTTTATTCGTTCGCCTTTTTGCACCTCTACGTTTTTGTGTGGGTGGCCCTGCGCAAAGCCCACTCGCGTCCCTACACTCAGGACTTAAGGAGGTTGGCAGTCCCACTGACTTATTCCAGATTGGACGGCTCACTGCAAGCCTGTCAACTCGCAGGAAGGCGTGCGGGAAAACAGGGTGAAGGTTGGGGGGGGGACCTGTGGGGGTTGTGACAAACTCGAACTCCCTCGTTCCGGGTGGTTTGTGCAAGTGGGTTGTCAGTGAACACTTTGGTGTAGAAAGTGGGCTTGATAGGGTGGATCTTGCGAAGTGACTGTGAGTGGAAGGCTTCCAGCCTGTGGAGGTCTGCTGTTGTAAGCACTGCTAATCGGCACGAACACTGCATGGTAGATTCTGAATTTCCATGACACGCTCAGACCCGAGTCTGCAACATTGAAGCAGTGTTTTCAAGTGCTTTCTGGCTTTCGCCAGCCTGGTGGTGACATCGGTCTTGCTGGAGGAGTCAGACCCCGAAGGATAACTCCAAAGTACTTTACCTGTGTGACCGGCTTGAGGTTGTCTCCTGTGAAGAAGCAAATGTGGTTGCGGGCGGCCTGTGAGCGAAGCAGCGTCGACTTCTTCTAGTTCAGTCTGAGGTTGCTGCGCGCTGTAATTTCTTAAACCGTGTGCAGGATCTGTTGCCCACGCTCGGCGGTGCCTGTGAAAATAGCCGCGTCATCTGCGTATGCCAGGTCATAGAATGGTTGGCTTGGACGAAAAGGCCACGGCGGCAGGAAGTGGCCCTTTCGCTGCAGTGCTTCGTCGATGTCGGGGTCATGCTGCGCGCCACCAAAAACTGGTAGGGCCATAACGGGCATCGTTGCCGAATCGCAGATCCTGCCTGTGAAGGTGTGTGGCTGGTGCGGCCGGTCAAGGCGGGGCTCTGGTAAATGGCATTCACCAGGTCGATAAATGCCGACGTGACGCCGTGTCTGGCGAGTGCCTGTGTGATGGCCTGGGGATTCAGCTTGTCAAAGCTTGGGCCCAGTGAAGGAGTTGGACCTACAAGGTATGAACCGCCTGAGATGTCAACCGCCAGGCTCTTTGAGAGCCTTACTGTGAGCAGTGCAGTTTATCGTCCATTGCAGCCTCCAACCTCTTTTAAATGATCCTGGCAAACAGTTTTTGTGTAATGCACAGGAGAGACATGGGCCGGTAATTGTTCGGGTCGGCCATCGTGCCACGTTTGTGAACTTGTGCAACCACTGCCTCTGACCAGCCTGTGGAACAAGGTGACAAGGGTGTTGAACAGTTCAAGCAAAGGAGTCCTGCCACTGTGAGCCACTGCAGCAGCAGCGCCTCTTTGGGGATGCCATGCCTGTGAGCGCAGCGGCTGGGCTGCATTGCTCCATGTTCACCGGGCTGCCGTGCGTGAGTTGGCAGGTGGGGCCTGTGTTTGGTTGAGCCGGGGAGCCCGCGTGTCACAATGTGTTTTGCAAAGGTGTCAGCTTGCTTGCTGCAACTAACCGGTGGGCTTGCCATCGGGCCCTGTGAGTGTGACTGCTCTCGGCTTGTAGTCGGAGCGGATGCGCTTGATCCAACGCCATTTGTCCCTGGCATCGGTCGTGTCTTCGCTCTGGGCCTCTACGTACGTCATTTATTTAAATTCGACATCCCACTTCTGCGGCGAGTTGCACATCCAGCCAAAATCTGAATGGGAAGATGTCCTGAAGGCGACCATATATCTTCCGGCAGGAGCGCCATCACGAAATCCACTTCCAGGCCAACATCTCACGAACCACCCACAAGCAGATATGACACTGACCGACCCAACCGCCCCCAATCGTCACCACCTCTGTTGCAGTTGTGATCAGCCCAATGCCCTCACAGCAAAGCGAACTTCCGCAGCAGAATTACGCAGAAGCTTCGGGTGGCAGTGGATAACACAGCTGGTTGGATTTGACCGAGAAACCCAGGAGTCGGCTTGGGTTCTTTTGGGAAGTCTGCCGTATGCCCCCCTCTTTCCCGTTCTCCCAAGGCTTCCTGAAGAGCCAAAGCCGGAAAACACTACGTCCACAAACAAAGCAGCACGAACATCGTATCCGCAGCAGACAAGCAGGCGGGCAACCAACACAGCACTTCGAGCTCGCGATCCTAGGACGATTTTGCTCTCACTCTCGGGTAAGCCAGGGATATTCAGGCAGAGCATCTCAGCATCCACCGACAACTCCCATCCACAAGATTCGAAACTGCCGGTGGAGCCATAATGTTTCAACATCCATGCAATGTAAATACATGCACATATGATATGGCCCCCTACATCCGCTTCACAGGTCCTGATGCAGTTAAGCATACAACGAACGACATTCTCGGTGTGTCTCTTGCTCGAAACGGTTAAGATGTTGCCCTCGTCCTCGCGTCTAATCCGTGGTCCATGCAAAAGTTGAACGTATGTTAGTCATGCTTCTGCGGCAGAGCACGAAGGGATAGGGGCCGATAGGGGGCTCATCCATGCAGTGTGCAGTGTCTCCTTGCTCCAGCTGGCTGGCTTGATCGGGAATAAAACTTGCTGCCAAGCCAAGCATCGCAGAACAGCTCGTTCCAATCATCGTAGTTAGCTGTATCAGCCTGGGCCGGCAGAAAGGAGCAGAACGTCTGAATGTCCGCAAGTGCCCACTTGGGGCACGGCTGGCAGAAATCTGTGAAGGTCCTCCTTAAGCACCTTGCAAGACAGCCCGGACAAGTCTTGTCTCAGCTTGCTGCCCACACGCCTATGCAGCTTTGCAAAGCCGGCACTCCATCAGTTCCGAAGCCGGCCCACCTTCTTGTCTCGCTGGTTCTTGGGGTCAACATCAACTTTCACGTACCATTCCTGGTCAATCCAGCAAGTCGTCAAGATGCCGAAAATCTTCAAGCAAGAAACACAGTATAACTCAGGCTGGTGTATAGGTGAGGCCTCGAAAACCACATTGTAGATAGGCCTCGTGATTTTGGCCAGAAAAAGAGCACCTTGGTGGCAGCACCAGATCTTGACCATGTCGACAACCGCTCTATTCGAGTGCATCTGCCGCTCAGGTGCTCTTCACGGTGCCGCTGCCAGTCTCATAGGCCGAACCTGGTTAATTATGTTCTGAATCAACCCTAGTCTGACAAAGGTCAACTCGGCCATCTCTCAAGGATCTCACTGTTCAGTCCTGCTTGCCGTCTACGCAAATGTGCCTCCAGTGAGAATGTCCTCGGAAGCCAGCGCCAGCTCCGTGAGGAAATAGATAAGCTCAGGCCTTAGTGAGTGAGAACGAGCGTTCCAGAAAGGACGGCAGGTTCTATGCAGAGACCTCCGTCGGCATCCAAGGCCGAAGCATAAATCTAATGTTGCCTGCCTCGCCCCAAACCTGGCATTGGAAACACATGGAATCATGAACGAAGCGTTTCTTGAGACTTGCGTCTTGACGCGCACATGAGCCCGCTGTGTGGACCTTCTCTCCTTCAAACTTGCTATCCTTGCGGTGCGCGATCTGTCCACGTCTTTAAGCTTTAGGCAACAGGGAGGGGCAGATTGAACCTGTTCCTTCAACGTAAGACGAGTCTCGCTCGCGCCCTGGAATGACCGGTTTGGATATGATTCATCTAGATATTGCAGGTTTGCAAGGGTATCTCCAAAACAAAGCATAAGGATGGTAGAGGGGCGCAGCTCCGTGCGCAAACTCAATGCTCGTCATCTGGGTGCTTTTTCCAAGTGGTTTTCATGGGTTTGAACCGGGCCTTGAGGGAGGCTCGAGCAACGAACTTAGCTTGGTGTTTCTTCCGTAGGAGGCCTTCGTTCCCAACAATTCAGACGCAAGAAATCCTACATCTTAAGCAGCCTCACATGCCACTGATCATGTCACTTTTCCAGGACAGTCACCTCCGACAAGGTACACATCCAGACATCTGAGACATTGCAAAAGCACCTGAGTAAGATTCAGCCACTGATGAGTTCGACAGCTACTCTTTTTTTGCTACAACCGCGGCTGCTGATTTATCAATCTACCCCCACGCCCCCCCCACCCGCAGTGCATCGTGTTTCGTCTGCCTCACTTCTACAGCAGACTGAATGTACACCCCACCCCGCGAGCTTTCATGATTTTCAGTTATACTGTTATACTCCCCGACAAGCGAGAACGTTCTCCGTTTGCTTGTGGCCAGAGCTTTTGGGAAGACTGATCCTCTTCTTCTAGCAGGAGGAAGGAAAGAAGAAAGAAAGCAATATCCGAGGGCCGAGCCCTTCGGTTCACACCAACGAAAGAAGAAACCGAACGCCTTCGATTTGGATGGAATTTGGTGTCCTTCCTCCCCTCCTTCCTTCTGTTTCTTTACTTCCCTCCGTCCTTCCCTCCTTCCTTCCTTTCTACCCCTCCCCTTCCGCCCCTTCCGCAACAGAAAAACTCACTACACTTGTCAATTCCAGTGCTTAAGTGGCCAAGCCTGGCGAAGCCCTGCAACTGGCCCCCATTTAGCTGTTCGTCTGCCAAGTACGCCCCTGCAGTGTCGTGCATGCTGTACAGCAGCATCCCAGCAAAATGACATGCAAGCCACAAAATCAACCGAAGCTTGAAACATGGCAGCTGATGCCAGCAGGTAAACGCCAATTTCCACCTGAGGTTTGAATCGTGTGTGCACTGCGGAGGCGTGCCATGCACGGCGCTTGTGCAGAGCATTGGACTTGCACGGATATTTTCATGGCTGAAACCGAGGCACTAGTTGCTTGGACGAGGCCGCATCTGCATGTGCAAGAATACCTCGATGCTGGCCTCGATGCAACTACATCTTCGCTCGTCCTCCCGGCCACGATTTACTGCAAGCACGATCGTGACGAGACAATTTCATCTGGGGCTTCTCGCGTTCGCCTGTCCGAAAAACCTGCCGCTCTCTCACTGGTAAGTTGGATTTTGTCTGTGCTGACCGGCCGCGCCTCGATGTCAGAGCATCCTTGCAACCTCGGTTGCGCCAGAGTTTGCAGCTCGAGGGTCTCGTTGACTGAAAGGGCCTCTCCGACCACTCCCGAAGGCCCTCGAGGAGGTCCTGGTGCAAATCGTGGAGCGCCTCCTGACAAGAGCTTGCAGCTAGAGCAGGAGTCTAGCATTCAGAATGTATCAACCAGGCAAAGCGCCAGGGGGCCGCGGAGGCAGGTGTTGCAGGGGCGTCGCGCAGGACGCAGAGGTACGGCAAGGTCGCCTTGAGGAGGTCCGGCTCCATCTCTGTGGCCGCACGGTGCAGCGCCTGCAGGACCCGCTCTGAGCTCTCAGGCAACGCAAAGCGGCTTTGAGGTGGCCACCCTGCGCCCTACGGACGACTTTATCACAGCCTCTTGGCTGAGTCGAAACTGCCTGCAGGTTCGATCGTCGAATCGTCGCCGCACCCGGTTGGTGTCGAATAACCAGAACCAGGTGGAATCAAGCTGAATTCTGAAGCTTGCCGAGTTCCTCTTGCAGGTGTGGAGCTATTCATGGCCCCTGCAGGCAAGTGCAAACCCAATCTTGGTGTGGTACAGCAAACTGTCTGCTTTGCAGCTTGCTGGAGCCGGAACCCATCGCTCTCTGAGCGGACTGGGAAGATGTCCGATGTGAAATCCTGAACCGCAGACCTGTCCTCATGAGGTAGAACTGACGCTTGCCGGGCGTGAAGAACAACCCTTCGAAACAGAATGCTCCACTTCAGGATCCACCTGTACAGGAGTCGCGATCGTCGCAAGACCTCCTGGCTCTTTGGCGACTCTGGGGAAGTCCCCAAGCCACATGCTGTACAGTATCTGTGGGCAAGAATGTTTGCTGACAACAAAAGAATCCAGACAGCCTTCTGTCTGGATTTTGCTCGGCTAGGCCTTGGCTAGTCATCTTGAAAGATATGAATTGGAACACCATGACAGGCTGTACAAGGCAGCGAACCCCTTGTCGAGAGGCGCTGCTGACTGTCAGTTCCACAGCGCAGCTGTCCAAATTACTGGGCTCTGCTTGTGCGCTGGATGAATTCCGGCGCACAGGAATCCACACGCGTGCTAGGTTGCCAGTGTCTGGCTGAATAGGAACTATCCTTAAGACAGAACTCTTTCCGATCTCCATACGATCTCATTTTTCGACTTGCTTATGCAGTCCAGGTCCTGCAGGACAAACACGCTTTGCATATAAGTGCCGGTGCTGTTGAAGAGGCTGTTGTCGGCACGTGTGCTGCCCCAAAAACATCTGAATCAAGTACGAGGGCTAGACCTATGTCGCGGCAGGTTTCAAAAAATCGCGGCACCGCATGGCCACGCTGCATAAAGTGAAGTCGCGGCAGGGTCCCAAAAGTCATTGCACAGAATGTGTTTATGNGGCACCGCATGGCCACGCTGCATAAAGTGAAGTCGCGGCAGGGTCCCAAAAGTCATTGCACAGAATGTGTTTATGTAGGGAATCCCCAAGTACACGCGCGGTTGCAAGCATGTTCGGGCATAGCCTCAAAACAATAGAAACCAGGCCCACGCGCTGGTAAACTGCAAGCTTTTCGTAGATCCTAGCATGCGAAAACACGCGAATCCCCATTGACACGCGCCCTTCAGAAGCAGGAGCAC
>BGNK01000229.1:188901-257022 GCA_003297005.1 Symbiodinium sp. clade A Y106 | reverse complement strand
GGACGCCGAAAGCTGTGTATTTCCGCAACGCGATGCGAGTTAAACCCTCCCCTCGTACAAAGCACATAGCACTGGCAGGCGATTTGTCCGTTCCGCAAGCAGACGCCGCCCCAATATGCCTACAAAACACATACATTCCGGACAGTCTAGTCCACCAATCTTTGAAGTTCGAACGTGAGACATCTGAATCCCCATCGACACGCAAGGAGAAGCCTAGCGACAAGAGCACGAACGAGGGCTAAAACCCATCTAAAACAACCACTAGCCAAAACTTCATGACTACTTACGAACATTACCTCATTAACTCGATAGGGCTAGGATATATCTTATCCCCATGTCCACGCTCACACGCAACGNGACTACTTACGAACATTACCTCATTAACTCGATAGGGCTAGGATATATCTTATCCCCATGTCCACGCTCACACGCAACGACTTCCGCTAGACGCTATGACTTAGGTCAACCCCCCAGTAGGTAGCCAGGTAGGTGGGTAGATAGGGCTAACATCATGTTTGGCATTGTTGCAAAAAGTATTGCTATACTCACCGGCAGTTATCTTGGTTGTTGCTGTGTGTCGCCAGAAGCACTGCCCCTTTAAAGCCTACAGGAATGTTTGTCTTCATCATGCTCATCAACATCATCATCATCATCATCAGAATAAGATCAATAAGTAACAATGCTAACAGAAAAATCAACAATAATTCAATAACAATTACACCTAATTACAACAATAATGAAAATAAAACTAGGACAACTGTTCTGCTGGCCGCACCAGGGTGAGCCACGGGCTAACGGAGCTGATGCCGTCCTTCAGCGAGCAGCAAAGACGTCGAGAGCTCTTGAGTCTCGGTGGGCTGCTGTTTGGGGTTGAGGCTTTAGAATCTAGGTTTTAGGGTGTAGGGTTTAGGAGTTTAGGGTTAAGGGTCATGGGGTTTAGGGCTTAGCATTGAGGGTTTAGGGCGTGCGGGGTTCTGCTTTTTTTGGGCTGGGCCTGTTGATATTTAGACCGATGGCGCTCTGGTCCTGCAAAGCCTTGCCGCCAGGCACGCTGCCCATCGCGCCACGAACCTGACGTTCGGCGATTACCCTCCAAAATCAATGTACGGAAGGCGGAAGGCACAAAAACAGAAAGTGTAGGGAAGTGAGGCATGATGACCTTGTGTGCCAATTAATAAGAACTCGAAAATAATACGTGAGTCATATTAAGTAGTACTGAGAATAAGAGCAATGATAATGAAGATAACGAGTCATGCACAGTAATAACGATGGTAATAAAACATTAATAATAACAACAACCAAGCAAAATAATCATGACAGTAATGATAATAATGATAACAATAGTAAGAACGTTAATATCAATGCTCATGACACTTGTAATGATAATCATGAAACAATAGTTAAATCATTGAGAATTCCTTGTGAAACTGCCCTGGGTGCTTCTCTTGCGATAGCATTCTGTTACGGAAAAGGTACTCGTTCTTATTCCTGACTGGTCGCTACCCAAACACGTCTGACGCATTCGTTGCGTTACATATACATTTACACATATACGCATCTACACACACAAATACACATCTACACATAATATGTATATATAGGCGGACTCTGAGTGATACTACTACTATTAACCATCCACACCCTATAAAAGGCAAACTTGGGCCGTCCACCTGCTGTCGGAATCCCAAGATACTCACCTAAAGGCCCAAATCTTGAAAAACCCTAAACCCTAAACCCCTCAACCCGTGAACCCCTAAACCCTAAGCCCCTCAACCCGTAAACCCCTAAACCCAAACATCACCACTCTGCCCTCTGAGCTCACAAACAGGGTGCCCAAGGTTTCAGGCTTCAGGGGTTTAGGGGTTTAGGGCTTGAGGGTCGGAGTGGAGAGATTAGGGTTTCGGATTTAGGGTTTAGGGTTTAGGGTTTCGCACAGGTTTCTGAGTTCTGGGCTTGGGATTTGTGCCCATGGAGGCCCTCTGTTTTCTCAAACTCCCATTTAGCCCCAGGTTGCAGAGGTTAGACCCCGTTATAATGAGGGCACCCTTTTTCCTAGTATTCGGTTTTTATTCAAGGGGACCCTAAACTGAAAAGGCCAACAGGGTATCACTCAGGAACCTAGGAGTCCTGAATAGTTGGGAGTAATATCCCTTCTCAGGCCTATGGCCCGGCCCTGTGTACTTCTACGAAGAGTGTACCTCAAAACCCTCTACGAAAAATGTTAAGGCCCCTATATGGGAGTTTCCGAAATTAGGGCTGCCTTATTTGGGGTCTTTATAATAAGGATCCTATTATTTAGGGTACTATATTAGGGTCCCCTGTTTTCGGAAACTCCCATATTATACCAATCCTTCGGCCCCTCAACGCCTCGCCCGCGCCGAAGTTCCCGACGAAGGGGCCAGGTGAGACCGGCTTGAAGAAATAGCGAACCCTCAACCCCATAATGCACACATAAAGTGCAGAAACCTCGGATCATAAAAAGCGTTCATGCCCGAAACTTCAATGCAAAAGGGAATGTAAGAAGAGCGCCTTAAGAATCAGGACAGGGTAGTGGGGAATAGTCGAGTATAAATATCATAAGGAACCTGGATAAGGAACAGTATTGGTTTTTTGGAAGGGTCGGCGAATATAATATATAGTCAAAATCTTACAGTCTACCGAAAGCTTTTGGAAAGCTTTGGACACCCTAATATAGGGGCCTTTAATTTTTACCTATACTATCTTTGGGGCTCCTTATTGTAGTTATAGCATAATACACCCCAAAACCCTGTTCCAATTACTAAGCCCTATATTACACCCTAAACCGTAGTAGTACTTCAGAGTAGCTCTTGCTTGCATGTTTGCGATCTTTGTGTCGCTGCTGTGAGCCTGGCGAAACTTCGATTTCTGATGCGGCACCGGTCTAGGGCCTAAGGCCTAGGGTTTAGGGTGAAGGGTACAGGGCATAGAGTTGAGAGTCAAGCTTTAGGTTTACAGATGTTTACAGTAAAGATTCAGAGTCTAGGGTTTACAGTTTCCGGTTTCGGGTCAAAGGTTTCAGGTTTTAGGCTTCGGTTGTAGGGTATTGGGTTGCGGGTTGGGGCTGTAGGGTTTGGAGTTAAAGATTTATAGTTATAGGGCCTGGGCGTAGGATGCTGCACTCCAGTCATATCAGAGCCAGGCTTCTCATTAACTACTACCTGGACCCCAAAAGTACGTAGAATCACAGCCATTTATAGGTTTGGGGCGATTACTTTACCTACTTTCGGGGGTTGAGGTAGAATCGTCATAATGAAACCCAGATTGTACACTTACCAATTTTCAAGAGGACTGCTATCGACCCTCACCAAGTCCCAAACTGTTTAGCTGTAAGTCGCACTGCATGTGGTTGGTTTGTTCCTCTGCAACTTTCCACGTCCGGTACTCCACAGACCCGACTCCCCTGTAAAGTGTGTGACTGAGCTGCACCAGTGGTTCGGGTTTACACTCTGGTTTAATTAACGCTTCGAGAGAGTTTTTCAGGGCTCAATCTGTGCCACGACATGTAAAATCTAAACCTTAAGCCCCGACGCGTTAAAACCTAAATCCTGAGCTCTGGACCCCGCAAGCCCTACACCCGAAACCCCTAAAGGACCTAAACCCTAAACTTTAAACCAAGATAAACCCAGAGGGTTCATATACACTACCATTATGGACCTAGGCCCCCAAAACCATAATAGGGATGGTCTTTTGGTACCTAATTCCATAATGGCAGTGTAGATGGACCCTCTGATACAGTTACTATTATTTACTATAGGTCCCTACTATGGTAACTTAAACTAAATTCCTTAACAAGAACCCCACAAAACTATAGAGCTCCAGCTCCAGCGCCTCAAACTCAACGGCTACCCATCGGGCGTGCTGTTGCAACGGCCCGGAATTTGCAAGTGCCTTCAGGCGACAGAACCTAGAACCTAAACCCTAAACCCTCTGGGCCCCTTAACCCTAAACCCCGAATCCCCGGACTTTGAACATATACAGGCCTAAAGTTGTCCGGATGCTGTTTGCGTTTTTGCTCTTTGCGGAAGGGGGGGTTGTTCAGAGTTGATGTTGGTTTCTGGGGTCTGAAGCCCCAGCAGACCACAAAAACGCAAACGACGCGAAAAAAAACTGTCAAACAACAGCAGACAGAGCTCGGAGATGATTCAACCTACTTGACACCGATAAGTCCTCAATCGGACACCAACTCCTTGACTAAACCCTAAACGCGAAACCCCTAAACGCAAAAGCTCTAAAACCCTGAAACACTGAAGCCCTAAACCCTAAACCTGAAAACCCTAAAACCCCAAACCGTGAACACCAAGACAGGCCCTCATCAACCCCTGCTGGTTTAGAGGTGAGGTTTAGGGTGTACATATACTGTATGCACCACTACCTACTTTTTGTCGGGGCTGGTAAATCTGTAATGAGGTTTCACACAGGTCCTTTCAACTGCAACAACGATCTGGTTTCGGTTTAAGGTAGGTATGTTTAGGTCCGTGTGCGTACCTATGCTTGTGTGAATACGTTTGATCTACATCTTTGTCATCCTATGTCTCAGAGCCTTTTCATCTGTCTAGTTGTCTATCGCTCTATCTCTATGTCTATCTATGTGTCCACCTACCTACCGACCTACCTGTCTATCTAGTTATCTATCTCCTGCTTTTCAAGTTGGGACGACTGGAGCATTTCGCACTTTCGCGTCCCAACCTCCAGTCCCTCAGGATTTAGGATTGTGATTAACGCGGGGAGCAGCGCATTCTGCGCTGGGACGGGAAGTTAGGCCGAAATCAGGCCTATGACTTCTGACTCATGGTGACTACTTTAGGACTTCGGCTTCGAAGCCTTCTCCCCACAGCTTGCAGGGTTTGGGGTTTAGGTCCATCGACTACAATGCAATCTGAAGGCTTATGAGTTCTGAGCCTTGGTCCGGCTATGTTTAGGCGTGGCATTTTTGTCCGCAGGGGTCTGGTTCAGGTTCAAGGACCTTTCCTGGGAGTAAACCCATAAAGTAAACCGTAGACCCTACAACCTGAACGCTAAACCCCGTATCCTGTAAGGAATCCTTAAAAACCCTAAACCCTGAAGAAAAAGAACATCGACTTAAGCCGCAAGTTTACAGCTCCCTCATAGGAACCCTCAAGGGGCATCTTTAAAGGAACCCTTAAGAAGGGTTCCTTTAACGGAACTGTAAGGCCTAAACAGAAAGGACACCCGAAATTTGCCGTCCTTCAGGGCGCGGAGGATAGCTTGGGAGCCGATTGCCTAGCAACAAAAGCTGAAAGCCCTGAAGAAGGGTTGGGGTTTAGGGTTTAGGGTTTTACCTGTAGCCGAAAAGACCTACCACCCCAGGGTTCCTGGGGTTCCTTACTATGATTTCTATATATAGGTCCTTAAACAGGTAAGTCTTTTCGGCTACAGGTAGGGTCTAGGAAGTTTAGGGTGAACCCTGAGCCTTTGGAAGACCTCAGGGCTTTGGGGTTTAGGGTTGCGTGCTCATGGCGGATCGGGCCTGTGGTTTAGGGCTGATACGGGATAGGGTTTAGGGTTTCGGGTTTAGGGTTTCGGGTTTAGGGTTTCGGGTATAGGGTTTAGGGCTTAGGGTTTAGGGTTTAGAGTATAGGGTTTAGGGTTTAGGATTTCGGGTATAGGGTTTAGGGTTGATTGGGTTAAGGGGTTAGGCTTTGGGGTTCAGGGTTTTCGGGGCTTAGGGTTTGGGGTTTACTCCGAGTCCGAAGGACCCGGTATTGAGGTACTTTGGGTTTAGGGCATATATAACATTTGTTGGCACTTGGATCTTTGGGGCAGACTGTAACTTCTAACCAAAAGCAGTCTAAACCCCCAGCTCTAAACCGTAGCTGAGTTTTTGGGGGATTTGGACTTTGCAGATTGCTGACATTTTCCGACCACAGCAGGGGGAGACAGCTTGCTCGGAAAATTGCCCAGCATCAAACTAAGAAGCTGCCCGCCTTGCAGGCCATGCACGGTGCGGCTTTGACTCCGAGATCCGACGGTGAACTCCAGAATCCGCACAGCGACAGCCTAAAAGTTGAACCCAACCCCAAAGCTTTATATAACTTAAAACTGTTAAGCTTTATATAACTTAAAACTGTTAAGCTTTATAGAACTTAAAACTGTTAAGCTTTATATAACTTAAGACTGTCAAGCCTGAACCGATCCTAAACAAAAAAACCTTAAGCCCCACACCGTAAACCCTGCGCCCTCAACCTAAAAAAGTACAAAGACTGCCTCCAACGCCAAGTGATTCGGTGGCCGAAGATTCTCAAGCCTCGTTGTGCATCTTGCGAGTTAGACGTTTAGGTTCAGTTATATTTACATTTGCGCGAGATATGATAAGCCCCTAAACCCCAAACCCTGCTGTAAACTGTAAACCCTACACCGTTAGGGTGTTCTGCTTAGACCCAAAACCCAAAACCCTAAACCCAAAACCCTAAACCCTAAACCGTTAGGGTGTCCTAGTCGGTAGTCCCTCGGGGCCTTCTTGGGTTGAGGGTTCAGAATTTACGCAGGAATCCGTCTACAAGGCCCGAGACTAGTGAGTTCGCAAGGGTTTAGGGTTTAGGCTTTGGAGGGGTTTAGGTTTCAGGTTTAAGGTTTAGGGTTTAGGGTTTAGGGTTTGGGTTTAGGGTTTGGGTTTAGGGCTTAGGGTTTAGGGTTTAGGGAACTGAAGATCCGGATTGAAGGATTGAGGGCGCAACAGGATACGCACAGAAGCAGCGTGGACCCCTGGTTAATGACCCCCTTGTACTTGTCTTTAATGACCTTGCGACGAGGATCTTAATGAGAGTTCTCACAAAGGATGGTGAGCTTGCTAATCCGGGACTTACATCATCCCAAGCCCTTTATTCATCTTTGCCTTGTCTTGCCTGTTGTCTTTCTGCGTACGAGGACCAATAAGGCTTCATGAACATGGGGCCTTCACAATTAGAATAGGGTTTGGAGGTACAAAGTCGTATAGTCATTATAAGGAACCCGAAAGAATAGTTTTGCAAATAGCTATTGAAGTCGTCGCATGGGGACAGGACAAGACAAGACAAGACAAATAGTTACACTTATAATAAGAAGCCGTCAGGAATAATCGCCCTTGGGCTGAGCAAGACAACCTGCGAACAGTAACCCTAAACCCTAGGACATGCGAACTTTAAAAATCGCTATTGCGAAACAAGCCGTGAAAAGATGCGTCCGTTGGTGTAGAAACCTGGGAGAAACTGTCAGCAAAACACATGTAATAAAATTACACCTCATGTAGGAACCTGATTAAGAATCCCTGGGCCTATAACCCCAAAATAGTAGGATTGATATAGCTGTTGATATAAGGAACCCTAATAAAGGCCCAAGGTTTCTTAATCAGGTTCCTAAATTAAACCCTAAAGCCCCCATTCACTGTAGCAGGGCTAGGTCCGGTTTCCGTGGAATGAAAGAGGATGCTTGCTGAGGAACATGCTTCAAGATATCATTGCTGTTTTAGTGCATACTACTGCGCGCAGTCTGCTCGTTAACCAAAGAAACTTTGAAACAAACCCAGTAAACCAAGTCGAAGATTCCCTCAAATCTAAGCAAACTCACACGTTACAGCATGTTTGGGTTACGCTTCTGAAGCTAAACCCAAAAACCTTCAACAAGGATCTGTGGTTGTAAGTCCGCAGCCACCACTTCAATTGGCCCCTCGTCCTCGGTGAAATCATATCAACGCGTGGGCCCCATGGGGTTTAGGGTTCAGGGTTTAGCAGGCTGAAATCCCTGAAATGAAGAATATACCTGAGATTATGGAGAGGTCTTTTTGGTACACTCCTCAACCTGTCCCGGGCCATCTGCAAAAGCAGGGCCGACATGACCCTGGGTCCAGCAGCTTTGGATCCAAAGACAAGCATCAAAGCGAAACATTTGAGCTGATGACATACTGTAGGGTGTTATAAGGCTCGACAAGGGTCCTATAAGGGCTCTTCATGTGGTTCCATAAGGCGGGTTTTGTGAAGATTCTATACTTGAACCGCAGAAACCTGCTCATTTCCAATGGGTTTTGGGTGGTTGTGTAACGGTCTTGAAAGCGAAGCTGACGGGAAGAGTGACAGCAGGGTTTGGGGTTGAGGGTTGAAGGTTCAGGGCTTCGGGTTTCCCCAGTTTGGGTTAGTGGGTGTTGGGTTTTAAGGTTTGCGCTTAAGTTATCAGGAAATTCCAGCCCGAAGAATCTTCCAGTTCCCCGGCATCTGCACCCCCACACCTGCAGCCTGAACCCCAAACTCTAGGGTTTAGGGTTTAGGGTTTAGGGTTTAGGGGTTTAGGGGTTTAGGGTTTAAACTCTGCAAGTAAATCGTTTATAACAACCCTGCAGTTTAATTAGGGCTGCAAGTGACTCATGAACCCTGCAGTGTAGAGTTTAGAGCTCTGCAGTGCTTTGAGGCAGTAGTAAACCCTGAACCCTGCAAACTAAGCCCGCAAGCTACTGTGGGCACGGGCCTTAATAATTAGAACAGGGTTTTGGGGCCCGTTATACTATAATCATAGTAAGGAACCCCCACAATAGTATTGGTTCTTCTTTAGGCCTCTATTAAATCCTAATTCTGAACCCTGGGTTGCAGGCTTGAGAGGCTCCATCTTGCTGACGAGCGCGCCTAATTCGGATCAAAGGTGCTATAAACAAGGGTGCTGTAATCTAAATGGAAGGGTTTCTACATGGGTACTGAAAGATTACTTTTAGGGTCAAGAATAACATAACGGTTCTATTAGGATTTCTTTTCTGAGGGTTCAGGGCTTGCTTCGGGCGGCCATGAGGCTGCGCTAAAGAAGCCTGGCTAAACCATCATCCCTAAACAACAAGCCCTAGACCCTCAACCCTAATTTAAACTCCACAACCTCAAACCCAAACCCCAAACCCTAAACTAAACCCTCGACCCCAAACAAGAAAACAACTAAACTAAACCCTCGACCCCAAACCCCAAACCCTAAACTAAACCCTGCCCCCAAGCCCCAAACCCTAAACTAAACCCTCAAACCCAAACCCTCAAACCCAAACCCCAAACCCTAAACTAAACCCTCAACCTCAAACCCTGAACCAAGCCTTCAAGCCCAATCCCTGAACCCGAAGCGCTTCAACCCTCGTCCCTAAAATCACCGCGCAGCCAGGCCCTCGACTGGCCGGTGCATCGGGAGCTGGCCTGGGGATGCTCCCGGGCTTAGGGTCTCTACCGGGTTTGGGGCTCTAGTATAGGGGTCCCTAAACCCTAAACCCTAAACCCTAAACCCTATAGTATAGGGGTCCTTCAAACTTGTTGTTTGCATAGGGTTTTCGAAGGGTATGAGGCGCCCTCAGGAGTGATGTTGGGAATTTTTCTGTCAGGCTTCTATAGTACCAGGCTTTCCTAAAGGGTTACTGCAAGGGTCCTGTAGAGGTTTACTGACGAGCTGCTATGGAGCTTTTGGGATGGGGTTTAGGGCTTAGGTCGTTCGGGTGAGGGTTTACGGATCCGGGATTGTGGCTTCGGGCGTTCGATGTTAGGTTGAATGCTACTAAAACCATAGTACGTGCCCTGAAGTCACATGCTGCATGCATACATACGTACAGATACATATAAATGTGTATACATTTACGTACCTTCATACATACATACATACATACACATATACGTATACATGTGTATATATATATATATATATTTATTTACTTATATACACATGTGCTATGGGTGTGTGAGCTATGTGTCTACATACACACATGCTACGATGATGACTCTGACATAATTCCGCTGATTAGTCCCATTACTTGGGGTTCTGGCTATCACTAGGAAGATTTCGATCAATAAGGGTGGAGGACTACACCCTAAACCCGAATCTCCACAAGTCTGAGCTGCAGGCGGCGGTGGTAGGACCCGCAACATCAGAGACGGTTGGAGGCGGCGAAGCTTGGGCATTTTTGCCGGTTTATGTGGCTTAGGGCTTTAGCTGTTCAGGGTTTTAGGGTTTAGCAGGTTGGGGTTCAGGGTCTTGGGAACACTCTGAAATCAGATCCAACAGCATGTGACATGATAGAACGCCTACATAAGGCGAGTTCAAAGGTCTACATCTTTAAAACGACATCGTTCGTTCGGTATAGCCTACACTCGAGCTTGGGCTGCAACGGCAGCAGAACAAGTGAAAGGTTTGTGTATCGGGCTGTCATAGATAGGTGTGGTTTCCTATCTGACTTTATGGGCTCGTGTGATAGCTGAGGGCTCCAGGTTTATAGCGTTCAAAGTCCAGCCACGACTTGAGGTCCTACTGCCCCAAGTCCCTGGGCATCAAAATAGCCGAAAAGCCTTGGATAGTATGGTCTTTGGGCCCAAAAGCCTGAATATCTGAGTCCCTAGATACCTAGGGATTGGGGCTTCCAGCTTTGACATCAGGGCAGAATCACCCCAAACCCAAAAAATCCCGCACCCCGAACTGCCAAGCCCTGAACCCTAAATCCAAAAACCGATAACCCTAAACCCCGACACCAACCGATAACCCTAAACCCCGACACCCCTAAATCTGTAAACCCTCATCCTTGGCCCTTAACCCTATGAACTCTGAACCTAATAATCTCGGCCCCCAGGCCCTAATCTACCGCAGGTCGTCAAGGCACCGACTATCCAAAGCGAACTCAGGGTCCTTAATATTTAGAACGAAGGTTTGGGGGTCGTCAGTAAACATCCTATAGCTATATGAAATAAGGAAGAATATTACGTATTGTTTCGACCCCTAGAAAACCCTGAGTATTAGGATTTCGGGTTTAGGACCCCGACTAGAGGTCCACGGCAACCACGGATCTAGGGTGTTCTTACAAGCTCGGGCTGCTATGTCCCCCTAAACCCTAAACCCTAAAGCCTAAACCCTAAACCCTAAACCCCTAAAGCCTAAACCCCTAAACCCTAAACCCTAAACCCCTAAACCCTAAACCCCTAAACTGTAACCCTAGCCCGAACCTTGAGGCCCTCCAGATGGTCCTTTTTTTCCGTCACCCTGCATCAATCGAAAAGAGCGGCAACTCCTCCGAGCGACGGGACTACGGGGGTGCGCGCTTGTAATACAGAGCTCAATAATTAGACAATCGCTTTGGAGTACATCTTCCTAGCGTTATCATATGCAGCCCAATTTAATTCTTGTCGGGCTTCCGTGAGTTCCTTTTCTGAAGGGCCCATGGGTTGATATCGGCTTTGGGACTTTGGGGGGCGACTCGACTTTATCGGCGATGCTCTCGGTCTATATGCAGTCTATAGGCATTTAGAGGTTCGCAGGGCAGATTCAAATGACAAATAGTTGTAGCAGAATCGAGGCACTGCTGACCCTATTTTTAAGAAGAGCTTTGAATTCAGGAATTTTCGCTTTGATCCGAGCAGTCAGCATCCAGATGCTCTCTGGACAGAGATGTCGGGATCTTGAGCCAAAAGACTCGATTTGAGAATCTTGGCCTGTAAGTCACATGACGTGCACGCGCCATGCGACATGATTCATGATTCTGCCGCTGGCTACGTGGTTGAAGTTGTAACAGATAAACAGGAAAGAGTGCTTGCAGGAGCCTGATAGCTTCTAGGACTCTGAACGATTTTGCGGTATGTGTGGGAGTGAAGGCAGCACAGATTTTCCGATGCTCATCTGCCGCCTCACAACTACCTAGCATAGCCCCACTGTTCCTGCACTGTACAGGGCTATACATGCAAAGAAGACCTGATAGGTTGCTCGCTGAACACTACATACCTTAGTCTTGGACCTGGTGGCGCAAGCAACTGAGGCCCCCTTGCACCGCATAAACCATAAACCCAAAGTCCCAAACTTTCATCCTGAATCTTAAGTCATACACCCTAAACTCCAAGTACTACACCCATCAGCCACATGATCATTGTATACTCTACCCCCAAAACCATCCGCAATCCTAAGCCTTAACTGAACCCTATGGACCCTAAATCCCGTCCCATAAAGCACAACTGAACAGACCCTAAACCCTAAACCCTAACCCCTAAAAATCGAACTTTAAACCCTAAACCTTAAACTTTCACGCGGGCCTTCCCGTGGTGCCGAGGGCGCCGACTTAGGGTTCGCAAAAGGGTCCGCTGCCGCAGAGGCCCCAGAGCCGCTGGATGGCTGCAGACCTCTTCGGATGCATCGGGCTTATGGCATTTAGGGTTTAGGGTTTAGGGTTCAGGGTTTAGGGTTTGGGGTTTAGGGTTCAGGGTTTAGGGTTTGGGGTTCAGGGTTTAGGGTTTGGGGTTTAGGGTTCAGGGTTTTAGGCTTAGGGCTTATCTTATAGTCTCCATTCTAGTTCCCTTTTTTGGTTTAACCAATTATAGGTAGGCTCCTTGGTGTCAATCTCAACAGTCCCCAAAGTTATTGATAATTAAGACTCTACATTAAACAATAAGGGATCCTGAAAATTATCCCAGATCGATACCTAGCCTGGGACTTAGTATCTAAATTGGTCACCTGAAGGGTTCCTCTTTAAAGGGCTCTGTTCGTTTAAAAGATGCCTTTAAATGGATCCGTTAAAGGGATGTGTAAGGAAAAAACATAAGGCCTAAATAATAAGAGTTGGGGATATTATACGATAACTCGGGATTGCAACGGACGACTATTACTATGTTCAGACCCCCAAGATTACAGTCGGGTGGGGTTGAGGCTGTTGGGTGTGAGGCGATGGATTTCAGGGTTCGCTGCAGAAGGTTTAAGACGAGGTAGAGATGTAAGGTTTAGAGTGTAGGATTTAGAGTTTTGATTGTAGGTTGTACCGTGCAGAGTCGAAGGAGCTTTCTTGAAAGGCCTGCAGTTCCACACACACTTTTACTTTTATATACCCCCAACATGACTCCCGGATTTGCTAAATATCGCTGTTTACCATCCATGAAGCCTTGGCAGCGTTAAGTTTGGGCAACCCTGGGCGAAGTCCTCCTGCCCGGGAATTACAAGCTGTCGCCAATGGCACGCAAATCGTAAGCACCTGCGACTGAACAAGACAGTGCATGAGATCGGAGTAGCTCGCCTCGCTCAACCGGCTGCGCGCGAAGTTCCTGAGGCCCACGGTTAAGGCTTCCAGATCGTTGTGGTACGTCTGGATGATTGCACACAGGGCCTCTTTGAGACCCGCGTCGTGTTTTTGGACCNGCTCAACCGGCTGCGCGCGAAGTTCCTGAGGCCCACGGTTAAGGCTTCCAGATCGTTGTGGTACGTCTGGATGATTGCACACAGGGCCTCTTTGAGACCCGCGTCGTGTTTTTGGACCATTTTCCAAAAACCACCAGCCTTTGGGATCTCTCCAGAGGGCCTCCTGAGCCAATTTGTGTTGGCGGACGACAAGCCGCACACCTTGGTCCCTGGGAAGTCTTGGACCCTTGTTCCCTTCCCGGCACCCAGCATAGGGACCTCAAGGTCAAGCCGCGCACCAAATAGCTAAGCCCTTATTTGGAGGCGATACTTGAAATAAGGTGAAAGCCAGTCATTTATGGGAGACAAGCTATTCTGTAGGGCCCTTTACAATTAGCAAATCATACTTCAATGCGCCCCAAAAGAAAATCCATGATGGCTAACACGCGCCGATACCCTCGGACAGCCGACCTGCGCTGAAGAAATCAGCCGAAGCAATGCCAAAGGAAGACGACACGTCCTGGGTGTTGGGAGCGAATGAGGTTTAGGTTTAAGGGCTCAGGGTTTAGGGTTTAGGGTTTTGGATTACACGTCCTGGGTGTTGGGAGCCAATGAGGCTTAATGTAGGAACCTGATTAAGGAACCCTGGGCCTTTATTAGGGTTCCTTATTATGAATCCTGGCTCGTTGGAACTTCGAAACTTGAGGCCTGTGAGTTTTCTTATGGAAAACATGTGGGTAGTTGTCAAAATTAGGGTCCCTTTTTGGGTACCCTAAATAATAGGTGCCGTATTATAATAGGGACCCAAAAAGGGGCCATAAATTTTGACAACCACCCATGTAGGGTTTCAGGGTTGAGGGCTCAGGAGCTCTAGGGTTCCTGCTTCAATCGTGTTGCCTGTTCAGAGTAAGACTGCTCCCAAACACGATTTGCGTAGGGTCGGATTTAGGCGTTGTATTGCATGTTTACAAACCAAACAGGTTGGACGGTTCCAAGAAACCCTACTGGATATTCACAGCATGCTAAACCAGTGAAGCTGCAATCCCAAACTGCTCGAGTTTGCGAGGAGATCACATGAATCTGACTGGCAGGCGTTATCCTTGGGTAGGCAAATGCTAAATGAACAGCGCCATGTCTTTTCACATATTCGCCGCGAGTCTTTTCGCAGGGTTGAGGTGTCGTGGGAGATAGCCCCGAGGCGCGCACTCCGTGGCTTGGGAGCTAGTTTCCCTGTGCAGTCACGCTGTATGAAGCCCTTGGCTTCCTCTGATTGTGCTTCAACTCGGGCTTTGCCCGCACTTCAGGCTAAGGTAGAATTTCGGAAGGCTTTTGGTAGGCTTGTTCGCCAAGTGCACCTCGTGTTCCTGCTCCTGGTATGTTAGAAGATTTCAACATGCGCTGGAGACAGCACAAATCTTGCTGAGCCGTCGTGTGGTTCTTTATGTAGTTCATCCACAAGTGATTCGCTTGTGGATTGTCCCTTGAGTGCATCCATAAACCCTACGGCCCTAAGCCCTAAACCTAATTCGCCGCAGTCGAGGGGCATTCTGTTCCGTCGGGGCAGCACCCACTCGTGCGGCGGAGCCTCAAAGGTCAAAGGCAGCGTGCCCTTAGATCCCTTCAAGGGTCCTCTAAGGGTTCCTGTACGGGTGCGAAAAGTGTTCCCTTGAGGGTTCCTTTAAGGGTTCATTTACGTGCCAGAAGGAGTCTTTGAAAGGTTCCTGTGAGGGTACTATAAGGGTTCCTTGGAAGATTCCGTGAGGTAGTATAAGGGCTCCTTACTACCAGCTGCTGTGCTTGTAGGTTTTGCAGCTTTGGTCTGAGGCCGCTTAGGGTTGATAGTTTTCCCTGATTAAGCCCTATCTTAGGTTCCCCAATGTCACCTTAGTACTTAATAAGGTTAGCCTTTTTCCTGTATTCAGTAACCCAGAGGGTCCATATACACTACCATTATGGAATTAGGCCCCCAAAACCATAATGGGGATAGTCTTTTGGTACCTAATTCCATACTGGTAGTGTATATGGACCCTCTGGGTTTTCAGGGAACCCTGGTTCCGGATTCAGGGCTTACGACATCGCCTCAGCTTCAAAGGCTGGCCAGACTTTCCGCAACGGTTGCTGAAGTTGCAAGGAAAGCCAATTCAGCCAGCCAAACCCTAAACCTTGAACTTTAAGGGTTCAGGTTTGGGAAGTGGGCTGTAAGGTCCAATACTGCTTCGAATTCTCTGCGCGCTGCTGCGGCGGTCTCCTCATGGCGGTTCCTCCGGCTTCTCCTGCTCCGCCTCCTCCACGCGCGATTTGGCCTCTTCTTCGGTGATTTCCTGCTGCCGCATCTCGACGATGACATTCCAGTCCTTCTCGATCCCCTCGTTCTCGAAGACCCCGTCGACACATTTCAACGCTTTCACCAAGTAGCGCAAGACATTGTCGTACTTCTTGAAGTACACGAGCTTCTGGAACAAATGCAGGAAATACTGGACTAAAAACTTGAAATTTCCTGCTATCTTTGATAATGAAAACGCTGTTATTCAAACCGCCACTCGAGCCACACACCTAACCATAGGCGCCAAAGTAGTTCCTTTTTGGGATTACCTTATAGAATTCTTAATATGAACCCCAAAAAGGAACTACTTTGGGGCCTAAGGGGAAACCTCTATCCAAACCCAAAACCTGGATCCGAACGCTTGACCCCCAAACCCTAAACCCATAGAACCACAACCTCATAATCACACCCCCATCCCCGAACCCTCAAATTTCTAGACCCCAAAACCCCAACTGCATAACTCTGAAAATCCACCTGTCCAAGAGGTCAGCGGGCTCGCACCAGTGCCAAACTCCTCGAGAAAGGCTTTGGTTCTGGGTTTTAGGTTCAGTAACTTAAGTCTATGTGGTTCTTCAAATCACGGGCTTGCTTGGCGGTGCTTATATAGTCTTTCGGAGAAAAACTCGGCAACAAGCATCGAACCTGAAAGGAAAAATGAAGCGTAGGTTTACATGCCGCAGAGACAACATGTAGGCCTCCAGCGTACAGTATAGCAAGGGGCCGTAATAGAAAAAATAGTCTATACTTGTAACAGGGAAGCCTAGTAGGAATACGATTATAAAAAAAACGATACTACATCTGATTCAGCACTTCGAACGCAGGCTTCGTGCTTGAAGGTCTGTAGGATAAGTCAGCCTTGGAGCCTAAGGTTTAGAGTTTGTGCTTAGGGTCTAGGTTTGGGTCGGATCGCAAGGTGATTCTGGGTTTGCCTGGGGCGCTTGGATACGTGAGATAATGGGCTGGAAACCCGTACCCCTCGACCCTCTAAGCCGTAAACCCATCTTGTACCCCTCCAAACGTCAACCCGAAACCTCGAGCCCAAATCCTGCACCCCTCAACCACCAGACACGCTGCAGCTTAAGGGCTTTAAAGCGCAGTGCGACAATGGCAGTAGTGCTGCTACAACTCATAGCTTAAGGGCTCAAAGCGCAGTGCGACAATGGCAGTGGTGCTGCTACAACTGAGAAAACAATACAATAAGGGGAATAAAAGAGTAACCGCAGCCTAGCTAAAACAACGGACAACTAGGGTGTAGGGATTTGAGATGCTGAGGGTCTTTGTGTGGCTGGATGCGCGAACAAGGCTAACAATGAGAATAGCCGAACAGCCATTCATACGCATCTTCACCTTCATCTTCATCACAACCACCAGCTTCATCTAAATTGATACTGTTCCTTATGTCCATGCTGAACATATTCATCATCTATCATCAAGCTAAGAATAACAGACATGCTTGTCTGCCAGCAGGCATCCTTTGGCCCGTTGGCCACCGCGGCAGCCGCGAAAGGTGCACTCGCACCTTGGGAGGTACAGGAGGCTATAAACCCAGTGACGGGGAAGAAAAGGATACTGCAAACCCTAAACCCTAAACCCCAAACCCTAAACCCTAGGCCCTAAACCCAGTTTGACAATGAGCCGGAGGATGAGGGAGGAGCGGAAACTGGAGGCGATTGGCGGCATCATCAGCAACAAAAGCAATCAAGCCCTGACAAATCTGCCAGGACATTCACCACACCGTTCATGTGTCAACCGAAACATCATGGCCATCCATCACCATCAGATGCAACATCATCATTGTCCTCAGCATCATCATCTGCTGCTTCACCGCCTTCACCACCGTCGTCATCGCTGTCACAACCGCGACTGGAATCTTCGTCTCGATCTTATTCGAAGCCCCCCAAGGTAACAAATCCTCTAAGACAGGCTGTCGGAAGTCAACGATGGGCTTGGGGCTTAGGGTTAAGGGCAGTCTAGGGTTGAATTCTTGGGTTAATGGCGCAGGGTTGAGGCAACGAATTTAGGGTCTACCGGCAAACCCTAGACCCGAAGCGGCTCTTCAAGGGACGTAAATGAGATCATAAGGCCTAAAGGATTTGTACAGATTTGGGGCTTTTTAAGGCTGTAGGAAGGGGCCGTACATAGCTGGCATGAAGTGTCGAGATGTTGTATACCCCACCCTGCACCCTCAAACTGCACCCTTGCGTGCCAGCACACCTGGAGGTGGTGGACCCATCTGGCCCATTGGCGGCAGGGGCACCTCGTTCAATTTCAGGCTTGAGAGTCTTGGGTTTAGGGTTTAGGGTGGATGAACTGCCAGTTTTTAAAAAGGACCCCAAAGAAGCACCTAAACAAGAACCATAAGGTTGGGATATCCCAGAATCCCCTCTTTAATTAAGCCAATAAGATAGGGATATCCCACCCGAAAGTTTATGTTTGGGTGCTTCTTTGGCTCCTGAGATTTTGCTGTCAAGGAGTTTCGGCGTGTCAATGTCGCCGGCGCGGGCTTAGCGTTGTGACAACCATAGAGCAAATCTAGAATTGAAGAGCTTCGCAGAACTTGCTTGAAAATCGATTCAGTATATGTCAGGTTGATAGACTCCGAACATAAATACAACGCCTCCAACACCCCAGCGAGCCTCCCTAAACCATGAGAATTTGGGATATTCTTTACCATGCCTGCTGGCAGTGCCCAAGAACCCAGATGAAGATCACCCTGCGGGGTGGGACGTTGCGATCTCGCCCTCCTAACGAAACCTGTCTCAAATCCTGGATCCGACCTATACCCTAAAGCCTAAAGCCTAAACCCTGAAACCCCCAGCCCTCCACCCTAAACTGTACACAGTTAAGGTGTAGAGTTTAGGGGCTTAGCGGTAAAGGGTTAAGGGTTAGGGGTGTAGGGTTTAGGCTTTAGGGGTTTAACTTGGGTTTAGGGTCTGGGGTTTGCACCACCCTAACCCTACGCGATGAACCCGGTAAGCCGTAATCCCTAAGCGGTGAACCGTAATCCTTAAACCACGTAAACTTCGTAAACCGTGCAGCCCTAATCCCAAACCCTTGACCCTTATCCTAAACCCGAAACCTTGCAAACCTTAATCCTAAACCCTGCACACCCCGGCCCTTACCCCTCGATCCTGTAAACCATAATCCCCTAACGCCCAAACCGAAACCATACGCACTAACTCCTTATAGCCCCCCAAACCCTGAACCCCTCAACCCCTCAACCCCCAAACCCTAAAGCCCGTAAGCCCCTAACCCCAACCCTAAACCCCTCAAGCCCTCAACCCCAAAACCCCTAAACCCCTAGCCGAAACCCTAGACCCTAAACTCTACATAAACCCCTCAACCCCTATATAAACCCCTAGACCCCTAAACCCTCGAACCCTTCTTCCCGGCCATTGAGGACCGAACGCCCATAGGAGCCAGGGGCGGTCCCTGACCCGGGCCACCTCCTGGCGAGCTATGGAGCTTGAGGGTTTGAGGGTTTAGGGCTTGGGGGTTTAGGGTTTTGAGGGTTTAGGGGTTTTAGGGTTTTAGGTTTTAGGGCTTTGAAGGTTTAGGGGTTTTAGGGTCTTTTGGGGTTGAGGGGGTTAGGGTTTTACGGTTTAGGGCTTTTAAGGTTTGTAGGGTTTAAGGCTTTTAGGGTTTAGGGTTTAGGGTTTTAGGGTTTAGGGGTGTAGGGTTAAGGTCTGGGTTTAATGTCGGAAACTGATTAATACTCTTTGTGTCTCTGTTAGGGGTCTTGATATGCATCCTAACATTTTGAGGTTCTACGACCGGGGTTTCATCATCATGTTCCTACACTAAGGTGCTGTGAGGGGTTTAGGGTTCCTTCTACTGGGTTTAAGTGTCGGATGACTTTCAGGCTTCACGTTTGATGATGCATTTAAACTTAGGGTATACATTCGTGGGATTGAGGAGTTTAGGAATTGTCGTGTTGAAAAGGAAAGGGTCTGGGTTAAGGTGCTTCGTGGATCAGGAGTTCGGGCTTTCAGTGGTCCAGGGTTTTAGGGTTTAGGGTTTAGGGTTTAGGTGCTTGTGGGTACTGCCACTGGGGTCGTCTAAGGAATTTCCAGGATTTTTGTTCGTCTGGGGCGTGGGGCTGAGGTCTAGAACAGCAACAACAACAGCAGCAACAGCAACGACGACGACGGCCACGGCAACCGCAACAGCAACAGCAGCACAATAGACTACAACAGCTGCAGCACTAGTCAACCCTAATCTCTAAACCCTATAAACCCTATAAACTCTAACCCTATAAACCCTATACACCCTATAAACCCTATAAACCCTATAAACCCTATAAACCCTACAACCCCACAACCCTAAACCCTACCCTAAATCCTATAAATCCCGAGAACGTCTTAGCATCCGCCCACAGATACATCGGCCTTCGACTGCAGCGGGGGGACTCCCTGCGCCGTTCGGCTGCTCCTCGCCAAGTAAAAATCTTCGGGGTTGAAAGCTTAGCGTTTATAGGGTTTAGGAGTTTAGGGTTTGGGGTTTAGGGTTTAGAGTTTAGGAGTTTAGGGTGAAGGAGTTTATGAGTTAGGGTCTAGGAGTTTAGGGTTGAGGGCTAGGGTCCCTTCAGCGTGTAGGGTTTTGGGAATTATCAGAAAATCCGTGCTGATGGCACAAATGGCTTTGGACAGCCAGAACATTACCGTGAACCCTAGCACCTCGATAGACAGCCTTTGAAGGCCCTGAGTGCTGGGCCTAGATGCAGAATCTGGATCTCAAACTTTCACCCTCCATTGCTTGGGGCATTCAGCGGAAAGTATATAAAGGCTTGGGGCTGGCTGTTGGACACAAAGTAAAGCGATACGACACGGAACTCTGTCCTAGCCTAGCTCGCCCTCAGCCCATTTTTTACTTAAAGTCTTCAATTCTGTTTTGCCTGTTAACCGAGCTTGTGGTCAAGCGGCGGAGTTTGAAATGCAGAAACCTGTCAAGCGAAGAAACCAAACCGACGTCCAGCACGCAAAGCAAGACGTTCAACCCTAAGCACTTACATCCCGAGGAACAGCCCAGTGCGCAAGCCAAGTTGTCATAATTCGGAAAGCATGGTCTTTCCAACATGTCTCGGCTATGGAAATTAGCTTATGTTCTGCAACCCCTTATAGAACACGCCTAAAACCCCGCACAGACCTACTGAAAACTATGAAAGCTTATAATCCCTATGCAAACCTTGTAACCAACGACCTTTTAGCAACCATGTTGAAACCTCACACCTTCCAAAACCCATACAGCTCGACAAAAGAGCTGTAAAAGACTACAAAGCCCGCAGAATATGGTGGACTTCATCATTAGAATAGAGTTTGGAGGCGTAGTGCGGGCATATCATCTTACAACTACAACAACGAACCCTATAAAGGATACTCAAAACCCTAAATCCCTAAACACCTAAACCCCTAAACCCAGAACCCCTAAGGCCTAAAACCTAAACCCTTATAGGCCCTATAAAAACCCTACAACATCCTTACATCGACCCGAAGCCCCCCAAACCCTAAACCGGCCAAGCGGAGGAAGTCCTGGGGCTCTGCGGGCGGAGGGATCTCACCTCTCCGACCGGCTGCAGAAAGGTGTTGTTTTTTTGTTTAATGGGCTCTTTTCGAACTGCAGATACAGCTAGAATTCCTTTACCAGAAAGGTGGGTTTAGGGTTTAGCGTTTATAGGGGCCTTTATGATTAGAATAGGGTTCCTTTACAGGGTTCCTTAAAGGGTTATGATAATAAGGGTTTAATGTAGGCCTAGTAGGCGCCTTAACAATTCGAATAGGGTTTTGGGCTCCTTTTATGGTATAAATACAATAAGGAACCCTAAGGAATAAGACGGGTAATTATTTCGGCTTCTATATTAGGGTTCTGTCGGACGTTGATTCTAGGTTTGGGTTGGTTTTGGACCTTGGGGGCTTCGTAACTCATGGAGAAAAGTCTAAGCCGGTGAAAGCACGAATCAATCCATCACTCGAACCATGTATCTATCTACATGCCCATCTACCTACCTGACTCTCTACCTACCCATCTATCTTTGTATCGATCCATATATCCGTCCATCCATCCGTCCATCCCTCCCTCCGTCCGTCCGCCCGTCCGTCCGTCTGTCCGTGGCTTTTATGCTTTTCGAGAACATTTAGAGTTGCTTCCGACTTCGCTTATGTCTCTATCAGGCTTTGTGGGCTGTAGAACTTCCGCGATCAGGACATTTGGTAGTTTCCGAAAATAGGGGACCCTAATATCGTACCCTAAATAGTAGGATCCTCATGATATAGGGGACCCTAGTACCGTACGCTAGATAATAGGATCCTCATTATAAGGACCCCCAGATCAGGTACCCCTTCTTTTCGGAAACTCCCGTTTCGGCTTTCAGAGCTTTCACACTGAGGCTTCCCTAACCCCTACAGTAGAAGCCAGAAAGTTGGAACACGGCTTTAGGAGGATTAGTGCTAGGATCCCTTAACTTTACCTTAAGGGCATGAGGATAATGATGTTCCAACTTTCTGGCTTCTACCCTACCCCAAACGCGGCATCTTCGGGCTGCTGAGTCTGATTAATACAGGGGCCCTCAATAGTAGGGTTTTGGGCTACATTATACTCTAATCCTATTAAGGAACCAGCACAATAGTATTGGTAACTATTTAGGCTCCTATATTTTTGAACAATACTTCCTTTGAAAGGTAGGGTTTGTCGGGGGGCTGTGGATTTTGGGCACAGCAGTCAGGGCATTCTGGCATCAGGGGTGCCAGCAGCGGGTCAAGATTCGGGGATGCTGGGGTTTTAGGGTTTAGGGTTAGGGTTTAGGGTTTAGGTTCGTCTGATGAGGCTCCGCATTCTTTAACACGCACGGGACGATCGTGTGGGAGCGGATGCAAACCGTCCTGAAACACACATGTGCACGCCACATATGAACAGGCCTCCAGGCAGTACCCCCATCCAGCTTGAAGTTACTAGAGGGCCTTGAGAATTAGAATAGGTTTTCTGGGTGTATATTATCGTATGGTTACACTAAGGAGCCGCCAATTATTTAGGCTCCTATATTACCTGCTTTCCTGAGCTCTGGTGGAAGATGCCGATGCCTGCTGCCACAGAGTAGCAACAAAACCCTGGACGCAGGAGCGCTAGCAGGCAGTTGCCCCTGGCTCCCCGCGAGAGACGTCGGCGCGTAACGTAATAATTAGAATAGAGTTTGAAGAAGTATAGTAGTTTGGGGGCGCATATTATACTATATTCATAAGAAGGAACCCCAAGATAGAATTGGTAATTCATACTTGTAATTTTATAATCAGGAACCCCACGATAGAATTGGAACCCTAATATTGGCACCCTAAACCCTAAACCTTAATTAAGCCCCTAAATTAGAGCCAGAACTTCTGCTGGAAGACCAAGTTTCGACGAACCACGTCCTCCCAGAAGTCGCTGAACACTATACTATATTGTATTACGATACTACACTTTTCTGTTTTCTATACTATACTATGCTATACTATGCTGTACTATGCTATAACATGCTATAGTATGCTATACCATACTATACTATGCTATGCTATATGACGCTATGCTATATTCTAAGGAGGTTGGGCTTTGATGGTTGCAGCTAGGCAGGGAGCCAAGGTCTCATCATAGTATCGACCTGGTGCCACGTGTGTGTGCGGTAGCCCAAGGTGCTGAACTGTCAAATCAAAGTGTGGCGGTGGGAGGGCTTCATCAAGCGATATTGCATGTCCCTGCTGCCCAGATCCTCCTGTGCTGAATCGCGCCGGGGGGAGCGACTTCGGCTACCCCGACTCTCCGCATCCTCCGCAGGCCCGGACATGCACCCAGGCTCCGCATTCTGCCCCAAGTCTGGACTTGGAGGCGACATGGGGTCGTCGTCTTCATCCTCCGAGCTGCTCGGAGTTGCAGCTTGGTGTCCTTCATCTCGACGAAGCTCGAAGGTCAAAAGTTCACCATGTTGTATGGTCCAGCTGAGTTCACCCGGCCGCTTGCGACCTCCTTGGATGACTATGGAATGGCCCTCGCAGAAGGGCAGGGAGACCGTCATCGCTCAACCCTTTACGTTCCTCTCCTCGACTCACTGAACCCTAAGACACCTATACTTCCTAACCTGACATCCTATCGGATCCTAAAAACAACCCTCGTAGCGCTAGCAACCTAACCCTAAACCCCGAAACAAATGCCAGCCTGGAGCATCAGATGAAGCTCCCTGAGCAAAGCAGGGTACCGGGTTTCAAGGTTGGCGGTGTGCCTATTGTCCCCATTGGAGTTCCTTTTTTGTCGAACCAGTTTTTTGGGGATCCTGTAAGGCAACCTCAACCCAAAGAAGGAACTGCAATAGAGACTACAGGTAGTGTCCAGTGCAAAGCATCGGGTTTGAAAAGCTTTCGATGGTTGGAGTTGAGGTTAAATACCAGGTAGGCCTGCGGGATACGTCTGAATTTGCTTCTAGTGGGCTTAAGAGGGCCTTACTTGCGAATCTTTTTCAAAGGCTTTGAAGGGCCGGCCTAGGTTCGAGTTTAACGCTAGAGGTTTCGGATAGGGATGTGGGAGTTTGGGGCTCAAGGTGTGGGGTTTAGGGTTTAGTGTCGAGGTGTGGGTTGAGAGCGTAAAAAGTTTGGGGCACTCATGACTTGAAATCGCGCTAAAGCAACGAAACCGCACTTTCACGGACAAAAACCTAAAAGCAACAATAAAACTAAACCGTTGTCAGGGCCTGGTAACACACCTTAAAAAATCACGGAAGCTTGCTCCTTGCAGGCCGAAAAACGTTTGGCACCGGGGTGCTTGCTGCTGCACTCACACCTAGGTCGTTCCGGTTCTTGGGTCTAGGGTTCCGAGTTTCTTTGGAGAAGCTCTAGTCCAAGTTGGCGCTAAATAAATTCCCGGGGTTTGGGTTTCGGGCTTAGGGTCTTAGTTTTACGGTTTAGTTTAGCTAAACTAGCAGTGTTTCGGGTTTAGAGTTTAGGGTCAGTGCTTACGGTTTAGGAGCTAACTCCATTTCTTAACTCTCGGTTCCCTCTCTCTCCCTCTCCCTCTACCCCTCTATCTCTCTTTCTCTCTATCTCTCTATCACTCTCTCTTCTCTCTATCTCTCTATCTCTCTATCTCTCTATCTCTCTATCTCTCTATCTCTCTATCTCTCTATCTCTCTATCTCTCTATCTCTCTATCTCTCTATCTCTCTATCTCTCTATCTGTCTCTGTCTCTCTCTCTCTCTCTGGCTCTCTCTCTCTCTCTCACACTCACTCACTCACTCACTCACTATCTCTCTTGCCGAACCCTCCAACCTCGTAGCAGGACTCGTGATTGTACGGGCTGCCAAATACAGAACTTTACACCTAAATGCCCCTTATTAACGGTGGGCTTATTTACCAGGACCCTAAAACACCTGGCCGCAATAAATCTACAACTAGACCCTAAACCCTGACACTCCAAGCTCTGGAACCCTGAAACCCAAAGCCCTGAAAGCCTATAGGCCCTAAAACCCTGAAGCTCTTGGCCCAAAAAACCTTGAAACTCTAAGCCACCCTAAACCCTGAACCTCTAACCACCAAAAAAACCCTGAAACTTTAAGGCCTAAAGCCCTGAACCTCCGATCCCTCCAAAACCCGAAGCTCGGATCCCGAAAAACCCTGAACTCTCTGCTCTAAAACCCAAAAAGTCTGAAACTCTAACCCACCCAAAAACCTGAAACTCTAAGACTAAGCCTTAAAAGCCCTGAACCTCTAAGCACCAAAAACCTTGAAATTCAAGGCCCTAAACTTTTAAAGACCCCTAAACCGCAAAAACCCTAAAGCCTTAAACCCGAAACCCTCAACCAAACCCCTACACCCCTACACCCCTAAAGCCCTAAACCCCTAAACCCCTAAAGCCCTAAAGCCCTAAACCCCTAAAGCCCTAAAGCCCTAAACCCCTAAAGCCCTAGAGCCCTAAAGCCCTAAACCCCTAAAGCCCTAAACCCCTAAAGCCCTAAAGACCTAAACCACTAAAGCCCTAAAGACCTAAAAGCTCTGATTGCCAGACTGGAGGGGCCCGGGGGTCCCTCGAAGAGAGAGGAGACCTCGGGCTCCAAAATAAACTAGGAAATTAGGGGCTTAGGAAATTAGGGGCTTTAGGAGCTCGGGGGCTTTAGGTGTTTAGGGGTCTAGGAAATTAGGGGTTTAGGGGATGAGAAATTAAGGGGTTTTAGGGGCTTAGAAATTAAGGGCTTTGGGGCTCTAGGAAATAAGAAATTAGGGGTTTTAGGGGCTTAGGAAATTAGGGGTTTTAGGGGCTTAGGGGTTTAGGAAAGTAAGGGTTTTAGGGCATAGGGGTCTCGGAAATTCGGGGTTCAGGGGTTTAGGGGTTTGGGGTCTAGGAAATCAAGGGTTCAGGGATTTGGGGTCTAAGGTTGGCTTTGGGAGTTCAGGGAGTTAGGGTTTAGGAAATGAGTGAATTAGCAAAATACTATATTTTTCGTAGGGTCCCTAAAAATATTTGCAGATTAGGGTTTATGATCAAGACCTACAAAAACCAGGTTATGGTAGCTTCAGGTAGGGTTTAGTGTCGCGAATTAGGGTTAGGTTTTACGGAAGTGGGGAATTAGGCCTTAGGGTTTACAGGATTAAGTTTTAGTGCTTAAGGAATTAGAGGGGGGTTTAGGGTTTCGGGATTTGCAGTTTAAGGAATCAGAGTAGGGTCTTTAACGTTTGGGGTTCAGGGCTTGCGACTTTGGGTTTGGATTCTGATAGGATGTTGTCAACATAGAGGCTAAACATGGTCAGATATTACCCACTCAGTCGCTGGAGCCAAGAGCATAAGGTTAAGGGTTTAGGGTTCCTGTCAGCCCTACCATAGGCGTGCCAAGCACTCACTGAACGCTATTGCCGAGACCTTATGGTAGCCGCTAGATGTTTTTGCGGTAGGCGGGGTGGCCTGCCGCAACTATAGCACCCAATACCTATCCCGAAAATGCAAACTCAGCTTGCGCTGCGATTTTGGGACGCTGTTAGGAGTTGAATTCAAAGTAATGCTATAGCATGAAGGCCGTAATTAAATATCAGAACAAAGGGACCGGGAAAACCATTACCACCTATTTCAGGCCCCCTATATAGCGCACTCTTGGCCCCACATCTTCAAACCCCCTTGTTCCCTACGTGATGTCTCCGACGGCCCCCCCCCCCACCCCCGCCCGTCCCTAGAATAGGGGAGCCTTAGAAAGTCGGGACCCCAAAGAAGCACCTAAACAAAAACGATGAGGTTGGGATATCCCAGAATCCTCTCTGTAAGGAAAGCCAGTCAGGTGGGGATATCCCACCCACGAGTTTAAGTGTGGGTGCTTTTTGGTGTCTGATAACTCTTAGAATAGGGTTCCATTAGAAGGTTGCTTGAAAGGGTCCCTTTAGAGGGTTGTATCGGGGAGTCGATGCGGGTTGTAGCAAGGGGCCTTACTTGTTTTCAATAGGGTTTTGTTCCGGTGTAAACTGTACTGTAGTTCGCGGTACACTTTTCATAGTAAGCATTCAGAACTTTATTTTGCCCAAAGATCTGGAGTGAGAGGGTTGAACATGACAGTGACCAACAGAATGAACAGTTTGGGACTTGTGGGCCATTTAAAGCAAAGCTGGTATTTCTGAGTCACGATGTTTTCGATGATAGGGGGTTTCGTGTTCAGGATGTTGGGTGTTGGGCTTGAGGTTGTGGCGAGTGTTGGGGACTTCGAAAGAAAATGAGGAGGGTTCCGCTGAAGGAACCTTACCTGTTTGATTCAATCTTTCAGTTTAGACGGATTTGGAAAACTGCCTCCGACCCCAAGCAAGCCCCCAAGTTGCAGTTTCAGGTACCGAAGTGGCCGCCGGGGCAGCGGAAGATGCAGCAGCTTGCGGCGCCGTGGCTGGAGTTGCTGGAACGGTGGGGCCTGTGGACGAAGCAGTCGGCTGCAACACGCCCAAACTTTACTCCGACCTCGGCGGACCGTAAACCCCAAAAACCCTAAACCCTATGTCGTAAACCCTCAACCCTGAAACCCGAAAACCTGAGACACTAGACCGCCAGAGCTCGGAAGGTTGGGTGGCTTTCAGGGACCCTCATCTGGCCTTGTGGGGCGCTTCCTTGTCCGCGCCGCGCCGCGAAATCTTTCAAGAACTTCGCTGCATCCTTGGCATGCTGTATCAACGGCTTTAGAGTCTATTAGGGCTTAATCAGGGTTTGTAAGATTCAAAGATGTAGGGTAATAAAGGATCGAATTAAGGCTTGTAGGGTTCAACTAGGGTTTAGGGTTTAATCAGGGTCTCAGGTTCTTCTTTTTTGAGCACCCTTTTCCTTCCGCAGGCTCCCAGTCCACTGGTTTTTCCACTGGGTTTATGGCTTACCTTAAACCCTGAAGAACCTACCTTTTAGGGCTCCTTATTATGATTTCCTTATACAAGTCCTTAAAAAGGTAGGTTATTCCGGGTTAAGGTAGGGTTTAGAGCTGAATTAAGGTTTAGCTGGGGCAGAGTCAGGCTGCAAGAAGATGGAAGGTTTCGAAGGCTTCGGGGTTGCGGTGTTGGGAGCTTGAAGAAGTTTCGATGTGTTGAGTAGTTGAAGTTCATGACTCAAATTGCCGGACTATTCGGACTTGCCGGAAGATTGTAGCCCCCAACACCCAAAGGGTGCACGGATATCCGGGCCCTGGGCTCTTTTTTAGAATCAAGAGGCATCCGCCGTCCTCGTACCCTGTCTGACATGCTCCGGCAAGACACTGCGAGTTCTCGCTGAGTGAAGGATTCTCTACATCGGGGACTACTTTTCACATGCTTGTTCTGATGTATTGTAACAAGATCCCCAAACCCTGAAGCCGTAAACCCTACCCTTAAACCCTACAACCCCAAGACTGCCACAACCCGAAGAGTGTCTAGAAGGGACCTAAATTTAGGCCACCCCCAGTTGCAGTCCCTGGAACCGTAGCGGCCGCAGGCGCAGCGATCGGCGCCGTGGCTGCAGTTGCCGGAACGGTGGGGCCTGTGCGGTTAGACCCAATCTTGAACCCCACCTCGGCAAAACCGAGGCAAGCAGTGTTAGAGATCGGAACCCCTTGAACCCTAAACCCTAAACCCCTAAACCCTAAACTCTGGACACTGGACCTTTCCCAAAATCTGGCCTGGGGGGGTAGTTCCTTGCCCGCGCCGCGCCGCGAAGTCTTTCAAGAACTTCGCTGCATCCTTGGCAGTTAGGCTGCTTAAAGGCGATGGTGCCAGTTTTGGGGGTTTTGCCGTCGTGGGTTCAGATTAGTCACGTAGTGAGGTCGAAGCTGATCAAGGGTGCAAGATTGTTGCTGCTCTGACCGCTTAATGCTAGTATGTGGCTGCCTGGCTTTTACGCTCTCTTGTGTCAACTTCTAAAGCCCCTTGAAGGCTATCCCCTCAACCATATATCCCGAATCCACCGCCTAAACTATAAAAGCCCTACAGAACGAACTTATGAATCAAACCTTGATGGCCCCACACACTAGACCCTGAAGTCCTAAGCGTCATAAGGACGAAACCCTGAAAAGAAACATAGAACACCGTACGGCCCTGAATCCCCGACACCCTAGGCCTTAACAAAAAGTAAAAAGGCACACATGCACACACACACAGATGTATATATATATATAAAGCCGCCGCACACACACACACACACGCACACGCAGAGAGAGAGAGAGAGATGGACATATGTGTGCATACATATGTATCCACCAAAGGCTTGAACTGAGAGGGCCGTTTGCATGTCGTTGTATTGGACGCAAGTCAGAGTCCTGTTCGCAACTACCCAACCCAAGAAACTTCAACAAGTCCTACAAATATAGTAGTTAGCAGAACCCAGAGAGTTGGAAACCGGATGAAGGACAATTAGTGCTGGGAGTCCCTATACATTACTCTTAAGGATTGAGGTTATTGGGTTTCCAACTTTCTGACTTCTATTCTATTTAGCTTCCCACGCTAGCCATGCAGTGCTGGGGGCAGAAGCGGCAGCCGTCGTGGCAGGCTTTGCCGGGATACCTGCGATTGTAGCAAGAGGCAAAATCATAGTACCGGCCACAAGGAGATTTGCATATATGGGCCTGAATAATTATGAATAGTGTCTTGGGGCCCAATATACTATAGTTATAATAAGGAACCCCCAAAACAGTATAGGTAATTGTTAAGGCCCCTATATTACAGAAACCCTAAACCCTAAACCCATACAGAAGCCGAAGCATAGAAGACCGAGAGCAGGGAAGAAGGACGAAAAGCTCCGTGTAGTGCTTTGATTGTTCAGGTACATGTTCTCATAGGGACACCTAGAGGGGGAAGGGGGAGGGGGGGAGGGGCTATACTTCCTTAAATAGGCCTTATAAGGTCCTTATTATGGGCATTAAGGCCCCCTACCCCCCCTCCCACTACCCCCCTACGTAAGGGTCCCTGTGATGTGCAATGCAAGCCCTTACAACTTTATCTTCGGTAACTTCGGATTGAGATTCAGGTGAGGCTGCCTTCATGAATTCTGCAGTACCGTGACACCTGTTGTGTTCAATCTCTGCAGCAGGTAAACTTTTGCATGGTCTGTCACAAGGGGTTTGCACGGTTCTACACGGACTTTGGCAAGCTTTGTAATTGCCATCCACTCGTTAGGCCATGGGCCTCACAGTTTGGGTGTAAGGTTAGTGGATTACGAATTATCCTACTTTCAGGATCCTGCATGAACTAGGTCCTGGCGCATTCGGGTAACCCGTAGTAAGATAGCTAATCCTAAAAACCTCCGAACGTAGACAAGTCTGTCTTGTTTCTGAAACCTCAACCTCGCGACAAAGGCTTTAAGAATTCTTGTTCGGGGTGTAGGTTTCCACAGACACGCAACGCAGCCTCCACGACACCCAACCCGGCTGCAAATACAAAGCAAGTGATATGGCTCCACGATCTTAACGAGCAATAGAATAGGTTGTTTGAGGTATAGTGTAAGTGTAGCATAGTTTTACAGGAACTACGAGGGCTTATTGTTGCAAATCATGCAGGCCTTTACATGCTGCTTCCAAAGGCGATTGGACTCTCTGGCTTAGAGCTCCCCTAACTCCCTAAACCCCTGAACCCTAAACACTAAACACCAAATCCCATCATCTAGATGCTAGTGTGAAGTTCAGGGTTCTACAGGTTATGGTGTAGGGTTTGGTCCTCAGATCCAGGGTGTGAGGCTTGAGGCATTTACCATCGGGTTTAGGGTCTATAGTAATAGGGATTTAGGTATAACCCTAAACCCTAAACCCGAATAAGGGTTTAGGGTTTGAGGCTTGGTAAAGGCCTCCGGTTCCAAGTTGTCAGCCGCATAAACAACTTGCGCCGCTTCATAGGTTTAGGGTTTGGTGTGTTTAGGGTGTAGGGTTTGGGGTTTAGCAGTTTAGGAGTTTGGGGTTTACGGTACCGCTATTCAGGGCCTGTAGTCTCCCACACTTCCGACACATCTCTGGGAGTCCCGGCCCTGCCTGAAGCTAAGCCCTAGAGCATAATGCTTGAGCCCTAAACTCAAAGCCCTAAACCCTGCACCCGAAAGCCCTATGACCCTTGAACTCAAAAGGCGGAGAGCTGTAGGCTGTAAAGCCCTAACATAGGGGCCTTAATAATTAGAATAGGGTTCCCTTCAAAAAGGGTCATGTAAGGGGGCCACTATAAGGATCTATAAGGGTGTATACTATAATATAGGGGCCTTAATAATTAGAATAGGGTTTTGGGGGCGCATTATACTGTAATTATGATAAGGAACCTCCAGTGAAATAGTATTGGTAATTGTTTAGGGCCCTATATAAAGCACTAGGCCCTCTAAACACGAACAGCCAAGCAAGCTCCTCTAGCTCAAAACCCTTCAGCCTACAACGGGTTAGGGGTGTAGGGTTTGAGTTTAGGGTTTAGCTTCAAGCCTATAAGAGGACCGAGGAGGCCTGGAAGGGTGTCGGATACCAATTTCAACGGCCTCTTCCAATTGATTTGTGGTTAGGCAAACCATCGAGAAAGGAAGCCAACAACAAAAAACTAAACCCTAAACCCTGAACACCAAAACCTAAACGCTAGACCCTATGCCAAGTGTGTACCCAGTGTAAACCCTAAACCCTAAGCCCTAAGTAAGCCCTAAACCTAAGCTGTCAGGGAGCTCCCACTTTGGCTTGTGCTTCCGCAGGGCTCCTTGAAAAGCGCAGCGCGGGCTTCCAGAAGCTGAGGGTTTACGGTTTAGGGTTTAGGGGTTTCGGGTTTAGGGTTTAGGATTTTGAGAAGCTGAGGGTTTCTTTCAGGATTAACTAGGTGTCGATTTCAACAGTCCCCAATATAACTGGGGCTCTATATAAAACAATCCGGGAAATTTAGAATAATCCCAAATCGATACCTAGCTTAAGGGTTTTGAAGGGTTCCTTTACAGGTCCTGGACTCAGGGTTGTAGGAGTAGGGGTTTTGGGAAACAATTTAAGGACTAGGGTCTTGGGATATAGGAATTTGGAACTTGCTTCACACAGTGAGTGCATCGAACCACCTCCGCAGCCGCAGCCATTGAAACGCGTAGGAACTTAGGATATGGGGGGTTCAGCGCTTAGCATGATCGTAGGAGTTCTGGGCCTAGCGAGACTGGCAAATACCACTCAGTCTTAAAATCTTTCGGGAGTAGGGTGTGGCTGTCCGGATCCTCCGCCGTGAAGGCAGATCATCCGCCCCCAGGTAGCGTCCCATGGATAGTGCGGTTCACCGCTGCCAGCTGACGCGAATGTGGTGTGCTCGTGGATGTGCCCAAGAGTCTTGGTGTATATGAATTCAAAAACCATGTCCGCAAACGACTCGCCATTCCGTGAGCTAGCAAGTGTTCGATAGACCTTGTCCCCCAGCAGCCAAAGCTGTAGCCAACCATGTTTGGTAGTGCAAAAACTTACCTCGTCGAACTACAGGATGACCTTTGGGACTATATGGAGATTAGTACTCCCACAGCCCCAACAGTTATCTACTCTACTACTCAGTATACTTCGGACATAACACTTCAGGTTTTTGGGCTTCATGGTGGCAGGATATTGGGGCGGGGTTTATGTTTGAGGGTTGAGAGTACTGGGTTTAGGACTTAAGGTTAAGGGTTTGAGGTTTGGTGTTGTTAAGACTTGGGGGTCCGGTCTGGCTTTAGGCTGTCGGGTCTGCAAGTATAAAACTTGGGGCTTGCTTGCGTGTGAGGCCTACAGAGTTCTGGGATGATTCCTTTTGAGGCTTGGGGAGATAGCAACCGGACTTGTTTTTAGAAACCCTGTTAAAGGAACCCCTGAAATTCAAGGAACCCTACTTTCAAGGATGAGGGTGGGTGGACGAATCGGTAGCGTTCTTGGCACGGCACTCTGCATGTGGATGTTTTTACGGTGGCTTGGCAAACCTCTCACATCCATAAACCTGGCAGGAGAGAATGTACTGAAACCAAACCATACCAAAAGGCCCTGAACTCACCCAAACCCTGAAGCCACAAAAAGTAACCCCATGTCTTAACCATAGTATAAACTCTGGATGAAAAGCCCGGAAATGCTAGGCCCTTGTTCCAACACGTACGCCACAAGCCCAAAAACCCTGACTACTCCAAAAGCTCTGTCTGAAAATGACTAGCAAAAGATGTGTACACACCCACCTATCTCTCTACCTATATACCTACTGATCGATCGATCGGTCTATCTATCCATCGATCTATATTTGAGCATATAAGGTGAAGTAAATGCAGTGACTGGGACGTAACGGAATGGAATGCAATGGCAGGTAGTAATGTAGCGCACTGTAATTCACTGCAAGTGCGTGCATGTGTAACCATTGTATGTGTGCGTACGTACCTACGTATGCATGTATGTGTGTATGTGTGTGTATATGTAATTATGTCCGTATGTATGTATGTAGGCAGGTAGGTAGGTAGGTAGGTATGTATTATGTATGTATGTACATATGTATGTATGTATGTACGTATGTATGTGTGTACATATACGGCTATTTCTCAAACATCGGCCGAGCTTCAGCAGCTGGCGCCGCCGATGCGGTGGCCGCGGGGGGCGCGAAGAGCGCGCTCGTGCCTTCGGCACCCCGAAATTTCCAAGAACCCTGTGCGAAACCCTAGAGTCACCCATTTAGAGAGCCTTTAAAGCATATATTTAAACCCCTACAGTAACCCCACGTAAAGAAGCACATCAAAAACACTCTCAATCAATGAAGTGGCCCTCGGCCACCCAGCACCAAGTTTTCTACTGCTGTCAAAGCTTAGAGAGTTTAGGGGTTGGGTTTGAAGTTGAGACTGCGGCTAGTGGTGGTGGTGGTGGTGGTGGTGGTGGTGNGCTGGTGGTGCTGGTGGTGCTGGTGGTGCTGGTGGTGCTGGTGGTGCTGGTGGTGCTGGAGTTGGTGGTGTCAACAGTGTGGATGATTGAGAGGACTATCTAAAACAGAATTTGATGATGACACTGTCGATGAGGGCACTAACACATATCACTGAACCCTAATTCCCTAAGCCCCTACCTAAACCCCCCAAAGTAGGTACAATCATGGTCCAAAACCATATAAAGGGCCATTCTTCGACATGCTTTTGGGGTCCTGGTAAATTCACCCTGAACTTTAAACCCTAAACCCTGAACCCTAAACCCAAAACCCTGAACCCTAAACCCTCAACCATTCTTCTGGATGGGAGGCCATGGGCCCAGGGGCCGCTTAGGGTTTGGGGCTGTTGCTTCGCTGCTTCGGGCTCAGGGTTTCGAGCTTGAGGTTTAGGGTTTAGGGTTTAGGGGTTTAGGGGTTTAGGGGTTTAAGGGTTTAGGGGTTTAGGGGTTTAGGGGTTAGGGCTTGGGGTTGCAGGGGTTAAGGTGTAGGGCTTGTAGGGTTTAGGGTCTCGAAACCCCTAACCCCAACACCCCGAAACCACTGTAGAGAGTCTGTAACTCCGCATCAATATCCTGCGAAGCCCCATACAAGCCGAAAAATCCGCTGAGAAGAAACACAGGAAAACAAGAACTCCTCACCCTAAACCCTATTACTATAAGATAAGGTTTAGGGCTGAGGGGCTTAGGGAGGTTAGGACTTCGCAAGCCTTACCAAGAAACAACAGACCTCTGCCATTACAACTTCTGCCTGCTGGGCTCGGCTCGGCATTCCCCTGGCTCTTTGCGAGTTGCTCGAAGAAGTCTGCCGGGGCCTCGATTTTTTTTTTTTTTTTNGGGACCCTTCCACCCGAGGCCGGGGGCTGTTTATGGGGTTTGTAGGGTTTAAGGGCTTAGGGGTTTAGTTAGGGGTTTAGGGTTTAAGGGTTTAGGGATTTAGGGTTTCGGAGTCTTCAGGGCGTAGAGGTACGGTACGGCTTTCTTTGTTGAGGGGGGTTCGGCTCTCGGGTTCCTTTAAGGGTACCATAGGGCTGGAAAATCAGAATGGGTTCGGGGCTTATGGAGGACTGTGTCTTTGTCCAAAATCCGGAAGCGCCCTTGAAACAGCAGCCAAGCAAAGCCAGATGGTCTGGTTTAGACTGGGTTCAGGGCTATAGGATTAGATTAGATTATGGGGCTTACAAGTTTGATCAGCCCAGGGTTCCGAAAAGTTTATTCTACAGGAGGCGTTCGCTTCCAACCAAGTCTCACACTTTTGTGGACCATCATCATCATCATCATCACCGGCAGCATCATCATCAACAACAGCGGTATCAACATCAGCATCAGCATCATCGTCACCACCATCACCATCACCATCCAAATCTCCATCGACATCGCCATCGCCATCACCATCCACATCACCATCATCATCAGCACCAGCACCATCAGATAATATACACGCACTGAATGGGGGGAGGTAGGCGAACGCTCGTCTCACATGTGGTATTTCCATAAGGAACATCCAACAAGCACAGAATTACACAGAACATTGTCTGGCATGCCTTGTGCGCTATGTACTACAATCAGAACGGATCAATCGCCCCAATTCGCCACAAACACCCCTTAACCCCGAAGCCTAAAACCAAACATGTCTGATGACAGCAAACGAATTTTGGCCCGGGCATGGCAAACGACCTCGAAGCCCGCAGATTGCAGAAGGCTCAACCACAACTACCCCAGACCCCAAACCTGAGACCCTAAACCCAAAGCCCTAAACCCTAAACCCTAAAACCCTAAACCCTAAAACCCTAAACCCCTAAACCCCTAAAACCTGTAGAGTCCCAGCGACCCCCTCAGCACTCAGACCCCGAAACCATTATACATCCTCGAACCTTACAGAAACCCTTTTGGAATCCAAAATAAGAATAGTAACCTTTATGGTAACCCTTATACAGCCCTCAGACCAACCCCTGGAGTAAAACTTGTAGAAGTCCTGAACCCTAAACTCTAAACCCTATGAACCCGTAACTCGGTGCTTGCCATGGTGCACTCGGCGGGGTGAGGGTGGCCGCTGTAGCGAACGGGGAGATTGTTCCTTAACAAAGTAGACGGGCTGTCAGAGTTTGGGGTTTGGGGGTTTAGGGTGTAAGGTTTAAGGGGTAGGTTTGGAGTTTAGGCTTTTTGTTTGGAATCTACCAGGTACCAATCCAACCTAAACCCCGAAACTCCAAACCCTAAAACCTAAACCCTATCCATCAAAACCTATAGGCTCTAGAGCCTAGACCCCGAACCCCAAGCTCTAAACCCTGCATCCTAGAATCCTAAACCACAAACCAAAAAGCCCCTAAATCCACAGCCCGCGCCTGCAACGTCAGGCGGAGCATCCTCCTGAGGCGGCCCCTTGGTCAGCTCCTCAAAGAAGTCTTCCGGAACCTTTTTTTTTTGTTTTTTCACATTCTCAAATTTTTAAACCCATTGTTTAGCATCCTTAAGGTTCTTATCCTAATTTTTTGGAATTCGTAAGGTGTTTAGAACCTATTTGGACTACATAATCATAAAGATTCTACTATTTCGGTTTCCTCCATGCCTTTGTACAGATTCAATGAACCTTGTTATCTGCACGATCCTTTGGGCCCCGACACACAAGTTGCCCCGTTGTTGGTTGGTGCTTGGTTGACCAGTTTCATATGTAGGATCCTACAAGGTAACCTAAAGAGGAACTACAATGGAGACTATAGGCAGACCCTAATGTAGACCCCCTGGTTAATAAGGCTGCCCTGCTTAAGCCGGGGTATCATTGGGATGCGACGTCTTGTACAGAGGGGGTACTACAAATCAGGGACTTGCAGTGAACCTCAGGCCGTAGAGGGCCCCTTTTTGCCAAGTTCTTTAATAGTATGGCACAAGGAATCCCAAGCAATAAACATGACTAGTTGATTTTTCAGTCTTCTATGTTTAATACATTGATCGTTCGCCTTGCCACGTATGGGGGCCAAGCTGCAGTCGGCTGGGTCAGGGCCGCAGCTGCCGCAAAGGGCCCACCAGTTAATGTAGGTACCTCAAGGGGAACGGTTTTGAGAGTTTGATTCTTCCTTAACACCCCCAAAACCTGCCTGCGGAACAGCCCAATGAGACATTCGGCCTAAAACAACATCGCAAGGACGGCGACTGTCAAGACATCAAGCCGGCTCTGGCGACGTTGCTGTAGCAGCTCGTGTTTGTCTGGTTGTCGCGATGATTTGACATGTTGCTGATGTTATGCTGCAAGCAGTCTGAGAATCCTGGTGGCAGTAGTCTTCGTGGCATTAGTGGTACCCGTAGTCGTCTTAGAAGCCGCCGTCACGGTAGCTGTAGTAGTAGTAGTAGTAGTAGGAGTAGTAGTAGTAGTAGTAGGAGTAGTAGTAGTAGTCGTCGTCGTAGTAGTCGTAGTAGTCGTAGTAGTCGTAGTAGTCGTAGTAGTAGTAGTAGTAGTCGTCGTAGTAGTCGTAGTAGTAGTAGTAGTAGTAGTAGTAGCAGTAGCAGTAGTAGTATTAGTAGTAGTAGTAGTAGTAGAAGTAGAAGTAGTAGTAGTAGTAGTAGTGATAGTAGTAGCAGCAGAAGTACAGCAGTAGTGGTAGTAGTAGTAGTAGTAGAAGCAGGAGGAGCAGTAGTAGTAGCAGTAGAGCACGAGTAGTAGTAGCAAGTAGTAGCAGTAGTAGTAGTAGTAGTAGTAGCAGTAGCAGTAGTAGTAGCAGTAGCGGTAGTAGTAGCGGTAGTAGTAGAAGTAGTAGTAGTAGTAGTAGTAGCAGCAGTAGTAGTAGTAGCAGCCGTAGAAGTAGAAGTAGAAGTAGAAGTAGAAGCAGAAGCAGAAGCAGAAGCAGAAGTAGAAGTAGAAGTAGCAGGAGCAGCAGCAGCAGCAGGAGCAGGAGCAGGAGCAGGAGCAGGAGGAGCAGGAGCGGGAGCGAAAGGACGAGCACTAGCACTCGCGCACTCGCACCAGCACTAGCAGTAGCAGCGACAGCAGTGTAAGTCGTCGGTTTCGGCGACGTCTCACTGACAGTTGGTTGCCAAGCTGCCGTAGGCTTGGCAGCCGCGAAGGGCGCACTTTCACCTCCACAGACGACAAGCAACTCTGGAAAAATGTACGAGTCTTGTCCAGGGTTTGGGGCCACCCGAAGCTTAGGGTTTGGCGAGACCACGATGCTGTAAAGCAGCTCGGCAAACTGGAAGCCACCGATGGTTCTCCGAAAGGGTCTGTCGGCGCCGGCACCTAGCGACTGAAGTCTCGCACCCTACAAAGACTGTTTGGTTTAGTACTAAGTTTATTATGTTTTAGCACGCACCTGGGCCTGCGGCTTGCTTGTCATGTGCCACACTTGACAAGCGTATGGATACAACTTTCGACCATGCCGCGCAATTCCAAGTGACTGTTCATGCCGTTAACGCAGTTCTTGCAGCAAAGCTGCGCTCGGCTGGGTCATGGCCGCGGCAGCTGCGAAGGGCGTGCTGGCACCTGCAATTGCGCGACGTGCACCTACATATGGACCGTGGGAAACAACAAGCCCCGAACCCAAAGCCCCACGTCCCACAAGCTCAGTACCTGAAAAGAAAGCAGTGCTGCAAAGGAGCTCGGCTGACTGAAAGCCGCTGGTGGCTGCCGGAAAAAGTCGGCCGGTTCCTCGTCGGAGCCCACAGCTGCTGCTATTCAAGGAAGCCCACTGATTCCCGATGATGCGATGTGTTTCCTCTTTGGGCAGAACACGCCGTTATACCGCAACTGCAGCCAAGCTGCACTCGGCTGGGTCATGGCCGCAGCAGCCGCGAAGGGCGCGCTGGCACCTTCGAAGGGATGACATAAACCTATGTGTGGGCCCGCAGCAGTCCCATTTCACCACATCCTAAAACCTCCACANCTCGGCTGGGTCATGGCCGCAGCAGCCGCGAAGGGCGCGCTGGCACCTTCGAAGGGATGACATAAACCTATGTGTGGGCCCGCAGCAGTCCCATTTCACCACATCCTAAAACCTCCACACTCCAAAGTCGGATCGGTGCTGCGAAGGAGCTCGGCTGACTGAAAGCCGCAGGTGGATCTCGGAAAGGGTCTGCCGCTTCCTTGACACTTGCCACGGCATGCTCGAATTTGACAAGTTGGTGGTCAGGCTTCTACAAAGGCGGGGTTGTGTTTGCGTATGGAAGCCATTTTGAACGATGCTGTGCCTTTCCACTGCTGACTTTTCACACCGCGCCGTTGTTCCGCTGTTGCAGTCAAGCCACATTCGGCTGGGTCATGGCCGCGGCAGCTGCGAAGGGCGCGCTGGCACCTGCACTTGCGCGACGTGCACCTATATATGGACCGTGGCAAACAACAGGCCACGAACCCAAAGCCCGACGTCCCAAAAGCTCAGTACCTGAAAAGAAAGCAGTGCTGCAAAGGAGCTCGGCTGACTGANCGCGACGTGCACCTATATATGGACCGTGGCAAACAACAGGCCACGAACCCAAAGCCCGACGTCCCAAAAGCTCAGTACCTGAAAAGAAAGCAGTGCTGCAAAGGAGCTCGGCTGACTGAAAGCCGCTGGTGGCTGCTGGAAAAAGTCGGCCGGTTCCTCGTCACATGTTTCTGCCATATCCAAACTTGATTTGGCCTCCGGATTTGGGCGGCATAGGTTTCGAGGCTCGATGCGCTAGTTGATGTTCCAAAAGGAATTCAACATGCCCCGTCAAGAAAGGACAGAATCGACACCTCGAGGCAAAAGCGAGACATCGCAGTGCCAGCAACGCCGAAATGAACACCACTGATAGAGCCGTCGTTCAGACGTGCTGTATTGCGCGCATTTGCAGGGTCTTTCCTATTCTGGCAGAACATGCCGGTATACCGCAATTGCAGCCCAGCTGCGCTCGGCTTGGTCATGGCAGCGGCAGCCGCGAAAGGCGCGCTGTCCCCTGTGTGCGAAACTCGTGACGCCAACGAAGAGAAGCCGCGTGCCCTCACACGAGCCGTGAACCCTCAATCCTAGAATCCTAATCCCTCAACCCCTGATTCCTATCGTGCCAACCCCTGAACCCCTAGATCCCAAACCCTTAAGCCCCAAGCCCCTAAGCCCGATTTACAAACTGTCAACCCTACAAACTACGACACAAAAACGACAAAACCACGCAAAGGCCCTTGCCAAAGCGAAGCCACAACTTTGCGGCCGAAGGAGCCGGGCGGAGTGGAGCCTACCGAGGGCTCCCGGAAAGGGTCTGCCTCGTACCGTTTATAGTAGACCCCAAAAAGTTGGAAACCGGATTAAGGAGAATTGGTGCTGGGTTTACCTCTACATTACTCTTAAGGATTGAGGCTATTGCGTTTCCAACTTTCGGGCTTCTATTTTCTACTGTAACAAAGTGATGCAGGGTTTAGGGATGCTTCTACGGGCAAAATAATGAAGGGTTTAGGGCTGGGGCCTGTTCGGATGGTAATAAGATGATGTAAGTGTTAGGGCTTAGTGTTCTTTATACTGTAATGATGTACAGTAGAGTCTTTGGTTTAGAGTTGTCAGTTTAAACTGCAGTACAGGAACCCTGAACCCTAAACCCTAGACTCTAAACCGTTTCATAGATGACTCCCAGGGAACATCTCGCCAAGTTCAGCCAGGCTTCGCTCTGCTGACCCGTGGCCGCGGCAGCAGCGAACGGCGAGCTGGCACCTCCCCAGAAGACTCTCAACAATCTAGTATAAGGTGTCGGGTTTAGGGTTGGGGTGTATAGGGCTTAGAGATTAGGGTTTAGGGTTCGGGGTTTAGGCATTAAGGTTCAGGCCATAATATACCACCGAAATTCTGAGTCTACTTTCTGCGGAGGGATTTCGCCACAGAGAGAGGGGGGGGTGGTCAAGCTTGATATTGGGGACTCATGTTCATGGGCTCCTCGTTTTTGGAAGGAAAGAATGTGATATCTTGTAGCTTCGGGCTAAACCCCAAACCCCAAACCCCTAAACCCCTAAACCCTAAAACCGTAAAACTCTAAACTCTAAACCCCCTAAACCCCCTAAACCCCTAAAGCCCTAAAACCCTAAAACCCTAAACCCCTAAACCCCTGAACCCCCTAAACCCCTAAACCCCTAAAGCCTAAAACCCCTAAACCCTAAAATCCTGAGCCACACTTGGGGTCGAAGCCATAAGGCTCCTTGCGTGCCGTATGGCCCTAAATAATTAGAATAGGTTTTTGGGGGGGATATTGTACCATGATCATAATAAGGAACCCCCGAAAACCCTATTTTAATTTCAGGTTTCTAAAAAATATTAGGTTTTTCAAAAACCTATATAGTATAATCATAATAAGGAAACCCCCGAAACCCTATTCTAATTATTAAGGCCCCCTACATTGCCGTCAGGATGCTCGGCTGACTGGAAGCAGTGGGTGGATCCCGGAAGGGGTCGGTTGGCACCTTAGGGATCCGACTTCCCCGTTCAAGGTTTAGGCGGTTTAGGGTTTGGGGGGTTTAGGGTTTAGGTTTGGGGGTTTAGGGTTTAGGTTTGGGGGTTGAGGGTTAAGGTTTGGGGGTGTAGGGTTTAAGTTTGGGATTAAGGGTTGAGGTTTGTGGGTTTACGGTTTAGGTTCGGGGCTTAGGGTTCAGGGTTCAGGATTCGAGGGGGTTTCGCCCTACCTGGACCCCCAAAAGTATGTAGAATAATCGCCCCAAGTAGGGGTGTCGGGCCAGTATTTTACATGCTTCTGGGGGTCTGCAGTAGAAGCCCAAAAGTTGGAAACCCAATGGCCTCAATCCTTAAGAGTAATGTTTAGAGAACCCCAGCACTATTTGGCCTTAACCCGGTTTCCAACTTTATGGGGCTTACTGTAGGTAATCTCTAAGCCCTCAGCCCTAAGCCGAGTTGGGAGTGCTTGCCTACAGATGGTTTTGGATCACCTGAACCCTCTCACGGCACGGAGATCCTGCCACAATGATGCATAGGAAGCAGCAGGGTATATAGGGTGTAGAGGCTTTGGGCTTAAACTTGTGTTCAGGGGTTCAGGGTTATAAGGCTCACATACATACTTGGCAGGGTTTACGTAGGACTTAAGCTTACGGGGTTTCAGGCTGCTGTGTTTACAGGGCTTGTAGTGTTTACGGCTTCTGCATGAGGTTTTGGGGCTTTAGAGCGCGGGCGACGCATAAACTTCAATCCGAAACCCTCAAACTGCAAACCCTCAACCCGAAACCGAAGGAGGCTCACCGGTCGCTATGGCGTATGTATCGGGGTGAAGCCTAGAACGACATACGTCTTGCCATGCATGCCAGCTGATGCTGAAAGACGTTAGTCCTACTATGCGCTACTGCTACTGCCACGAAGTCGACTGGGACTAGGACCACCCCCTGCTACGACGACTACGACTACGACCAGCACCACCACGACCATTACTTGATCATCCTTTTGTCCATATAATGTAAAAGTATACTATAGTACGTATACGTACTATAGTATAACATAATAGTATATACTATGTCCCCAAATGTCCCAAGACCCCTTTGGATTCATCAGAATTTCCTCACTCAATGTCTCCAGGTCGTCGCGGTTGCTGCCCGGCCACGCTTGGTTGGCTGAAGGCCGCGGCAGCTGCGAAGGGTGCGCTGGCACCTGCGAGGTTTAGGATTTAGGGCTTAGGATTTAGGGTTTAGGGCTTAGGGTTGAGGGTTTAGGGTTGAGGCTTTAGGGTTTAGGGCTGCGAGGTTTCGATTACGATTTTCAGGTGGGAGTTGTGGAATGTCGGATTTAGCTTTCAGGGCCTAGTGCTTGTGGCTAAAGTTTGGGCTTTTCTGTGGCTTGACTGCATAATTTGGAGCAACGTCTCGGCTGGCCTTGAGAACGGGTGTAGGTTTAAACAGAATCTTTGCAAGACCACGACTGCAAGCTGTGCATTCGGATTGACTGTACTGGTATATCCTACCGAGTCCAGGAGAACTTCAAACTTCTATACCTTTGACCCTAAAGTCCAACACTAAAGTCGTGCACTCCTGCAGCCTAGCACTCAGTCAGAGGCACTTGTCGAGCCAGAAGTGGAAGGAGGCGCAGCTGCAAAGGGATCCTGAACATCAGGGTGCATGCAAAAAATCCACCCATTTGCCCTAAACCCTAAACCGACTCTCAAACCGGCAAGAGCGCCTGCTGCCTTGGGCAGTAGCTTTGGCTTTGCGCTCCTTACCCGCGCAGCGCTTCTCGGCGAGACACAGCTTTCGCGCGACTCGTTCTTCGAATGTCCGCAGAAACTTGATGGGTCGTGGCCGCAAGAAGGAATGTGGCTTGTGGTATTTCATGCTGAGTCTGGTCTCGTCGCCTGGCTGGGGTGCAGCAGAATCCCACTTGCGCCAACGATCAAAATGGGAGTTTCCGAAAATAGGGGGTACCTTATTTTGGGGTCCTTATAATAAGGATCCCACTATTTAGGGTACTACACTAGGGTCCCCTATTTTCGGAAACTCCCAAATAGGAAACCTCCCGTCTGGTTTCGCCGCGGTCCAACTTCGGCCAAGACGAGACGATCCGTTTTGAAGAACAGGGTTGTGACACTGTGACCCCCTGTAGCTCGTCTGCTGACAGTACTGCTGACTGCGCGAGGTGCGCGATCTTGTCACGATGATGATGAGAGTGTCGAGGTTGCGAATCCTACAGATCCCTGAAACGCGGGCAGTTGCCCGAAACGAGCCTTCGACGTGTTCATTGACGAACCGAAGCAGGGGACAGGCTGGGAAGCTGAAGATAGAGGCCAAACCCGCAGATTGTGTAAGAGTGGCCTATCAGTGTCGTGGCCCAATAGGGAAAATCTCGAATATCCCAAAGGCCTACCTCGTCCATTCCCCCTCCGTAACAAAGCCCCTTGTTGCAGCTGGTCCGCACTCGTTGCGGTGGCCGCCGGTTCCGGGACACCTGTTTAGGATTTAGGGCGTAGGGCTCAGAATTATATGGTTCGGAATGTGGGATTTGGGGTTTATAATCTAGGGTTCGTGTTTTGGATTTAACGGATTGAGTTTAGGATGAAGGATATGAAATTCAAGACCTTGGGAAGAGCCATGAACACCGACTACTGAACCCGAAACCCTATATGGGTAGTTCTCTGAATTTGCGTGGCTTTTAGCTCCTTTCTATACGGGTGCCGTACTATCTTGGGGACCTAAACAGGGACCCTAACTGGCCCTAACTTAGAGGCCCTGAACATCCCTGAACCCTAAGCCCACACCCCTGTAACCCCAAGGGTTCCTTTAAGGGTTACTATAAGGGTTCCTTTAAGGGTTACCATAAGGGTTCCTGTAAGGATTACTATAAGTAGGCTAGAAACCGTCCAAGCTGGAAATTCAGAGCTATTGGGCTCCGGCTGCCGGTGGTTTGGGCTACATTCGGGTACTAATACGGGCCTAACTACATTACCAATACTATTTTGGTATAAATTATAGCGTACTGGACCCCCAACCCCTATTCTAGTTATTAAGGCCCTATAGTACTTGCTGCAGTGCTGTTCAAAAAAGAATATCGCTCCAATGACCCCTGAACCCCAAGCCCGTCAAAACTCTAAATCATAATATCGATGCCTTAGTAGTTAGAATAAACGGTTTCGGGAAATATTTTAATTACCGTGCTAACAGTAGGAACCCTGAGGAACAATATTGGTAAATATTCAGGCCTCTCTAGTAAACCCATTCCCCTGCCCTCCACCCCCACTTTCTCTACCTGTCGGCACCGCAGCTGCATCTGCGGCCTCGCAGTGTCTTTGCGTCTTGGGTGAGGGCTTCCCAAATCCCTAAAGCACCCACAAACTCAGGGCAAGATCATAGGGTCGGAGATACTGTTTGTATTTGTATACTACAGTATAGTACAGTATTTTATAGTATATTAACGTATAGTATGTTCGAGTATGCTATATTATGATATAGTTTATAATGCATGTTAGTTTAATATAGTTTTAGTATTTTGCAACCACAACGCAATCCCCGGATTCAAAAGGTGGCTTTGCAACAGGCTATTGGTGGTGTCGTGCGCAGGTAGCTCCTTCTGTGTATAGAGTGTGTGACTTGGCATGTCATCAAAGGGGCCAGATTCAATGTTTGAGTCGGTATACATGCGGTCTTTGGGATTCGCATCTGATTCCGTGGGCCTTCACCGTATGGTGTTGCTTCTCTTTCCCGACAATCCCTAGAACTCCAAGTGTACGACCATCGCCATCAAGTTTGTAAATGGTACCCACTTCCAGATACCAGGAGTTCCAAGAAATAAAGAACTTAACCCTAAACCCTAATCCCTGATCTCTGAACCCTACACCCTAAACCGTACTACGCCGTACATCCGAAAACCCTACACTCTAACCCTATATCCTAAACTTCCAGCTGCACTGGCTAAGTACCGGGACGTCATCCAAGCCATCAGGAACTCCCCGCTGTCGCCAGCGCCTACGGCTAGGAGGAATGTAGGCGCCTTCTACGTTAGAATATGGTTTGCTGCATATAACCTGTAAATATAACTGATTATATTCCGGCCCCTATGGGGCTGTAGCGTCCTTAAGATTTAGGATGTCTTGTTCCTTCTCTGTTTGTCTTTCCCTGCGCGCTTGTTCCCTCCCTCGCACTCTCTCCCTCTGTCTCTCTCTCTCTCTCTCTCGCTCTCTCTCTCTCTCTCGCTCTCGCTCTCGCTCTGGCTCTCGCTCTCTCTCTCTCTCTTTCTATTTCTCGCCTCGATTTCTACTCTGCTTATGTGCATACTGTTTGTTGGGATAGTCGAAATGACAGAAACACTCCTCCTGCGGCTGCTCCGACGACGATGCTGCTGCAACTGATGATGATGATGCTGATGATGCTGATGCTGATAAAGCTGATGATGATGATGATGATGATGGCGGGATGATGATGATGATGAGGCCGATGAATATGGCTGGTTGTTTTGGGAACTGCTGCAAACAGTTAATAGCTAAGTAGCTAGAGCTCACACACAGCCTCCGTACACGGCATGCTGACGCCCCGAACCCTGCATCCGAGTTCTAACGAGAGAGTTTCCTGTTGGGCCTTAGGTTTGGGCAAGTTCAGGGGCTCCCAACCCTTTGCCCGACCGTCCCAAACCCTCTCGTTCAATCCATGTCAAGGCTATTGGCAGAAGATGGCAGAAGGCTATTGGCAGAAGTCTTCCATCCTAAAACTGCGACACGCAAAACCATAAATTTTGCCGATGCCGCGACGCACATTCTAAATCACCAACACCCCGGCATCCGAAACCCCAAACCCTGATTCCGAACCCTTAAATCCAAAGCCTTAAACCCGATACGCTACACCCCAGAGGGACACAACCCTGAACCCACAACCCTGGCCCGAAACCCTTAACCTGAATCTCAACCCCAAACCCCCTAAACCCTAAACCAAACCTTAAACCCTAAACCCTAAACCAAATCTTAAACCCCGTAGTGTTTCTTCTGAGGCCGGGGCTGATGTTTGTCATCGAAATAGAACCTCAGCTTGGCTCTAGTGAACAGGTGGCTCCTCTTGGGCACTAGGGATCCTTCAAGGGCGTTGTTGTCTCCTTGAAGAAGTTAGTGGGTTCTCAGTTCTTGTTAAGGAACTTTATTTCAGCTACCATAATAGGGATCTATACCAAAAAGTCTGGTCCTATATTATGTTAACTGAATTTGAACTCCTCTACCCTTAAAGGAACCCTTATAGATCCCTTACAGGAACCCTACCAAGAGCCCAGGCTCTTTACGGGCAAAGGCTTTGGAGCTGGGAGCTTCTGACCTCCAAGGCACCGAGGAATTTTGGGGTTTGGAGATCTGCGAAGATGTTGGACACAGTTGTAGTAGTCGTAGCCGTCGTAGCAGTAGTGGTAGTAGTAGTAGTAGTAGTGGTAGTACTAGCAGTAGTAGCAGGAGTCGTAGTAGTAGTAGTAGCAGCAGCAGTAGTAGTAGTAGTAGTTTGAGTAGTAGTAGTAGTAGTAGTTTGAGTAGTAGTAGTAGTAGTAGTAGTAGTAGTGTAGTAGTAGTAGTAGTAGTAGTGGTAGCAGTAGTAGTCATCATCGTCGTCGTCGTCGCCGTAGCAGCAGTAGTAGTAGTAGTAGTTGTTGTTGTTGTAGTAACAGCAGCAGCAGCTGCTGCTTCACTGTACCGTCTTTGCGGTGATATGCTGTCATGCATTTCCTGCTGTCTTACTAAAATTTTTCGGGAAACCAATCCCCGCTCCCCTAAACCCTACGGTAAGCCCTGGTTTGGGATAGAGCATGATGCAGACCCCCGATGAATCAACCCGCTTACTTCAATGGCCCCCAACATTGGGATCCATCTATATCCCTACTATGAGAGGGCCTACGTTATCGTAAACCCGAAACCATAAGCCCTGAACCCTAATCCGAAACCCTCAACGCTTTTGCAAGCATCCCCTCGGATCTAGAGCAGAAGTTTAAGGAGGCGCAAGAGCCGTAAGAGAAGGATATTTAGGTTTAGGGTTTCAGGGTTTAGGGGTGGTTTGGGGTTTAGGGTTTAGGGTTCAGGGATCTTTAGGTTCAGGGTATCTGGAATCCGTACAAGAGTCTGCCCTAAACCCTAAACCCCAATTAAGCTCCTTCTGTTTCTGTGAGGCTTCTTCGGTCTCTTTATGCACTGAGTCTCACAAACCATGCAAGAATGGCTGTGCGCCATCGCTGGAGCCGCTTGGAATCCAAAGTTTGTGGGCAGCGTGGTGTCTACGTCGACCCACTGGTGACCCCGGACCGACTGCAGCTGTCCTCAGAAGCAGCACACTGTGCACCTCATCTCTCATCTCTCATGTCACAGGCGTCCCAAGGCTGCAAACAGGAGGCTGTGCAGCTTGCACTGGAGTTCCAAAACCCAGTCCCGCAGCTGCACGTGCTTCGTCACGAGCAGCTCAGCCATTGCCCAAAAGACGGGCTCGCTGCACTCCAGTTTCTTCAGGCAAATGTGAAGCTGCGGCATGTCGAGATGTAGCCACTCACACGTCCTCGAGCCAGCCAAGCTTTTCCACGCCTGTGTTTCGCTGCAGTCGGCCGTCTTTAAGCTGCTGGCACATGGCCTTCGAGTTCTCATCATCATTCATCCTGTAGGGTTTAGGGTCAAGATTTTGAGGTTTGGACTTGGGAGTTATGCTGTACGGCTACAGGACAGCAGTGCAGGGTCCCGGCGTTCCTTGTTTCGGGGCCGTAGGTGTCAAAGCTACTTTGCGCAAACCCCTCCACAGGTCTGCTACTGCGACTAGAAGTATGGTTACGAAGTGGTGCTACGACTATTGCATTTGCTGCTGTTGTAGTAAGCCTTGACATATGAGCTTTCACAGCTACACAAACCATGAGGTTATGTTTGTTGCTCCAATATTGCTACGACGACGACTACTACTACCAACCCCACTACCTACTACCCCTACCCCTTCAGTTCATCCATGGCACGTGTTTTCCGGGACCGCCTTGCCACCCTTGCGCACATGCTGTGCCAAACACAGATCTTGCTTCAAATATGACATAGATGCCTGAATAATCAATAATTACCCATATTATCCCATGCGGTTCGTTCGTGTAGTTTTATGCCATACATACTGTATTAACCACGCCTTGGAGATCCTTATTAATACGGTCCTAGTTTATGAAGGCTTGTGGTAGCTGGCTTGGGGCTCGGGAATCTCGGCGTTCGGTCATACCACATAACATACTGCATGTCAGGGCCCTCATAGTTAGAAAGGAGAGAGTTTAGAATTTACCGGTTAGGGTATTGGGGTGCCTTCAACAAGCCATTTGGGGCATATTGTGGGTACTGCCCCGATACCGTAACAGTCCCTAGTAAGGATACTCTAAGGGACCCTATATGTGGTTTTTTAGTGTTAGCCAGCTCTTCCGGAGCGGGGGCTGTGTCCAAAGTATGTATACTGTACGATAATCATACTTTGACAACCCGAGGAGTACTGTTTAAGATTTAGGTATGTATTAAGTGCGGTGGCCCTTCGCTCGCGCGACCGTCCGCCCCTTTAGGGGCATGCACTCCAACAGGAAAACGGGTTTGGAGCTTAGGGTTCCTATGATTATTCAGGCCGCCACACTACACTGTTAGCAGGTATTTTTACGACGCTTGCAGGTGTTTCGCTCAGGTCCTCCAATGATACTGTATGGTTGTCATAGCAACGAAGCGCACGTTCTCACGCTATACTAAGGCACTGGTATCAGATATGTTTCTTTCATTCGCTGCACGTTGATGTGACTGAATGACTCCAGCCCGCCCTACCCTGCCGCATTTTGGGATGACTTACATGCCACCTCGAGATGCTGAATCCAAAACCCAGGCCCTAAACCCTTTTCTCCCTGGCCCGTAACTGAGCCCCAAAACTAAAACCTAAACAACAACTCGAAGTTGTGAAAAATGTGCTTGAGATAACAACTAAATGAGTAGAATAAGATTAAGGCTGGTAAAAACTCTATATATATACACATGTATAGATATATATATATGTACAGGTATATACATATACATATATATATGCGTATTTACGAATGCCACGAGTGATAGATAACATTAGCACTCCTAAGCCCCCAAACTCGAAGCTGCACAGTAAAGTCGCGACTCCAAACCCTGTCGTAGACTTGAAGCCCTTGAGGGATCAGGGTTCAGGGTTTAAGGTTTTGGGCTTAGGGTGCAGGGTTTGGGGTTTAGGGTTTAGGGTTTAGGGTTTACAAGTTTAAGCTTTAAAGTTTAGGCCTCGCCGACAGGCGGCCGACGGAATTTGTCCGACACTGCCTGCAGCTCGAAGATGGTCTAGGGTTTAGGGTTGAGGGTTTAGGGTTTGGGGTTTAGGGTTTAGGGTCTAGGGCCGCCAGAGTTTAGGGTGTAGAGCTTTGTTTTAGATTCAGGGGCTTAGGGATTTCGGAGTTTAGGGGTTTAGTAGGGCTCTGGGACTCTAGGCTTGAGGGTTTCAAGGCTAAGGTTTTAGCATTCAAGGTTATAGGTGTTTCGGGCCTCCCTGCAAACAGTCCCCTGATGTAAGGTCTATATTGGATCCTTTGTTTTGGTTCTTGCGGCCAAGTCGAGACTACCCTACACCCTCAACCGCTAGGTGCAGCGTTCTAGTAAGCCTTACTATACGAGGATCTTCATCGGGACTCTGCAAATATGCGGGGCATTTTTTTTGGGCACCAATGCCTGGAGGCAGAGCATTGCGACTCGTTGCGTCTCGAGTTTTGCTCATGGCCACGCAAAAACAACCTTGGCACCAAACCCGAAAACCATAAAACCCAATAACCCAAATCCCCAAAAGCCCTCCCCCCAAAGAAAGGTGCCCGGAACCCTAAACCCTAAAGCCCTCGCCCGAAAAAAGAGACACGAGCCTCGAGGTTGTTCCTCAAAGCCGAGCCGAGCCTCGGTGCAGCGCTGCTTCGGTTTGGGGGCTTCGGGACTCAAATCATGTGTGTGTGCATACGTACATAGATAGATAGATAGATACATACATACATGTATATATGCATATACATATATAGGTATTGTATAATAGTCCTTAGATATATAGATAGATACAGCTAGGGTTTAGGGTTTAGGGTTTAAGGTTTAGGGTTTAGGTTCATGTATATAGGCATGTATAGGCTATATAGGTATTGTATAAAAGTCCTTAGGTAGGGTCTTTATAGGGTCTCTCGGTTTTCGGGCTCGGGGGCTGTGGCGTTGGGGGTTGGGGCTGAAAGGACCTGCAGGGTTTGGCATTGGGATCTGGCTTTTAGGGTTTAGGGTTCAGGGTTTAGGGTTTAGGGTTCAGGGTTTAGGGTTTAGGGTTTAGGGTTTAGGGGTTTAGGAAGTGGGGTTGGGTGGAAAACTTTGCCTTCAGTGTTTGGAAGATCCGGGGTACAGGTTTCTGCAGCTCGGGGATTCTGCGAACTATAGTGTTTCGGTATCAGTGAACACCGGAGGGCCTATCAGTGGACACACATCCCCTCGACTCACCTGGCATAGAAGAGGCTCCAAATCTTGTTTCACCATTTCCCACCCTTTTCAACGTCAACCCTAAGGCTAATGAATAGCTCAAGCCCCAGACCGTAGCCCAAAACCCGACAACACACCGAAGCCCGCAAAATTCTGCCTTGAACTAGCTCTAACCTGCAAGCTACGGTTTGGGGGTTCAGGCGGTTCGATGCGTCAAGCACAGGAAGCAGAAGTTTAGTGTCTCAGGTCTTGCAGGGGTCCTTCAGCCGTTGCCTTCGGATTGTGGCGCTTCAATAGGTTTAGGGTTGAGCGGTCAGGATGTCGCACAACATCTTAGAAAACCTTCACCCTCAATCCCAAAAATTCTCGACACTCTCAACCGGAAAGAAGCTGCGAAAACCCAACTTCCAAGCCCCAAACCCTAAATCCTGACCCTCAGCTTCAAATCCCTCAACCCTGCCCATAGGCGCCATAGTAGTTCCATTTTGGGGTTCATATTTGGGCTGCCATAAGGTAACCCCAAAAAAGGAACTATAATGGGGCCTATGGGTAAGCCCTAACCCTCTAAACTGCGACAAGGAGCCCCCTTAACCGGCTGGCATGTCCTGGGGCCCCTCCGGCTTCGGAAAAGCAAACCTGGCGACGAGGGTTCCTAGAAAGGGTAGGTTTAGGGCTTTTATGGTTTCGGGTTTAGGGTTTAGGGTTTAGGCTCCCATAAGGGACAAGGATACCTGCAAAGGGGTGGTGTGGAGGACTTTGGGGTAGGGCTTGGGGTTTAGGGTTTGACGTTCAGGGTCTGGAGTCACAGACCTCTACATTGCATCTTAATGCCTGCGAGACCGAGAGAGAAACACAGGTATAGAGTGCAGGCTTTCAGGTTTTGGGGTCTAGCGTTCAGGGTTTTGGGGTTTGGGGGTTTAGGGTTTAGGGGTCTAGCGTGTAGGACTCAATTACACGTGACCTATGTACTAATGCTACTGCATCCTGAATCTGAGAGCTGTTTGCCATACACCCTGAGGTCAGCCCCAAATCCCGAAACACCACAAGCAGAATAATTACTTGCACACCCCAGCCCCGAACCTAAATCCCAAGCCAAAAAAACCTGAACCCTACACTCCTAAGCCCTGCAATGTCGGGGCCTTCATAATTAGAATAGGGTTTTGGGCCCACTATACTACAATTACAATCAGGAACCCCCAAAATTGTATAGGTAATTTGTTTTTTCAAGCCCCTAAACCCCACCAGTCGATCACAGGGAACACCACGGAGCCCCTTCAGGCCTTGTCAATCTCCGTGGCCAGCATGCGGATATTCTCATCAACATACCTTGTCTTCAGGGGATGTTCTCATCAGTATACCTTGTCTTCAGGGCGCTTTAGGGTTTAATTAGGGTTTACGGGTTTAGGGTTGGTTAAAGGTCAAGAGTTCAGGGTTTGGTAGATCCGAAATTGGACTAGGGACAGGAGTAGATCTTGAATTGGACGTCCATCCCACATGTATGCAGTGCGTAAACCACCACCAAATGCCCAACAAGGAGGCTTCACAATTCTACTAAGAATAGGTTCGGGGGGTTATCGTAGTGTACCATTAATCATATTACTACTTACTCTTCTACCGTAGCTAAATGAACGCACTTTTCCCAAGGCCCCCACTCGCTCAAGCCGGAATCCTGTGCACGACCAGGTGCGGAGGGGTAGGATAGGGAGGGGTAGGGAGGGGGAGGGAGGGCTGGAGAGGGAGGGGTTCATTCGACTTCGATTTGCGGTGGTTTACTTGAGCGTTTTTGCTGCGTTGAGCTCTTTTACCAACCTGCTACTTGTCTAGCAGCTCAGAAGACTCTTGCTTAGGGTGTTGGGTTTAGAACCTAAGGTTTAATGCCTAGGCCCCGAAGCCCTCAACAAATCCCTATCCATTCGCCCCGAGCCGAAACACCAAACCGTCCGCAAAACAAAACCTCAGCCCCTAAACCACCGAACAAGCTGCAAACCCTAAAACCCTAACCAAACAAGCCTTTCACAGAATGGCGAAGAATCTGCTTGTCTGCTTAAACCATGCAAAACCGAAACACTAAACCCCTAAACCCTTAAACTCCTTGGTAGGGATAGTACAGACGTGCGCAGGCAGCACGTGATTTCCCCAAGGCTTCGACTTCGTATATAGGGCGCCAGTGAGAAGATTGGTGTTTAGGGTTTAGGGTGTCCTGATCGCACGAGTCGGCGACATCGAGCTGTCGTCACAGTAGCAAATCAGATTCGGGCGAAGGTTGCACATGACCGGAAAGGTCACGATGCACCCTGAACCCCGAAACTGCAGTCGCAAGAAGCTGGGACTTCTTGCCGTCGTCGCCCGTCGCATCATGCAGGTCCAGGAACGCCCTTTAGAGCCGACCTAAGCCTGAAGCTTAATCCCTAAACCCCTAAATTGGGTTTAGGGCTTAATCCCTAAACCCCTAAATTGGGTTTAGGGGTTTTAATCCCTAAACCCCTAAATTGGGTTTAGGGCTTAATCCCTAAACCCCTAAATTGGGTTTAGGGCTTAATCCCTGAACCCCTAAATTAAACCCTCCTTGTGTCTGAGGCTGAAAGTATTGGATGCGTGCCTCGGGAGTCTACAGAATCTGCGGCAGTTTCAGTCCTTTTTGGGGTTTAGTAAACCCTAAACCCTAAACCCCTAAACCCCTAACCCCTAACCCCTCAACCCCTAAACCCCTAAACCCCTAACCCCTAAGCCCCACTGCCCAAAGTTGGTCTGGAGGGCGGAGTCCAGATCCCCCAAAAGAACCTCGGGCCTTTCTGAAGGCTACCTTAACCCTACGTAACCTACCTTTTTAAGGACTTATATAAGGAAATCATAATAAGGAGCCCTAAAAAGGTAGGTTCCGTAGGGTCCAGGTAGGCTTTAGGAATTTAGGTTTCGGATCGGAGTCTGACATAGGTATTGGGGACTGTTCTGGTGTAATCAGCATATTCTACCCTAAACCCTAAACCCTAAACCCTAAGGAATACTTGTCCAGTATCTTAGGGGAACTAAAGGCTAACCTTTGGGATCATATAGGGATTATAGTACCCCAAAAAGGTTAAAGGTTACCTACTCTACTACTAAGATATGATGAGGAGCCCCCAGGAGGAGGGGTTTTTAGGGTTTGGGGTTTGGCTTTTAGGGTTTGCTTTTAGGGTTTGGGGTTTAGGGTTTAGGGTTTGCTTTTAGGGTTTGGGGTTTAGGGTTTAGGGTTTGCTTTTAGGGTTTGGGGTTTAGGGTTTAGGGTTTGCTAGTGCCGTCTTACTCATTTCCCCGGCTTCGATATTACGAAAGCTCCAAAAAGACAAGAGACGCGACTCCTAGATGTTGCGTAAAACTGCCCCTACTTGGCGGATTCCAGCTTAAACCCCAAACTCCCTTTCGCAGTACATAGAAGCACAAAATCCGAATTAAATCCACTTCCAGGGTATAGGTTGTAAGGTTTAGCATTTTGGGATCGGGGCTCTATTCAGAATTATTTGGGAATAGGATTCGGGGTTTAAGAGGCCGCTAGGAGCAAGCTGTTGCTGTGAGGTTTTTGTTAGATTCCCGGTGGCTCCTGCAACACCCGAAGAGTGGCCAAAGCCGCCGGCAGAGCTGGCGCCTAGGAGGCTTCTGGCTTACGATTTTGGCTATTCGGGCCTTTGGCCTTTGGAGTTTGGGCCTTAGGGCCACAGAGTATTGGGTTAGGGTTTTGAGAAAGGGATGTGGGGTTTGGGAGGTAGGGCATTTAGGGTGTGGGCTTGTTGGGGCGGTCAATAGGTGAGCCTGGGCAGCTCGAAAGTGGGCTCCCGGATCTCTCTCCCAACTTTGTTTGTATATATATATATATTATGTATATGTATCTGTACATGTATATATGTATGTGTATATGTATATGTATATATATATATTATGTCATTATGTATATGTACATGTGTATATATATATATATGTGTATGTATATAGATATATATATATATATGGTATGTTGTGATCGCAGCCATCGAAAACACTACACATCAAGAGCAGCAAAAAGTATAGCAACCGTTTGCAAAGGCCTCTGCAAACGTATGTCACAGAGGAGTGCACCTAGCAAACGCTATGTATATGTATATATACATATATGTATAATAGGGTTTTGGGGTCTAGGGTTTTGGGGTCTTGGGTTTCCACCCCCCAAACCCTAGGCCTTAAACTCCTAAAGACTTCCCCTAACGGACACCCTAAACCCCTACACCCCAAAACTCCAAAAGCCCTAAACCCGAAACCGCTCGAGCCACCTCTCGGAAACAGAGGACGGCCCGCTCATCGTAGAGCATTTCCTTAGCTTCGTGGCTTCAAAGCTTGGAGCAAACGGGCTGAAAAGGGGAGTCCGAGGTTGGCTGCTTCGGGTTTAGGGATTATAGAGTTTAGGGTATCGGTTTTAGGGATTGTGGAGTTTAGGGTATGGGGTTTAGGGATTATAGAGTTTAGGGTATCGGTTTAGGGATTATAGAGTTTAGGGTATCGGGTTTAGGGATTATAGGGTTTAGGGTATCGGGTTTAGGGATTATAGAGTTTAGGGTATCAGGTTTAGGGATTATAGAGTTTAGGGTATCGGGTTGCGGGTTGAGGGTCTGGGGATGGGGTTTCGGGTTTAGGCTTTACGGTTTGAGGGTACGAGGTCTGGGACTCTGGGACGTTTATCCTGTTATCAGGCTATCGGCGGCTAGCCACTACCCATAGGCCCCAAAGTAGTTCCTCTTTGGGATCCCCTTATAGATTTCTAAATATGAACCCCAAAAAGGAACTACTTTGGGCCTATGGGTAGCCATCATGAAGAGCTTTGCGTTTACGTCGTGTCGAACCCAGCCAAAAGGCGCAAAGAGTCCAAGTTGCCCAGACTTGGAGTTCCTAATCCTGTGAAACTCCGCACCCAAAACCCCCATTTCCCATGACACTCATGGAGAAACTACAGTCTCCTAAACTATCCGTTCTATGTTAACGGACATTCTGCTTTGAATGAAATACGCAATGATTCCCATCTACCTCTCAAGCTGCTGCGTGAGATGCCCTGCTCTTTGGCCCTGGCTTTTACAAACTTGCGACCACCGCGGGGCTCGTCTGGATTCCTCTGTGTGGCACGACCATGGGCCTCCTCTTGGTTTCTCTGTGTGGCAGCACCGCGCGGCTCATCTGCCCAGTCTCTCTCAACGTCGGGTGCCTTTCTCCCCGCACGACCACGGGGCCCGTGGTCGTGTTTCACTAACGCGACCATGCTGCTTTGCAGCACGGCTGCTGTGGTCTTCCTCCTCCACCCGTAAAATCTACCTCAAACTGCTGTAACCAGCAACTATACATCCATGAATTCCACTACAACCAGAACGAAACTTCCAGGAAACTCTGATAAAAAGACCCTCGCAGCTCTCTCTAAGCCCGGGAAAATCTCATAAACCCTGAACTTTGTACCCTTGTGTGAACCAATCTCATTTACTATTCAAAAAGCGCTTCGTGCGCGTCGGTTCGCTTGCGGAAGGGGGGGGCTTAAATTTCGCTCTTTTTCCGACTGAAGAACACAAAATTGCCGTTAGGGTTTAGGGGTGTGCTTTGGGGCTTGGGCTGTACAGGCGATAAGGTATCGGGGTTGAGTCTGAATGTCCATGCGGAGGCTTGCGGATTGCAGCTTACGGAGGTTGGGCTCGGTCTCCCTGAACCCAAATGCAAACCTGCTTAAGGTCTGGGACCCTCTAGTATATAGTATATAGTAGTATAGTAGTGTAGTAGTATATAGTAGTATATATAGTAGCATATATAGTAGTATAGTAGTATAGTAGTATTACCTTAACCCAAACCTTGGTCCCTGTGCCAGGGCTCATTCGTAATCGTCAGAGCCTTGAGCTTCTTGCGTACTGGAGCATCCTCGGCTGCAGACATTCGGAGTGAAAGCTTGATTCTAAACGGACAACCCGGAACTTCGAGAGTGAGGTTTAGGGCTTAGGGTTGGCACCTCGGCGAATACATGTGCGATGTTTAGGAGGCTTGTCGCAGAGTTTTTCATCTCAGCAGTACTACAAATACTACTAGCTACAACTACTACTTCCACAACGACGACAAATACGCCTGCGGCAAGCACAACGACGGCGACCACTACTGCCACCACGACTACAACAACTACCACCACCACCACCACCACCACCGCAACCGCTGCTGCTACTGCTACTGCTACTGCTACTGCCTCTCCTCCTCCGCCTCCTCTTCCTCTTCTGATTTGGGATAGAGCTCGACTGACCGTAGTTCTTAGCTTTTAAAAGTCATGGTTTCCTCTCGGTGCCCTCAACAGCCACAAGTACATAGCCTTAGGGTTGAGGGGATCCTGGAACGCGACAATGTGCAGAACAGCCCCTAAATTACCCTCATTATAACCTAAGCAGACTCATCACAGTTGTGGCGCTCCAAGAGGTCCTCGCTTCGCAAGTAAAAGATACATGTGCTCGATATGTGATCCGCTTCAGGGTTTGGGCTTTTGTGAGGTCTTGGACTCTTGGGTCGTGTAAGGTGTGTGCCACACCCTCGGCTCCGACCCCCGCTTGAAACCTATACCCGAAACTATAAGCACCTAAACCCCTAATAAACCCTCAACCCGGAACCCTAAACCTGAACGCACACGTGTATGGTTGACCCCGTCGACTCAGGCTTGACAACCACGTGAGTTTCTCGGCCGGTTGCTGTTGAATTTTTGGCACCTCTTCATGGGCCCTTTAAGCACCCTAAACCCTGAACCCTAAACCCCACAATGCAAAACCAAACCATGCAAGCTGAGGTTATGCCTTGAAAGGGATGAGCTACCTCTCGCAATTTAGAGTCACTTGGGAAACGTCATTGCTAGAAAAGTCACTAAAAGCTGCCTTTGCCCAAACCTTTTGAAGTGCACGGCAGACAGTGCCTTAACCTGAGATCATCCCTCCTCAACCCCAACACAGAAACCCCTGACTTCAAGCCCCCTCGAAACCTTCCCGAAACAACAAAACTAAACCCCCAAACCCCCCTTGAAACCTTCCCTACACAACAAACTAAACCCCGAAACCCCCTTGAAACCTTTCCTAAACAACAAAACTAAAACCCCTTGAAAACTTTACTATACCCCCCTAAACCGAACAGGAAGCTCAATCCCCGACCTTCCAACATCGCTTAATTGAGGAATATACCTTTAATCATGTTAAGGATCCTACTATACTTTAGGGCATATTCCTTAATTAAGGGATCTTGGAGTCCCCTAAACCCTAAAACCTATAGAACCTTGTAGATCCCATTAAGGAACCCTAGGTATTCCTACTAAATTAAGGGATAACTGCATAATTTACAGTGTATTCCTTAATCCCCTTATAGAACCCTTACGGATCCCTTTAAGGAGCCCTTGAGGGAACCCTAGGTATTCCTTTATGAAGGGAAAAAAAATTGCAAGCTTTGCCTTGTCCCGCATCGCGCCCACGAGCAGCTTCACGGCTTCAGGCGCCTTGCAGGTCTCAGGCGCTGGGTTTTTTTAGGGGCCTTACGGTTTAGGGTTTAGGGTCTAGGGTTTAGGGTTTAGGGCTTAATAGTTAGAGTAGGGTTCCGTTAAAGGGGGTTTATAAGGGCTACTATAAGGGCTTCTGGGTTTTTTTAGGGGCCTTAATCTTAGTTGCTGAGTTCATAGGCCCCCAAAAAGTGTACACTTTTAGTTTTATAGTGGGTAATACTATCCCAAAAAGTGTAAAGTGTATCCACTCAGCTACTAAGTAATAGTTCGAGTAGGGTTCCGTTTAAGGGGGTTTATAAGGGCTACTATAAGGGCTTCTGGAAGGATGTAATATAGGGGCCTTAGTAAGCGTCCTTATAAAAGGTCTATAAGGGTTACTATGACTATAAGGGTTGCAAGACATAGGGGCCTTAATAATTGGAGTAGGGTTTTGGGGCCCATTATACTATAATTATAATCAGGAATCCCAAAAAAAAGGTATAGGCAATTATTTAGGCGCCACCCCATGCCCTGCAGAAGCTGCACCCCTCACAGAATCACTGATGTAGTGGCCAGAATAAGTAGGAGACGGTTTAGGGGTATATTACACTATGCTTACATTAAGAAGCCTCAAGGGAATAGTACGAGTTGCTCAGTCTTCTTTATTGCCCAAATCCCCCCCAAGATGATCGAAGAACCCAGGGCCGGTGCCTCCTGTGGCTTTGCAGCTAAGATTTCGCAGATCCTCGAAGCGACTGCGTCTTAGGGTTCGGGGCTTGGGGTTTAGGGCTTAGGGCTTAGGGCTTAGGGTATAGGGCTTGGGGTTAAGGGCTTAGGGTTTGGGGTTTCGGGTTTGGGGCTTAAAGCGTTTGAGGGCTCTTCAGTCTGCAGAATGTTCAGAAAGGTGGTCAGGGCTCATTGGCTCAAGGGATACTCGAGAGGGTTTAATTTGCAGGCCTTCTATGGACGCGTCGCCTTCGATTTCGGCACAAGCGCTTAATGCTTCTGGACCGGAAAACCCTGCCATTCTGAGGGATATGTTCGTAGGCGAAGGGAGTTGCATTGCCGTTGAGAGCGCCTAGACGCGGGGTTTTGCAGCGACACGGGTTGAGAGTGATTGAAAAATCTTTAGCAAGGTTTGAGTCAGGGATGGGAGACGAAATCAAAGTCGGGAGTGAAATCCCGAGACCCCGAACCTCGTCCAGCAAAGCCAAAGTTAAGGACTGGGGGCTTTGGGCTGGGTTCAGGGTTTAGGGTTAGGGTACAGTTTAGCGTTTGCACGCCCCTTACCGCGAAAGGGTAGAACTTCCGGCACGTCGGTTCTGTGAAATCAAAAGGCACAGGCTGGCTGCAGCCCCTCCGCACAGCCGGCTGCAAAATCCTGCTCTTCAACCTTCGACCCTCTAGTCTACTTCATCCCGAAACCCTAAACTCTAAACCCTAAACTCTAAACTCTAAAGCCGACGCCCTAAACCCGAAGACCAAAACTCTAAACCCTAAATCCAAAAACGTGTACCTTGAGCCCTAACCCGTATCCCTATACCTTCTAGGTTCCCCAGTAGCCCCTTAATAATAACGGTACCCTTTTTCCTACTATTCGGTTTTAAGAAGGGAACCCAAAAACAAAAAGGGTAAAAGGGTACTACTGGGGAACCTAGCCTTAAGCCCTAAACCCTGACCCTGGCAGCGTAAACTCTATACTGCCAAGAGACTCGGTGATCTGTGGGAAGTCCACCTGGTCAACTGTCCAAAAAGCTTCTAGCACCGGCTCTTTTAAAGGTTTCTCATGAGGTTGCATAGGGTTTTACAAGGTTCCTACAGAGTTTCATCAGGGTATTGCAAGGGTTTGGTAAGCTTATATAGGGTCTTGCAAGGGTGCAGCATCTTTGTTGGATATTTGAGGGTTGAGGGCAGGGGAAAGTCCGGTTGAGTGCTCAGGATTTAGGGGTTTAGGTCTAGACTAAGGGTGTTTCGCAGCCGACCCTACACCCTAAACCCTCATTTCGGCTCGATGGGGTAACTTTGAAGCCGGAAAACCATGAGGTGCCCAAGGCAGGATTTCGCTTCACTGACTCTGGATCAGAGCGTGGTGGTAGGTGAAGGCAAGTCCCGGTAGTGAATATTTAACGGGTGGAGGCCCGGGATTCAGGGTTGGCGGTGCGGGTTCTAAGATTTGTGGTGATGAAGGGACATTATTTATTGGAATAGGATTTGGGTCCATTTTTGGTAAAGTTATACTAAGGCCCTAAGGAAACGACTTCCTTTCTGGTTGTTGACGACGGAATACGGCTCCAAACCTTCGTCACCATGTCCACGACCCACCCACTGTACACACAAACTTATCTAACCCTAAACCCTGGAACCTTAACCGTAACACCTAAACTTAAACCCGTAAACTCCATAAAGCCCTAAACCTGAAACCCCAAACCCTTAAGCCCTGAACCCTAACACCCTGAAACCCTGAAACCCTGAACCCGAGAAGGCCTAAACCCCAAAACCCTTCACCCCAAAGGCCCCAGAACTCTAAGCCCTAAACCCTAAACCCCCAGAACCCCAGAACCCTACAGCCCTACATAAACCCTAAACCCTAAACCCCTAAACCCCCTAAACCCTAAACCCAAACCCCTATTGATCCCTTAAAGGAACCCTTAAGGATCCCTTATAGATCCCTTTTAAAAAACTTCCACGCCCCTCCGGGCCTTGGAGCCGGGGAGCAGCGCCTGGCGAACAAGGCCGGCAGCGGTATTCCTGGGGCGGATGAGGGTTTTAGGCTTTGGGGCTTTAGGGCTTATGGGGCTTAGGGTTTAGGGTTTAGGGTACTATAGGGCTTATGGGGTTTAGGGTTTAAAGTTTAGAGTTTCAGAGTTTAGGGCTTAGGGCCTTAAGCCTTAAGATTTTAGATGGCTTCAGGGTTTTAGGCGTTTATATGGTTTACAGCTTTAGGTTGTTCCAGTTGTACTAGTAGCAGTAGCAGTGGTAGCAGTAGCAGTAGCAGTAGCAGTGGTAGTAGGAGTAGGAGTAGGAGTAGGAGTAGGAGTCGGAGTCGGAGTAGGAGTAGGAGTAGGAGTAGGAGTAGGAGTAGTAGTAGTAGTAGTAGTAGTAGCAGTAGTAGTAGTAGTAGTAGTAGTAGTAGTAGTCATAGTCGTAGTCGTAGTCGTAGTAGTAGTAGTAGAAGTAGTAGTAGTAGTAGTAGTAGTAGTACCAGACAAGTCAACAACTCTGACAGGACTTTGCCAAGTGTCGGCGAGGGTAGCTTGATCTCCAAGCCGCACCAAAGATCCACCCACACTGCACGACAGGTCGGAGGGAAGCATGTGTTCAATGCCTTTGGTTTGAAAATGATGCGGCATTCTCGTGGCTAAAAGCTTTAGGAAGCGAGGGTTAAAGGTAAAGGGAGTCCAGCTTGAGGGTTTGCCGTTTGGAATTTGTGCTTTAGAGCAGCAGCCCACGAAGCTTTGGCATGAAAGGACCGTTGGCGCAAAAGGACTGGGAACTACGGGGCAAACCTCTCATTCTCCCCAGCGGCTCCTTGCAGACATTTTAGAAATCTATGCATCTGTGTACTAGCCACTGGTGCTGCAAAGTGAGGCCAGGAATCCTATTCCTTAGAGGTCGAGGTCGCTGTTATTGAACGCGCACTTATGCACTCACCTCTACGTCCAACATCTCCACAGCACCTCATTCTAAACGACCCCCCTATTTCATGCAAGCTCCTTGAGCCTAAACCAACCCAGACACAAAACCTCAAAACCCCTCAATCACCGACTATCCCCTGTAATTTTTAAAGATCCCGAGGAAAGGCGCCGGTAGGTCTAAGCAGCCCTGTAAAGATAAAGCCTCAATTAAAAACCTTACGACGAAAAGCGTAACAAACTCCTAACACAGATCACAGATCCATGAAATGAACCCTATGAGACCTTATAAAGACTCCAAGCCTTAAACCCTCAAGGCCCAGGGATTCGCATGGCTTAGGGCTGCAATGGCCCGACCTTCACTTCGCCAGAATTCGAGCTCGGGCGACTCCTTTCCGAGCTGTGGCCAGGTGTTTGTTACTGCTTTCTGGTTAAGAGATGACAGGGCTTAGGCGCGCAAAGCAACAAGAATTGAGCTCTCGAGTTTGAGGTCCGGGGAGCTAGCTGCTTGCGGCTTAGGGGTTGGATTTTGGGTTTGGGGTGTCGGGTTGTGATTTTGGGCACTGGGCTTAGGGCTCAGGTCTCCGAGCGGGCTTAGGTAAACCTCAAAAACCCTAAACCCTAAACCCTGGGGGGTTTGGGGTTACGGCCGTAAGTAAGGTTTGGGGTTCATGCATGGGGTTTATCGGGCTCACTGGTTTTGAAGTTGGTTTATGTGCTTAGGGCTAGGGTCACAGGTTTAGAGTTTAGGCTCAGGGGTTGGGGCAGGATAAGGTATCAACCCTAAACCCTAAACCCTAAACCCTAAGCCCTGAACCCTAAAACCACGTTACGGGTCTCCTCTTTGAGGGAGAGGTGAGCACTGGACAAGTCGGCTCTGGGTCGGGGTCTACTCACGGCTCACGAACCCGCTTTCGGACTTAGGATACATAATACCTGCAGCAATGTTAAAGCAATGCTGGAAGAAACTATATAATCTTACCTTTGTGATTTCAGTGTTTAGTGGTTGAGAATCTGGGGCTCGACTTTGAGGATTTGGAACACTCGCGCCGAAAACAGCTGCCTGGAGTGCTTGAAAAACCTTTCGGGGCAGATGTTCTGTACACAGAAACACGGACAAAGCACGACCCTCACAGCCAAACCACGATCAGCCCTGAGAGTAGATAAACAAACACCAACACTCTAAATGTCTAGGTTGAAGAGTGCGTACCCAAGACCCTGAATCCCTACGGCAGACAATCGTAAGAAAACCGAACAAATGAAACGTCTACACAACTCTGAGGACGCCTGGACCCTGAAGAACTCACCTTTTTAGGGTTCCTTATTATGTTTTCCTGATACAAGGTAGGCTATTCAGGGTCGGATAATCCCTAAACCCTAAACCCTCTAAACAGGCCCAGGGGGTGCCTCAGCGACCTCGGGCGGGGAGCGTGTCGGCGACTTCGCCGCACCGTGAGCAGCCATCAGACCAAAGCTGGTTGGGCTCTCGGAACCCTCAGAGGGTATTGCAAGGGGCTTCGTGACTAGGGTTTCAAGGTCAAGGTAGAAAGGGCTTAGGGCTTATGTAGGGGAATTGGGGTTAAGGCTTTTTAGGATCTAAGAGTTTATGGTTCGGGCCTTAAGCACGTTCCCGCTATACGTCCTTAAATCGCAGGAGCTGCGAGGTATTTCTTCTCCAAGTTTGCAGCACTTGAAGGAGGCATGCAAACTCGCACCCTAAAGTCCAGTGGATTCTGAGCTACATTGCTTCTGTGCATTGACAAGTTTGCCTTCTTGGTACACTATAGGGAACGTAACAGAGAGAACAGGGTTTGGGCCTAGATCACGCTGTAACTACATTATGGAATCCTGAAGGACTATATCGAGACTTCTTAAGACCTCTATGTAACTCTCTGAGGCCTGGGGCTAGAGGGTTTGAATTGTTGTTGCCGAAAGCCTGAGGTAAGTGAGAGGTTGCTACATCGCCGGCTTGAGTCCACAAGCAGAAGGTCTCTTCTAGACTCACCATGATATAGGGGCGGTAACATGTACAGCTAGCTTTTCCGGGATTTTCTGGGCGTCGGGGTTGAGGGTTTACCCAGCGGGTTCACGAACAGGGGTGGTTTCGACTGGGTTTTTCGGGATTTCTTGTTTTTGGTTCAGGGAAAAAAAAGGTTTCAGAAAGGTTATGTTCAGGTAGATTGAAGTCAATTGAGGGTTTTGCCACGACGTCATCCTGCAGAAGGACAAGAGGCTCGTGAAGAGAAGAATGACGGTGGATGACTTTGCAGCTTGGAATCAATTTATCGTTTTGATATGGCACTGAATCCAAATTGCACCTCTTGAAACCACGTGAAGTTCCTGCAGACTTGATTAGGAATAGGCAGCTGAAGCCACATGAAGTTCATGCAGACGTGACATGCATACCAATACCCTTTTACTTGTTCCCAAGAGTCATGTTGAAAGATGGTGCAATGCTGGCCTTGGCTTTGTGCTGCATAGTGATCCTTCGGCACGGGAATCTATGTCTTCCACCGTGCTTGGGTCGTTGGCGCTTTGAGTCCTTGGAAGACCTGACAGTTCATTTTGAGTTGTTGTGCTCAGACCCAGCAGACCTGGCCGTGGCAATCGCCTTATACGCTATGCTCACGGAAGACCGCCCCAGTCGCATGCGGTGGGAGCTGCTATGTGAGCACCGGCACGTGATAGGAGCATGCACTGTGCAGCTGAAACAAGGTAGCAAATATCCTTTTTGCTTGGAGCCCAACTATCAAATCTTCATAAACCGCTGCTTCTTGATGTTGGAGAGCCGCTTTGGGCGTTTGGCGACGTGGGCTCAGCACGACCTGACGACTAGAAGGTTGTGGTTTCCTGACGTGAGTGCTCTTTTGGCTGCAAGTGGCCGAGTACTTGTGCCTGGGCATGCGGATTACATTTTCTACGCCCCCCTGGACACCTCTTTGCTCGATGTCGAACAGGATTATGTGTAATGTATTGGGTATGGTCAGGGTAGGTTTGCCTACTTTGTGCGGTTATATGCTTGTTTTTCGTAGCAAAAGATTGGCAGACCAAAGCTACCTCGGAGGAGATAGACTGCAAGGCCATGGAGTTGGTGGAGCAACAAGAGGAGGACCTGCACCACGAGTTCTCAGAGGATGCAGAAGCAGAGGCGACAGTTGACTTAAGCACAAAGGCACTCCCTAAAGCCGACAGACTCGAAGTTGCAGAGCAAAAACTCCTAAAGCCGGAACCTAAACGTTCGAACCGGGGCAAGTGGAGTCTGATCTGGACGTTATCATGATTGGCACATGGATGCTCTGCGGGCATGGATGGGGTCTGCTGCGGGCATGGATGGGGTCTGATCTGGACGTTATCATGGTTGGCACATGGATCCAGACTTGCTGTCCGTAGAAGCCGAAGAGCTCCAACACCCCAAAACTCCTAAAGCTGAAGCCTAAAACAGCAAACCCTCGACCAGGCCGAAGAAGAGGGCGAGGAGGATCCAAGATGGAGTGCAAAAGCAGAGGCCAGATGGTTTCTGCGGCGTCTGCGGGAGATGCAGTATGTCTCAGCATGTAGAAGAAGAGTTAGCGCGGCATGTTTCTGTGGTGCAGTTTTAGCTCTGAAAACAAAGCCCCGAACGGAAAGCAAGCACCCAGTCGACCAGGCAGAACCGCCTGGAAGCTGGCAGAGTGAAGGACTTGAGGAGGCTCGGCAGAGTCAAGGGTTGACGGGTCTGGGGCGGGTCGAGGGTTTCCGGTTTTGAGGCTGAGTTGCTTTATAGTCTAAAGGTTTAAGTATAGAGCAAGCTCCGTGGAGGCTTGTGCGTGCAAAGGTTTTCTCTGTAAATATAGATATGCTAGACATGCAGATAATCACAAAAAGTATAGGGATATAAGGGTAACATGCATACGAATATACATATATATATATGTATATGTATATATCTGGGTTGCTTTTGTTTTCGTTTGGGCGGTTTACGCGGTTTACCCGGACTCAGCACCAGGATGAAGCAGCGACTGGAAGCAGCAAGAAGAGAAGGTCCGTGGGGGAGGCTCGTAACTTTTTGCTGCAGGAAAGCATAGTTGCAAGACGTGGGGTGTTTGCACCAGATCGAAGCGACAGGGCATGTCAGCACGCAAGAAGCACGCATCTGCATTAGAAGTACGGTTGGCGATTTGCTCAGGACAGCTCCAAGGTACGGTAGGGGGGTTACTGCCGTGGCCATGGGGAAGCGCCCAGTATGGCAAATACAGACATGCCAGTACTGCGGGAAGCAAGGCCACAACGCACGATCGTGTCCTAGCCTGGCGCTGAAGTTGTTGAAGAAGCTTCAGGTGAAGCATAGCGTCACTGCTATGAGCAAGGCTGTCATGGATGGCTGCGAGCCATTGACAGTTCAGGGCATCGAGAGGCGTCGCGGATCAAGAAAGGCAGCTCAAAGGTTAGAACACAGACGTGTGCGTGTTGTGCACAAAGGCACTCGCGGAGTGGCGTCCGCACGAAAGAAAAGAGTGCCGTCCAACAGAAAAGACGTTGGGCGGAAAAGAGGCGGACCGAGAAGCGTCAGACAAAATCTGATGCCAAAGTGAGGCTAGCACAATGCAGAAGGACGACTCGGCAGGCGTGGAAAAGACTCCAGGAGATGCAGCTCGTGCGACAAACTGTGCGCTCTTACCGGCAATTCGCATGCCCACAGTGTGAAGCCAACTGTGTCTGCAAGCCCGTGCTTGCGGCAAGATGCGAAGGGGGGCCCGCAATGGATGCATTGAAACAGGAGCTGAAGAAACTTAGTCTGCCAGAGCATACTGTGTACTTCCGCGGCTCCAGGTGTTGCCGCCTCTTCTCCTGCCTGCGATTCACAGTCCTGCCTGTGAAGAAGACCCACTGGCCACTAGCACAGGTCGTCCACTTTGTGGAGGAGTTCATGGTGATGACGAAGCCCAACCTTCAAGAACTCTGTCGCCGCACAGGGGTGAGCAGGTGCACCACTTCCAGAAACCTCTACCAGTTTTTGTTAGAAAAAGAAGCCCTGCAAGGGTATAGCCGCATGAGCTCGTTGCGGCTGCGGGGCGTCTTGGAAGGAGACGGCACATGCCTGAAGCTCTTCAAGCGTGCTGGCAGCAATTTCCACGTCGCTTTGTGGGGTTTGGTGCAGCGTCCGACAAACAAGGAGGTGCCGAAAATGCTGGTGTACATAGTTCCAGTGAAGAAGACAGCTCACAATGCAGTGTGTCCAGTCGAATCCCGGGAGGATATTCTGCAAACCCAGGCGCTCGAAAAGGTCCTTCCAACCGTGAAGGGCAACCGGCAGATGGCCAGCGTGCTCCTGACCGATGGGGCCAAGGTGTACAACAAGCTTGCAAAGGCCTATGGACTCCAGCATAAATTTGTCGTCCATTCGAAGAGCGAATGGTCAAAGACCGAGAGTGCTGGTTCGCATGGCCGTCTCGTGAACACGGGTTTGATAGATGAGAGATGGAAGTGCATCAAAGGCTTCGTACCTGTCTCACTGTCCGGGGGCAGCAGGGACGAGTCGGAGACGACCTTCTCCCCGCACCTCTTCAACTATTTGTACAGCTGGTGGCTGCGCACCCAAGTGCCGGCAGCTCAAGAGAGAATCAAACTCGTCGGTAGAGCTTTGCAGAGGGAGGCCTGATCTAGAAAGGGTCCGGCAAGGGAGCAGACAAAACTCTCCGAGGAAGAAAAAGCACAGAGCAGTGAACGATGCACAGCCTTGCCCTGAGCAACAAGTCATGCAAGCTCATATCCCTGCATATCTTGCTTGTCAGGAATGCAGACCAGCATGGCACATCGGCTCCATGCTGGTGCCCTGCATCGCGCCGGCATCGTGGATGCGGAGGCCGTGACAGTAAGCGTCTGGACCTTATGCCCGACAAATAAAAGCCTCCGCAATCCCTGTGTCAAGGCCGCGGAATCCGATGGAGAGAGTTCGTCGGAGCACGCCCTGGCTTTGTCCTGCTCACCGCCGCACACGTCGGACGACGACATCGCCGACTTTTCGGACAGATCCGAAGAGAGCACGGAAGCTGCACCTGTCACTGGTGTGGTGAGTGCGGTGGAGGATTGTGCAAAGCGGGATGTAGAAACCAGCTAGCAGGGCCTCGGCAGACGTATTAACTGTCGCAGTAATTAGCACATATCCCCTGCAGGAGCCCTTGCACGTGCAGCCTGCAGTACCGCCAGCGGCAGCACGGAGGAGATCTGCGCCTGTGAGACCGCGGAACTTTAAGTATGGAAGCTGCCCCATTCATGGGATTGCGCGGAAGCCGCATGTCTTCAGCTCGCGGTCTGCCAAGGCAGGTCGCGGAGCACATGTTTGCTCGAAGTTCTTTCGGCGACATGATGGCCGGCCGGAGTGCTGGCATTTTGAGCTCGTGAC
>BGNK01000229.1:177639-188877 GCA_003297005.1 Symbiodinium sp. clade A Y106 | reverse complement strand
CCCCACCCCACCCCCCCCAGCACCCAACAAAGAACGTCTGCCAAGGCAGCAAGAGCGCAGAAACGCGTGCCGCGTTTCTGCGTCGATTCAGTGTAGCAAACACACAAAACGTAGGATGTTCGTGAGCTAACTCTGGAAATGCATCGAAACTGTCGTGCCTGCTACGTTTTCCAGCAAAGCCGAAGTGAACTCCAAGAAGCCGTGGCCCAAGAGCACTTGTAATACAGTGTAAAGTCGTCCCTGTTAGCGAACCCGCTTGCAGGGTTTAAGGTGAAAGGGTTACGATGAATTCATCCGGCCGTGAAGCAGAAGGCCCAAACTTACCATGCAATATAGGGGCCGTTATGAGAAGAAGAGGGTTTTGGGGTATGTTATACCATAGTTAAAAAGGAACCCCAAAATAGTATTGGTAATTATTAAGGCCCCTATATTACATGTAAACCCCCAGCAAACCCTGTCATACGGTGTAGAGTTTCTATGTTCGGTCTATTTAGTTTATATTGTAGTCTCCCCATGGTAAAACCAAAGAGACACTCCCCCATACTCATGAGGAGCCCGATATACAAAAAAACACATAGCGTCAGACAAACAAACCAAGACAAAGAAGACGCTCCTGCAGACCCCAAGCCTAAACTTAGGCTTGTCGGGGTTTCGGATGCCAGGATGTCAGGGACTAAAGTTTAGGGGCCCTCAGGGCGTCGAAATTTGATGGCCATCACAAGCCGATTAATTCCCCTCCGACATGCCTGATGTATATATAGTTAAAACCAGAGCTCATAGTAAGGAGCCCCAAGGAATGGTGTCTCTAAGGTACTCACGCGACTGTATTGCACTCACCGATATGGGGGTTCTTCGAACGGTGGGTCCCTATTCGGCGGCCATTGTGGGGTTTAGGGTTTAGGGTTCATTCAAAGCCGGAAGCCTAGAAAACCCTGAAACCGCCAAAGGCCCTAAACCGCTAAACGCAACTCTCTGACCCTGAAAGACCCCAAACCCCTGAACCCTAAACCCCCAAACTCCCTCAAGCTCTGGAACCCGAGACTCCTAAAACCCCAAAACCCTGGCACTATGAATTCTAAACCCAAAATTCCCCGAACCCCAACCCCTCTGAACCCGACTTCATATCTCCCTCCAAGAATTCCGGTCCTTGCAATCTTTATTTGAGGGTTTGGGGCTGTAGGTTTAGGGATTAGGGTACGGGGTCTTAGGTTTTGGGTTCAAGGTTTTAGGGTTGATGGGTTATTTCACGATGGTTACCATTGACAGCTTTCTGTTGGATTTAGGGATGAACGTCTAAAGCGCTTAGGACTCAAGGTTGTGGCTTCTGAACTTGCGCGGGGTTCAGGAAACCCCAACTACCTCATTGCCCTGCACTCCGCACGGTTGACGGTTTAGGGTTTGGAGTTTAGGGTCTAGGGTTTAGGCCTTTCGGGTTTAGGTGTTAATTAAGGGTTCAGGGTCTGGCGCAACTGTGTAGAGTCGATGCACAAGTCCACGAGGGTCCTGCACCTCAGAAAGGCTTGTCGGGGCAGCGTCGTGGTCTGCGAGTATAATGTGTTTGCCAGGCAGCATGCTGCAGAGTCGCCAAAGTACTCAGCGGTACAGTCCGGTACAGGCAGGTGTCGCACCACAAAGAGAGCATTCACTGTGCCCCAGCAAACTGGGCACCTGTGCAGTCCTCTGCTATCCATGATAGGAATGAACACCGCTGCATGACGTTCCTTGTAGCGGCCCGACCAGCGACGCCGATTGAGGATGTGCTGCCGTGTAGTCGTCGAAGTCCAACGGGGGCGTGTCAGCACAGAGCCACAGTGTGTGGCACTGCAACACCGCTGGATCAACAGACACTTCGAGGGTTCAGTTTAGGCTTCAGCGTTTCAGGGTTTACGTGCCGGGCTTACGAAGTTCTGTGGTCGCGGACACCCTCGGGTGACCCAGAGACTCCAAAACCCCTTTATTAGTAGGCTTTTGACAATCAAACACAAGCTTAACGGGATTCTAGGGCCTAGGCTTTGGAACTGAAACGCCCTGAACCACCGAAGAGATCAATACAACGCGCTTTTTGCTGCAATGAACTCGTCGGAGCTTAGATGTTGTAGCCTGCCTCGCGCTCCTGCGGAAGGAGGAGAGCCCGGCAAGAATAGAGATTCATATTAGAGGCCTTAATCATTTGAATAGGGCTCCTTTAAAAGGGGTCTATATAAGGGTTACTATAAGGATCTATAAGGGTACTATAATATTAAAGGCCGTAAAAGTTAGAAGAGGGTTATATAGGGACCAGAAGCGGAGACCCCATTGAGGCTACAGGGCCTGCGTCAGAGTCGAGGATTTTGGTGCTGTTCGGGCTTTGGGCCTCTAGATTTATGGGTGCAAGGCATCGGGTATAGTGTGAACATCGCGCTGAATGTTCGGATTTGTGGCTGTGGCGAGTTGCTGTTGAGGGCATGGTGTTGAGCTGGACGAAGATTTGCGCAAAATTACTGGTTTGTCTCTTGGCTCATCCATCGCTTCATTTACTTAGTTCGTCTAGATAGTTTAGCCGGCGAATGTTTACTAGGATAGTTTAGTTGGCCACATTAATCGGTTACATTAGCCCAGAACAGCTAAGTTAGTTAAGCTAGTTCAGTTACTCAAGTTAGTTGAGATGCTGCAGGCTCGTATGTGAGTTTAGTGATCTGAGCCAGTTTTGACAGTTTAGTAAGTGTGGTACTTTAGTTTGTATAGTTTGTTCAGTTCGTGCAACCATCTCCTATGATGCGTAATAGCCTATAGAGGCTGCCAGAAACCCCGAACCACGTCCTTGGCACGCTTCTGCCCTTTCTGCGCGGAGAGCATCGCCAAGGTGGTGGCCAGAGAGGCCACGAAGCCGCTGCCCACGAAGAGCCCTCGAGCAGTCAAGATTCGGAGCTTGGGGCTCCTCTCAAGGATCCCTAAACCCTAAACCCTGCAATTCAGACCCTAACAAAACCCCTAAACCTTAAACCGAAAACCCCTAAGGGTCCCTTGTCCCTTGTATTAAAGGCTCCTAGACGGATTCCGTTCCTATGCGGATTCCTAAAAGGTTTCCATTCAGGCTCCTATAGAGGCTCCTGCACTTTTCCTCTTCGGAAACCCGTGATTCTGTAAGGCTCAGGGTTCAGCATTGTCTTCTTGGTCACAAGTATTTGCCGATCTTCATCACCAGCGGTGTCTCCTCTTTGGTCCACTTGTCCCCCCTTCGCTAGACCATGCCCTCCTTCACCGTCGCTGAGATTGAGGTAGGCAGCCCATGGATCAACTTTGTCCTCCGACACCTGCATTTTCTCAATGGCTGGGTTTCTTCATCTGTTCGACCTTATCGGCCACTTCTTCCGTTTGCCGAGCTGCTGCCTCCCCCTGGGTCTTCAAGGTAAGCATCCCTTGGTTTGTGGCCTGTTGGCCTTCATGGACGGCCTTCAGCTCCGCGCCTCAGTGTCACCCCAGACGCTCTAAGCTCTTCGCCAGTCAAGACCTATACTCTTACATATACCCCAACGCCTAAGCCCTAAACCCTATGTTTGATCACTCACTCCACGCATCCGGACGTGTCCGCTTTCCACAGAGGTCTGCTGCCGGCGTCAAGGTGTCCACATCAGCCAGTCGCGAAGATCTCCATCTGGCTAGGGTTTAGGGTTCAGGATCTCCATGGGGCTAGGCACCTAGACCACCATCTGCCCCGGCTTCAGCGGGAATCGCCACGAGATGCAAGCGGGGTGAGCCAGCGCCCCTCGGTGTTCCTTTCAGCAGTGGAGCCGTAGCCATTTTGGGCGTCGGGTTTAAGGCTTACCTTAAGCCCTGAACCCTAAACCCTAGGTTAGCGGAGCCATTCCAACATGAGAGCTTTGCGCCCCCTACTTTGGGGGGTGCGGGTTTGGGGCTTGCAGAATTGAGGTTTCCTTTGCAGAGTGCAGAATTTAGGGCGGCCTGCCAGTATCGGGGTCAAAATAATGAGAGTGTCCACTGAAAACTTAACCTCGGTTACACGACGACAATATACCTAACCGCGTGCCGACGCAGGGCGTTTGCTTCGAAAGCGAACACATCAGCTTCTCATCCCAAATCCGAAACCCCGATTTCATCGAGGGCTCGTGATTGAATTAGGCTTTGGGTTTCGGGTTTAGGGTTTAGGGAGTGCTTGAGGAACTGGTGTACTGTATCATATAGAAGGGCCCACAGCTGAGATCCAAACAGAAGGCCCCCGAAGCCGTCTCGGTTGAGAGCGAAAGTGAACAACACGAATCCAGAAGCCCTCTTGTATCTTAAGCTAAAGAGCTAGCTCTAACTCTAAACCTCAAACCCCAAAGCCCTGAAGCCCCAAACCAGGCGTAAGACGATCCTAAACTCAGAACCCTAAGCCGCAAATGCCTGTACCCAGGATGTTCACAGTTCCCTCGGTGTTCTCCTCGCAAAGTGCACAGAAAGATTTGAGCTCTCGGGCGGCTTAGGGGTGGTGGGCTTTCGGCTGTATGGGATCCTTGAAATCTTGAACCCGATATCGCGGCAGACAAAGACCATGTAACGGGTTTAAGGTGTTCAGGGAGAGCAAGAAGCCCTGCGTACCAAACTCAGAGTACTGTAGAGCCTTGAATACAAGATCCGATTCTCTACCGGCTCTAAACTCTATTATTAGGACCACGAACCTACTCTCAATGAACATGTAATATGGGAAAAATCACGAAGCCCTGGATCGGCCCATACCCCGTGAACCCCATGAAGACGACACCCAAAAACTTCATGCTAAACCCTAAATCCCAGACTCTGAGGTCGCCCACGCTTTTGAGCGGCAGAGCCCTATGTCCTCGTCCTGTAAAGGAGGTGCATTTGTTCGAGAACCTCTAGAAAAGAAAAGACAACTGACAACCCTGAGTCCCTTGCGAAGAAGCTATCAGCTCAGGGCGCTAGACCACGGATGACCCTAAGCTGAAACCGCCCTAAACCCTGCACCCTGAACCACCAAGCCCTAAACCCAAAGCCCTAACCCCCCCTCCCCGTAAACGAGACTAGCCCTTAACCCCCAGCCTGACCCTAAACCCTAAACCCTACACCGAAAACCGGGCGCGTCCTTGGCATTGGAGCATGTCCTGGCCACCAGAAAAGCGAACCGAGAGTCGCTGCAACTACCCAGATCTTCCAATGTACCTTAATTAAGGAATACTCCCTAAATCGTTTTCGGGGTCCTATTAAAATTACGGTGTCGTCTAAATTGTGGGATATTCGTCATGTAGACCCCTGATTGATCAACCCCTCTTTCTTGACGGACCCTATTATGGGAATTCCCAGAACAACCCCAAAAATGCGCAGACGGTTTATTAATCAGGGGTCTGCAATATAAAAGAATCCCCTTAATCCATGTTCCAACCTTTTGAGAGTTTACTGTAGCAAAATTCTATGGGGTTTCAAGGTGGTTTTACAGCTTTACAAAGGAGCTTTCATAATTGGCAACCTAAACCGCCCTAAACCTTGAACTCTAAACTTTGAATCCTAAACCGCTGCAGCAATGAAAGACGATCAGCTTCATCCCTCATCGCCAGTTCTATGTTGCCCCTCTCTAGACCCCAAACCTGACACGTCAACCCTGAACCCCGAGCCTTAACCAACTTGAGCTATAATAGCTATAAGCCCCTTAGACCCCAGACAAATGTGAACAGCCCCCTGCCTTAAAGATGACCCGGAAGGCCATTCCGAAGCAGCAAAACCCGAACCCTGAACCCTAAACCTCCTATCCCAACACCCCCAACCTGCAGCCCTAAAACCTAAAGCCCTAAAACCCCGAACCCCAACAGGCCCCAAAACCCCCCAAAGGCGGTGCCTCCCCGAGAAACCCGGCTGGCAGTAGCAGACGCCCGCTTCGCAAAGCCCTCGCCAGTTGCCTGGGAACATTGGGGCCTTCAGGGCTTTAAAAAACAACCTGAAGGCCTTCAGGGTTTAGGGTTTAGGGTTTGGGTTGTAGGAGTTGAGGTTTGGGAAAACAGTTTTTGTTGATGAAAGTTTAGGGTTCAGGGGTTTAGGGTGTAGGGTTTAGGCTTTAAAGTCTAGGGCGTTTGATATAGGGACCTTCATCGTTCGAGCAGGATTCCTATAGGGCGGTATATGGGGGGGCCTTCGTCGGGCTCATGGTTCCAAAATCTAGCTTTGGGTCCAGGGCTTTCGGGTTTAGGGTTTAGGGTTTAGGGTAGCTTTGGGTTTGTGAGACAGCCGCCTTAAAACAAAAGAAGTGGGGTTCTACAAGGGTTCCGGTAAAGGGTTCTACAAGGTTTTTGTCAGGGTTGTGTTTTGGGGGACCTTCAAAATTAGAAGAAAGCTTAGAATGGAGGGCTAGGGCTTCAGGGATCTATCGTCTAAAAAATCTAGGCATAAGGGTTCCTTGAAGGGGTTCTATAAGGGCTTTCGTAGGGGTTTCACGTGGGTAAGGGGTCCAGGGTTCCGGGTTTAGGAAACCCTAAACCCTAAACCCTAGTCCTTGTGCTCCAAGGCCCAGAAAGCGGCCCCATCGTCCCCAGAAGCTGCACCGAGACACTGCTCTGCGAGAAGCCTCTGAGCACCACGGCTCAAGAAGTAGGGTTTGACCGCCTCTGTGCTGAGGTACAAGTGGGCGAAAGCCACGGCGCAATTGATGTCAAAGATCCGAACTGCGCCTTAAGTCTGCATTCTAACAAAAATTATGAAAGCTTTCTTTGCAAGGTTCCTTAAGGCCTCTATACAGGCTTATACAGGGTTTGGGGGGTATACTAAAGGATACATGCAATAAGGAGCCCTATGCAAGATTCCAGATAACAAGATTCCAGATAAGCCACAGTTCTGGAGACTATGATGATTTCTGCTCGGATCCCAACAATAGTGCTTAGGGGTTAATATAGGGGCCTTTGTAATTCATTATCTAACTATTATACTATTTTGGGGGTTCCTCATTACAATTATAATGGGCCCCAAAACCCCATTAAAATTATTAAGGCCCCTATAGCAGGTGTTTTTCCGATCTTCGGGTTATATAGGGAGCTGCTGGGTTGAAGATGCGTTGGAGCCGTCACCGTACCCTTGCAGTGAGGTACTACTATCATGGTTCTACATGCAATATTGAAAAGGGAGTTTCCGAAAATAGGGGACCCCAATATAGTACCCTAAATAGTAGGATCCTTATTATAAGGACCCCCAAATAAGGTCCCCCTATCTTCGCAAATTAATGTGCTACCGAACGCCTCACTCTAAACAAAAATCAACAACCCCGGGCCACGGCTCTGGTAAAACCTAAACCACCAGCTAGGGTTTAGGGCTCTAGGTTTAGAGTTTGGGGTTTAGGGTAACTAAACCCTAAACCCCAAACTTAATTAAAGTGTACTAAGACTCAAGGACACTCCTTGTAGTAACTCTTTTGGGAAAATTCTTTAGCAACCCTCATAATAATCCTCCTAACAGCCGGTATGGTAACCCTTGTAGTGGTCCTGATAGCAATCCTTCCAGCCAGCCTTCTAGGAATGCTAAGCCCCGAACCCGCACACCCTAAACCCCTAAGCCCTGAACCCTGAACCCCAAACCCCAAACCCCTAAACCCTAAACCCTAAACCCTAAACCCCTAAACCCTAAACCCCTAAACCCTAAACCCCAAAAGGCCCAAAACCCTAAACAAACCTTTATAGGAATCCTTTGAGCGGCCCTGAGCTGTTGGCAGAAGTCCTCGCAGTCGGGGGAGAGATCCTCTCCCGCATGGCCGTCCTGGAGGGTCAGGGTTTAGGGTTAAGGGGTCTGGTATTTAGGGTTTAAGGTTTTGTTTGGGGTTTGAAGGTTTTGGGGGTTTTAGGGTTTGGGGTGTTGGTGGATTTTGTGGATTTGGGGTTTTTGGCTGTTGGTGTTTTCGGGCTTCGGGGTTTTGAAAGACGCTTCTTGATACGGGTTCCTGAAAGGGCTTCTGTCAGGCTTCCCTTAAGGGCTTCCTATAAGGGTTTCCCTTGAGGGACTGTGAAAGGCTCCTGTAAGGCATCCACGAAGGAAGGATTCCGTGTTGTTAAGGGTTCCTTTCAGGGAGCTTGTTAGGGTCACCGCAAGAGTTAGGGCTTATGGTTTATGGTTACGGAAGGGGGTTAGGGTCGTACTGACCGCTCCGCATGTCCCAGAAACTGGTGTGTGAGCTTGAAAGCTTTTGTGGCTTTGCGGGCTTCAGGTTGAGCAAAGGGCGGTGGTGCAATACGGGCCTTGACCCGATTGCTCCTTAGGGTTTCGGGTCTAGGGCCAAGTCCGTAAACCAAAAAAGCTCTCAAACGCAACAGCCAAGCCCGGCATCCTCAGATTCTCGACCGTCCTAACCCCCAAAACCAAAACGCTTCGATGCCCCCCACGAAGGCCACCTCGTTGGCTTTGGCAATGCCAAAATCCGCCGTAGTAATGGGATCAGGGTGGACGGAGTGCCTGAACACGAAGGCATAGGGCTTTGGGGTTTAAAGGGGTTGGGGCTGTGGGTTTAAGGTTTAAGGTTTAGGGGTTGGGACTGAGGGGATTGCACGGTGAATTGGGATTGCAAAGGGGCTCCCGAGCAGCCCTTTTCCTTTAGATTCTAAACCTTTCTGAAACGGCTCTGCGTGCGCGTACTGGGCTCCTTCCTGAGCCAACATAAGACCCGTCTAAGAACCCTAGACCCTAAACCCTGGGGTTAAGGGCTGAGAGTACGTTACACTAAACCGGATCCGTCTGCAAAGGTGGTGGGCAATCTGGACTGTAAACAGCGCAATCTCCTGTCCTAAAGCACCCAAGGACCCCGAGTCAGAAGCCTAAGCCCTACACCCCCAATCCTAAGCACTAAACCGTGAGCCCTAAATCCTTGACAGCCTCAACCCTGAACACAAAGCGCTAGATCCTTCACCCTGGACCCTCAACCCTCAGCCCTAAACCCAAACCCTACATAGACCCACCCCAGCCCCTCAACCCCTAACACGGAATCTATGCTTCGCGCTTCGCAGGGGGCTGCTCTTGCGTCGCACCCAGAGATAGCAAGCTCCTGAGCTAGGCTTTCGGCTTAGGGTTTAGGGGTTAGGAGTTTTTTTTTAGGGTTTAGGGTTTAGGGTTTAGGGGTTAGGGGTTTAGGGCTTAGGCTTGAGGGGTTGGATTTTACTTTAGGCTTCTACAAGGGGTCTACAAGACTTGTTTAGGGGTCTGGGTTCTTGAAGGGATGTGTCAAGGTTCTCATGAGGCTTCTGCAGGAGGTTCATAAGGCTTCTTTAAGGGTTCTATAAAGATCCTGCGGGCGGTGCCTTACTTCGACTATCCCGGATCAAGGCTTTGCGGTTAAGCTATAAGCTTGAGAAGTCGTTGCACGTATGGCAACCATGGGGTCAGGTCACCCATAGTGTGGCTGTGGCTTACGGTTTACGGTTTAGTGGGTATAGCCCCGTCTAGAACCCACCTGCATAGTTTCCAAACTTACCTGCTACACCGCCACAAGTGCCAGAGGTCGGGGATACATTGAACTCTGTCCCCTTATAGTGACTGTATTATCGCACTCTGAACGGACCCCACAACCCTATTCCAATTGCTCAGGCGCTTATCGACATCCTATAATCTGAAGACTGACCTAGTCTTAAACATGGAACCCCTAAACCCTAAAACCTAAACCCTAAATCCTAAACCCTAAACCGTATTCTAATTCTCAAAGGCCCCTATGTTTCGGGTGCTCAGGTTTCCTCGCTGTGTTTGTCAGATTCATCAGGACCCTTAGGGGGTAGGGGGGAGAGGGGTAGGGGGCCTTAATACCTATAATAAGGACATAATAATGGCCTTTTTGAGGAAGTGTAGTCCCCTACCCCCCTTCCCCTTACCCCCCTAAGGGTCCCTATAAGGATACTATTGAAGCCTGAATCATTTGCAATACCATGCCTCAGGGTTCCGTATCTTTTCCGTACTACGTATATCCAAGTTCTACAACACCTATTCTAACTATGAGATCACCCATATGCAGCCCTTACCGGAAACCTTATAGAACCCCTTCAAAGAGCCCTGTTCTGATGTTTTGATGAAGGCGCTGAAAAACTGAGTGGCTCTTGGTGAAAGCAGCTGACGGTTCAAATCTCGGTTACAGCGCACTGCTGAATCGCTTCCTGCTCAGCAGAATCTTCTGCGGAGGGGTTTTCCGCCGGCTCCTCATCCTGCTCCTCACTTGCCACTGCCTGAGGCGCCTCTGCAGCGGCGCCCGGCAGTGCACCGACAAGGCGGAGTTTCCTGAGACACTTCCACAGGAAACAATCGTTCCAGTTGAGCCCCGCAGCTTCTGAAGAGGCTCTGCCACCAATGCATTCACCTTTGGATGGGCCAATCTGCCTGCGTCCGGCCTCTTCGAGCACTTCACCTGATATTCCTCTTTCGCTCCGAACCGTTCTGACAAGGGCTGTTCAAGCTGCCGAATAGCAGTAACCGATCTTCACTTAGGCTTATAGTCGCTTTGCAAACTATATAATTACCTCCCACAAACCTATTCTGGCGATCTGAGGGCACTTTTTTGTTTACCTATACAAAGGAGGCTTTGGGAGTATATCTTGCTATAGTTATCCAGGAACCCTGATGCATCAGGAACGTGTTACCAACCTAACTATCGAAGCAACTTTTTATGTTCGCCCTGGAATGAAAAGCATAGTTACCAGCTCCTCCTTCAGACATTCTTACATTGCATCAAGGTCCTTAGTCATCAGTATTCACCAGGGACCGTTAGCCGCATCCTCGTATAGCATGTCTGTCATTCCTGCTCGTACCTGGGTCCTAGGTGCTTCATTATCGTGCTCCACGCATGTATCATAGTCTCGCACCTCTCAGAACTCTCATTTTCTCCGTGCCACAACTTTCTCTTACTTCTGGAAATGCTTTCTGTTTCTCACAATATTATCGTGGCTTCTTTGCTTCAGTTCTTTTTATTGCCGCGACAGAACTCTTCCTGTCCCAGTCGAGTCTCTGCACCAGCCGTGAGCGAAGCGACGCAGGCTGACCTTTCTTTCACGCACTGCTGATGTCAGGCAGTGGGTTGCCTTTCTAGTACAGCTGCCTGAACAACTAGACTGGGGACTTGGGGTATATTGCAATGTAGTTATGCTTCAACAAGACTGGGAACCCTAGGCCCTAGATACTTCTCCAGACGCCTGTATTACACGGAGTGCTGGACCCTTAAGGGGGAGGGGGCAGGGGACTCTACTTCCTGCCGTTTCAGATCCTTATTACGGGCATTTAGGCCCCCACCCCCCCCCCCCC
>BGNK01000229.1:132489-177612 GCA_003297005.1 Symbiodinium sp. clade A Y106 | reverse complement strand
CCCCCAATGCCGTCACATTGCCCCGTGGATGAAATGTCATCCTGTGTTGCAGAATGCAGTGGAGTGGGGTGGGGGTGTCTAAGGATCAACACATTGATATCCTGGCAGACCCCTTTGCGCTTTGTTGTAGCGAGTCCCCAATTGCTCCTCAGTCTTAAGAAAGCCCTGTTCATTGAGCATCAGGAGTTCGGTCGTCGATGCCTGCGCAAGGGGAGAGAGGTGCGGCTCACTCTTCCAGCAAGAGCTCGTCCCCCACCTGGGCCAGCCAATGGCGGCGGTTGCTGGACCGGGCCACCCTCCCTGTGTAAAGCCTGATGGGCTCGTCCGTGACCACCACCGGCCACACAGGTGCCTTGGCAGGTGGCGCGGCCTCGGGGACGCTCCCCCTCCGGATCTTCGGCGGGCGGAGTCGCGGCCGGCTGGTGTTCTGGCCACCCGTGGCCTCTGTGCGGGTTTTCGGCTCTTCCTTGACGCCTGATTTTTCCATTTCCTGGCCAACCCCCCCAAAGCGTCCCTATGATTCCAAATACTAGGGACCAAGCGCCTCCAACACCACCGCCTCTTGCACAACCTAAACCCTCATCAAACCCCAAAACCCACCATTTGCATGGGATGCCCTGCCCTGCCCTGCCCCGCCCTGCCCTGCNCCCTGCCCTGCCCCTGCCCCTGCCCTGCCCTGCCCTGCCCCCTGCCCGCTGCCCTGCTTGAAACCCTTGCTTTTAGTCGAGCGGCCAGCACAGGCCGCGAGGACCCACAACCCGACACCCATCCCTATCAGCAGTGCTTGGTTGTGCAATGTGGTTGTTTATGTGTCGAACGGCGAAAGGAAGCAGAGAGCAAGAAAGCCCCCCTTGAGGGGGGTTTGGGGGTGAACCCTAAACTAATTGAGAATAGTTGGGGTGGTTGGGGCGGGACTACATGCTGACGCAAGCACGCGATAAGTGGGTGCGCCCCCATTTCTAAAGAAGCGCACCCACCGCGCGCACACTGTCTACACACCCTACAACCCTAAACCCTAAACCCTAAACCCTAAAACCCTAAACCCTAAAACCCTAAACCCTAAACCCTGAAGCCGCAAACCCTAAAACCCTAAAGCCCTAAAACCCTAAACCCAGCTAACAACCTCTGAAACCCGAAACTAAACGCCGACGACCCACGCTCTTAAGCCCAATGCTACTAGCACCAGAACCCTCATTGAACCCTAAACCCCGAAAAGGGCCTAGGACTTAGGGCTTATGGGAATTAAGGTTTAGGGTTTAGGGTTCGGGTTGATGGGAATGAGGTTTTAGGGTTCAGGGCCTTGGGATTCAGGGTTTTGGGGGTTTCGGGTTTAGGGTTTCGGGGCAAAGGGATCAGACCCTCGTCAGCGAACCTCGATTCACCGGGTGCCAGGCTTTGGTTGTGCCCCGCATCAGCAAAGCAGTCGGCCCCAGCAGCTCCGGTCTGGCACCTCTCGTAGGGGTTTAAGGTTTAGTTTGGTGTTTCGGAGTTTTAATCATCAGAATAGAGTCTCGCATGGTGTAGTGTACTAAAGGCGGTATTGGGTAGTGTAGACTGCAGATGAATACGTGGTGACGAGGTCTACACTAACTAAGGGTTCATGGCTCAGAATGAAAGATATGGGTTCAAGGCCCTCTTAGTCAATGAAACTCAGGTCCAGGGCCCTCAACACCACAACCCAATCTCTCGAAGTTTAGGATATAGGATAAACCCTGGAGGTGTAGTGCTTAGGACTGGTGACTATACTTCCTAAAAGGCTCAGGATGAGAATCCCTACAGATTTAGAAGGGCTAGAATCCTCTGCCAAACCTGTGTTGGGTCTCAGCTTGTCGGACTCTTCTCAAAATCCGAAGACAACAAGTATCGGCTCCTTCAAGGGATTCTTTGCAGGTTCCTTCAAAGAATACCGAGCAAAACTGTCAAGAACCCTTAAGGAACCCTCAGGAGCTTGGTAGGGCGAAGCAGATTTCAATCTCCTCGATCCTCGAGATCGGAGTCGGCATGCCCCCTCCGACAGCTCGTAAAGGCAACACAAGGCCATCAATACTTCGCGCCATAATAGCACAAAACGCATCAGATGAGCCAGAAGTTGCAAAACCATACACTTGAAGCAGGCTTGATGCGAGTTCTCACCTCCTTGCGCCCCTCCACCTGAACCCTAAATCCTAGACCAGAAATCCTAGACCAGAATCACAAGACCCTGAACGGTAAATACCCTAAACCCCCCTAAACCCCTCTAAACCCTAAGTCTCTAAGTCCATAAGAGCCCCCGAGCCGAGCCTGCACATCAATCCAGAACTCCCGACCCTGCCAAGCCTAAACCCCAAACCCTAAACCCGGAACCCTAAACCCGGAACCCTAAACCCTAAACCCAAGCCTGCAGGTGCCCCCTGGCAGGCACTCTCCTCGGCCGCTGCAAGGCAGCGGGCTGCCGGGGCAGCGCGGGGGCGTGTCGCAAGTGGCGCCACTGAAGCCACCACCTTTGGGGATTTACAGCTTGGGTTTAGGGTTTAGGGTTTAGGATTCAAAGTTTAGGGTTTAGGGTTTAGGATTCAAAGTTTAGGTGTTTGGATTTGGATGGCCAAAGCGCCTCATATTTAGGGTACCCAAAAAGGGACCCTAATTTTGACAGCCACCCATTTAGGGTTTAGGGTTAGGGTGTAGGAGTTTGGAGGGTGAAACGTTCAGGTCTTCAGGTTTTGCAGGAGGGGTGCTTTGAGCGTAGCAACTTAGTAGGGCTTTCAGATGTTGGGGACTCAGCTGAACCCTCAAAGTTCACAGCCTCATTTACGAGAAACCTCAAGGGCAGACATTTACGATAAAGGGGCCTCACCCCTAGCCCTAAACCCTATAACCCTAAACCCTAAACCCTATATCCTAAATCCTAAACCCGAAATCTTAAATCCTAAACCCTAAACCCTAAACCCCAAACCCTTTTCCCAAACCCTGGAGCCCAACCACGGAAGATACTGAACCGAGTCACCCGATCGACCCGAATGCTGCCAAGCCGCTGCAGACGCAACGGCCATTCTGGCCGCAGGCTCCGTTGGAACCGCAGTCCTGCTTAAGTCTTAGGGTTTAGGTTTAGGGTTTAGGCTTTAGGGTTTAAGGTTTAAGGTTTTAGGGTTGCTAGCTGTGGGAGCATAAACTTTTGTAGCCTGCTATACGGTTTGTATGCGGTTTTGAGAGAGCTTATAGTGAGTGTAGGGGTTTAGGGGCTTAGGGTTTCTGGTTAGTATGCAAAGCGTCCGTGGGTACTTGATATGCTCAGCAGATTTTCCTGCGTCTCAGCACGCACTGCATGCACGAATATGAGCAATGCTCACCATCGATGCGACCCCTGATCCCAAGCACAACCGAAGCTTCCCTGGGTGTTTGCAAGCAGGGTCGTCTCTAATTCTGTCTTCTATGCTCTCTCGACTGGCACCGAAAATCTTGAACTCGTATTTGGCACCCTGCTGCACACGCAGCCCTGTAGAAACTGTTTATGCATGAAAGCCCTCAACACCCAGAGGCAGAAAGCAATGAAGAAAAGCACCAAACCACACAGGGGTAAAAACTGTGAAAAGCCCTTCAACCTAGAGTCATTCAAAAACTTGTCCCGGGTTTTGGCATTTAAAACATCGGGACAGTCCATGGCGCATGCCAACGGCTGCAGGCAGTCGTGGCCAGTGAATCCGGGCCTGGAGGAGATTCAACCATTATGTAGACTATTTTGGGGGGTTCTTTACTATAGTTATAGTATAATATGCCCCAAAACCTACTATTTTTTGGGCGGGATTCTTCACTATAGTTATAGTATAATATGCCCCAAAACCTACTATTTTTTTTTGGGGGGGGGGGGTTCTTTACTATAGGTATAGTAGAATCTGCCCCAAAACCCTGTTCGATTCATGCAGCGTTTAGGGATTGGGTCGCAGGGTATGGGGGCAAGGTCCAGGGTTTCGGCTCGCAGGTTCAGGGTTTGGGGTTCAGGGTGTAAGGCAAGGCTCAGGGCTTTGACATGCAAGGTTTGGGGGATGGCATTTCAACAGTGGGGTGGAGACTATGGAGAGCACAAGCTTTAATCCTGTCTCTGTAACCTCAACCTGAACACGGAAACGCTCAAACCCCAAAGCCCCTAAAGCCCTCAAACCCCAACGCCCCAACAAGCCCCTAAACACATACCAAGCAAGGCCCCACTGAGGGTCTTGCTCTGTACACTGGCAGTAGAGGTTCTCCACACAATGCCCATGCCCGCCGCACCTTGGGATGGCTCCAAATGGGGGTTTAGGCTTTAGGATTTCCAGAGGTTTCACAGGGGTTCTATAAAGGTTACCATAAGGGTTACCACAAAGGGATCTACCGCTTTAGGGTTGGAGGCTCCGTGTGTGTTCGGGCTAGATGACTGGTTCGAATAAGGGTGTAGGGCTTAGAGTTTACCTCTTTGGGTTTATTGGGTTGGCCTACGGCTTGTCGAAGTTCTCCAAGCTCACCCCCAAATAGTAGGTCAGTCTCATATAAAGGTCCCCGGGCCGTAAACATGAAACCGAAAACTGTATGTCTGTATGTGTGTGTGTTTATATATATATATACAGAGCTACAAAGTTCCCGCATGGAACCCTTTTAGCAACACTTGTGCAGCCTTCTCATATCCTACGAAGGATCATTTCAGAGGCGTGGTTGCACGCACTACAGGCATCCTGGTGCATGGGTTGGCTATGGAGCTGGGAAATCGAAGGAGCAGATACGGCATAGGGCTTGGGGGCGGTTGAGGTTTGGGGTTTGGGGTTTAGGGCTTAGCAGTTTAAGGCTTGAGGAGATAAGGGTTCAGGGTTTAAGGTTTAGGGGTTTAGGGATTAGGGCTTCGGGGAATTAGGGATTAGGGCTTAGAACGTTTAGCGTTTAGGGGAAGTGGCTTAGGGATCAGGGTTTACGGTTGGACTTGGTGGTTTAGGAACGGCGCTTAGGGACCTGAGTCTAGTGGGTGGGTGACATTAGTGTGGTGGCGTCTGCTGCCAGCTAAACCCTTTCAGTTGACTGACTTCTCTTAAAATGTCCTGACCTCAAACATCCTAAACTGTCCTATGCTGCGGTCCAAATCATACGATGCAAGCAGAACTCGTAACCTGGAGTGCAGTTGAGAGGCCGTAGAAAAGATACTGCGTAATGATGTAGAACTACCTCATTACTACGTATTCCCGCCGCTGTAGGGCATGCCATGCAGGCTTGGCAACAGCCACGCCTAAATCGGAAACTTACACCCCCCCCCCACACCCCAGAACCCTGAAGTCCAAACCCTAGACCCTGAACCTCTTACAGCATCCTGAAAGAAGAGACCGCTAGAAGCGGAACCCTGAACCCCTCCAGTCCGAAGAAGCACAGCCACTCTCCTAGACCCTGAACCCCAGGCCTTAACCCTAAAACCCGAAACGCCCTAAAGCCCTAAAGGCCTAAACCGTGGGTACTGGCCCCATACAGTAGGGCCTTATGTATATCTATGCCATAGCTATCATTTTGAGTGGGGCGTTCTCCAACCTAAACCCTAAATCCTAAACCCTAAAACCCTGAAACCTTAATTGCCCTAAAAACCTAAAACCCTTAACCCAAAAAACCCTAAAACCCCCAAATCCTGAAACTCTTAAAAAAAATAAAAACAAAATAAAACCCTAAAACCCTAAAAACCCGGGTGCCCGGGCTGATCGGGGCAAGGCTCCTCGGTGTTCAGCACCTCTCAAGTGGTTCAGGGGCTTTCGGGGGCTTTAGGGATTTAGGGGTTCAGGGTTTAGGGGTTTAGGGATTTAGGGGCTTTAGGGGCTTTAGGGGCTTTAGGGGTTCAGGGTTTAGGGTTTAGGGTTTAGGGGCTTTAGGGGCTTTAGGGGCTTTAGGGGGCTTTAGGGGTTCAGGGGCTTTCGGGGGCTTTAGGGGTTTAGGGGTTCGGGGTTTAGGGGTTTAGGGATTTAGGGGTTTAGGGATTTAGGGGTTCAGGGATTTAGGGGTTTAGGGTTTAGGGTTTAGGGGCTTTAGGGGCTTTAGGGGCTTTAGGGGCTTTAGGGGCTTTAGGGGCTTTAGGGTTTAAGGTGTAGGGCTTAGGGTTTAGGGGCTTTAGGGGCTTTAAGGGCTTAGGGTTTGGGGGGTTTGGGGGGTTTGGGGGTTTTAGGGTCTAGGGCTTATAGGGTTTAGGGTGTAGGGGTTTAGGGTGTAGGGCTTAGGGTGTAGGGCTTAGGGTCTAAGGCTTACGGTTTAGGGGCTCAGGCCCAGGGTTTAGAGCTGAGTGCAGACTGTCTGAAGGGAAAGCCGTCACCGACCAGAAGATACCGACGCGAGTTTCGGGTCTCGGGCTTGGGGATCTCCACCTAGAGGCCTTAAACCTTCGAACAGGGTTTAGGGCTTGGGGCTGCAGGGTCTCCATCTAGAGGCCTCGATCATTCGAATAGGGTTTAGTGTTTAGGGCTTAGGGTAAAGGGATTAGAGTTTAGGGTTCGGATCTCCAGATGGCCGTAATCATTCGAATAGGGTTTGCCTAAACGGGTTCCCACAAGAACAGGACTTTGGGGTATGCCATGGTGTAGTTATGTAGGGGCTACAAGGGGGGAGTATCACTAACTACTCGGACCCCTAGAGTTAGCGTGTCTTGTGCGGAGACTCAGTGGGCTTGGCTTTCAGGTTTGAGAGTGCAGGGTTGACGGTTGCGGGCTTAGGCTTTCCGAGGCAGCGGGTGTGGGGCAATGGTGAGAAAGGCCGCACGTGGAGGGACAGACAAGACAGGCAAAAAGCCAGACAGACAGACACAGGCACGCCACCCTAACAGCCGTAAACCCTTTTTTCAAGCCCGGCATGATCCGTGTACGGTGATGAACCTGAAACCCCAAACCCACAAAAACCTAAGTTCTAGAGCAAGACCTGCCTTCGGCAAAACCAGATAGGCGCCCCAAAACTCCGAAACATAAACTTGGGTTTGCAAATTTTATCACACGGGTAGTATGGGCGCCTGGACAATTGGAATACTTGTATTAGTCACTTCTCTGAATTTAACATTTTGTAGACATTCATGTGCCGTGGTTTGGTCCCCACCTAAGCCCTAAACCCTAGACCCACAGTCTAACACCCAAAGCCCCCAAAGCCCACCTCCACATCGTTGAAGCATTCCGACACCTTCTCTGGGGCTCATGGGTTTCAGGGTTTTTTGTTCTGGCTTGAAGACGTCCATAATGGCTCGTTCATGCCATAAGGGCTCGCTCATGCTCTCGTACGGTTCTATTCGGGTTCTATGCGGAGGGTTTCGATTTCAGGATTTCCAGTTTGCAGGAGTTGAATCTAGGTTTCCTAGAGTCTTTAGGGGTTTATGGATAGGCTATGAGGGGATTGAACTGGGCTTGCAAGGGCTCGGCATCGCTGAGACTTGAAGTCAAATCCCTGGACCGCGCAAACTCCGCTGAGGCCCGACGTTCCATGACCCGAGACCCCAAAAAACCGGAATCCTGCCCAAAGCCTCATGATAAGCCCTGTGATCCCAATCATGGGAGGGAGGTTATGAATCAGAACCGCCGTTCGCATTAGTTCCGGCAGGCCAATTAGAAGTTCATGAGCCCATAGAACTGAACTTGAAGCCCGAGTGGAAGAGGGCCTCAAAAATTACTGGGGTGTATTACACTATAGCGCAGGGACCTAGAGAAGCCTTAAGCACCCTTAAACCCTAAACCCCGAAACTCTAAACGCGAAATCCCTAAACACTTAGGGTTTCCGGGTTTAGGGTTTAGCCCCGAAATTTCAATGTACCGACAATAAGGCGGGGTGTACACAAAGCTTGAAAGCTCAGCCCAACTCGGCTCAACTATGGCGCCGGCGATCAAGGCCCCTTCTCAGGAAGATTCAAGGTTCAGGGTAGTTTAGGCTTGTTGTTGCCTTAGGGTTTACGGTTTGGGGCTCAGGCTAGGTAGGGTTTAGGGCCGAGGGTGCAGGGGTGGGTTTAGGGGTTAAGGGGCTTAGGCTTAAGGGTGGGTTCATGGATTTAAGAGTCTAGGGTTTAGGGTTCATGGGTCAGGGTCGGTTTAGGCTTCAGGCTTTGTAGTTTAGGGTTTCTAGCTTCGGGTTCAGGCTTTAGGGTGGAGGGGTTTAGGTGGTTTAGGGTTTAGGGTTTAGGGTTCAGGGTTCAGGGTTCAGGGTTTAGGGTTTTAGGTTTAGGGGTTTAGGGTTTAGGGTTTAGGCTTCAGGGTTTAGGGTTTAGGGTGCAGAGAGTCGGCAACAAAATCTCGCGCCCACGACGTGCCTGACATCCTCCGAAGACGAACATCTGGGCACCAACGAAGGCAGCACTGTGGCCTCGAGGCCCGAAGTCCCAAAAGTGCTTTCTTCTAGGGTTCTTGGAGGGTTTAGGGTTTGAAAGGGGCTGTTCTGCAGATATCGTGACATGGGCTTTCATAACTCGATCAGGGTCTTGGGGCACGGTCTGCTAGAGTATGTCGAGACTACAAGGGGGCCTTATGCCCTAGTATTCTAGCACTTTTTTAGCTGCAGTTTGGCAATGCTATCAGCGAGCAGCAGGAACGATAGACAGTAATAGCAAATCGCCGGCACTGCCACCGCCACCGTCATCCTCACCACCATCACCATGCATCATCACCATGACCATGACTACAACCATCACCATCATCATCACCATCGGCATCAGCAGCATCATCACCATCATCAACATCACCATCATCAACATCAACATTCTGGTAAAGGCTAGTTGTAAACGGGAATAGGGAGCCCTGTAATTGTGATTACATCCAGTACTGCTCTGATTCCGATTCCTATCATCCCTGCATTCAATTCAATCATATCATTCTGAAAGTTGTGAACCTAAATATTGCTCCGTTAAGCACCCGCGGAAACCCCACAAAATCCTATACATCGAAAAACCTTTTTGAATCCCTCAAAAATCCTATAAACCCCTCTTACGCCCGAGACTCTCAACCCTATACATCCTTGTAAAACTTGAGAAGCCTCTCTCTTGCCTCAAACTCTAAACCCCACACCATAGAACCTAAACCCCAAACCCTAAAACCCGTACCTTCACGCTGCCGCCACTGGAGGGCAGAGTCTGTCATCCTCGTACGAGGGTTCAGGATTTTGGGCTTTGGATTTAGGGTTTAGGGCTTTAGGGTTGGGGTTTAGGGGTTTAGGTTTCGGGCTTTAGGGCTTCAGGGTTGGGGTTTAGGTTGTTTGGGCTGCAAGTTGAGAGTTTTAGGGTTTTAAACTCTTAGGGTCCAGGGTTTTGAGGTTTTGGTTTTTAGCTTTTAGGATTGAGGGTTAGCTTAGGGTTTAGAGCCTAACGGTTCTTGGGCTTTTCGGCTTAGGGCGGTCGTAAGGGTTTAGGGTTGAGGGTTTAGGGTTTAGGCCCCTTGTTTGTTCCGCTCGGGTCAGGACAACAGAAGCCCGAAGTGTGTGGGATACTATAAGGGATCTATAAGGGTACTATAATAATGTAGGAACCTGATTAAGAAACCTTGGGCCTTTAATAGGGTTCCTTATATGAATCCTACTACATTGGGGGTTATCGGGCCAGGGTTTCTTAATCAGGTTCCTACATTATTCTGATTGGGTTTCAAGGCTTTGAGGTTTAGGCTTCAAGACTTAGGGCTGTAAGGGCTTGAGGCCTCTGGGGGTAAGGGGTTTAGGCTTGTGGGTTTGGCCAGAGGATTTGGGGCTCTCCGAGAGTCAAAGACCGAAGACGAACACAAATAAAGAACTTCATCTTTTTGTTGCTTGTGGCGGTGAAGCCCTCGACCTTAATCCAAAACTTTGAATCCTTTGCCCTAACCCCTAAATCCTGGAAGTCTACACTCCTGAACCCGCACCTCTGCGACCAGCTTTTTGAAGCCAAATCCAGGCGCCAGACGTCGCTGAAGCAGTGGGCAGCCTTTCGATGTCAAAGCTTTTGGTATTTATACCTGATTTATATTTCAGGGCAAGGTTTAAAGCTTGGTTTAGGGCGCACCGGTAAGCCCTAAGTCGTGAATCCTTCTGCCATGAACGAAAAACTTTATTGAGGCCCCAGCCGACGTGCAGCCACCAGCAACCACGAGACTGTGTCCGTGGCGCAGAGCGCTGTGAGCCTGACCGAAGGGCTTACATAACGTTGACCTACCATTACCATTCCCTACTGTTGCAGGGCCCCCTATATACGGTGATTGAAAACCCTCTGCCCTAAACCGTCAAATACTTAGGGCTTAGGGCCTTTCGGGGTTTCTTGAAAGGGACTCCAAAAGAACGCTCTATGAGGGCTTTATGGGGGGTGTAAGGGTCCCCAAGCACTCAATACCTGGATACTCGGGCTTGGGACAATAATGTAGGAGTGATTGCTTTTGCGGGTATTATATAACCCTGAGGAATAGTATTTCTAATGTTTCAGGCTTCTTTCTAATCATGGTACGCAAAAGCTATCCGGTTCGGGCGTTTTGGGGGCTGGGGCATGGCACTCCCAGGATTCTAGGGAGCTGGGAAGACTCACAAAACCTCAAATATCCCACCAAAATAAATACAATAGAAGAGGCCTACGGATCAGAACGGGGTTGTGGATGTAGAGTAAAAGCCCACGTATAAGGAACCCTGAGAAATAGGATTTTGTTTAGGGTTTAGGGATGCTTATAATAATTAGTAGGACTGAAACCGACTAGTCCTATCCATCTCATCTTTAGACTCGCGACCGCAAAAGCTCTGTAAGACCCGCAGTGAAGTTCTGAGAGTATGTCGTATAGTAAAGCTGCGTATGTTGTAGTATATCATATCACAGTAGACTATAGTAACATCATAGTAAAGCCATACGAACCCGACACTATGACTGCAAGTGCTCCGAACCTCTCACGTTTAGCACGCACCACATCACAATCTCTAAAGTCGCGAGAACTCGAACACCCTAAACCCTAAACCCCTAACTCCGCCTTGCGCGGCAGGGGGGCTGCCCCGGCAACGGGAAGCCTCATGTACGGCATGGAAGAGCTAAGCGCCCAAGGCTTGGAAACCGCCAAAATAGGATTTAGGGTTGCCGAACACACTCTCAAGCAAATGCTGGATCCTAGACCTTAAAGCCTGACATGCCAAGCCGAATACGCAACCTTGCGACAGCTTCAACCTTTGGTACGGAAGACGACCAGAAACACTGATTCAAGGCACAGCACTTTTGAGTTTCATTTTCCAGAGTTTGGGGCTTCTGGCTTGGAAAGGCTGTCAAGCCTAAGCACTAGACGGCAAAACAGGACAAACCATAGGAGTTCAAAATCTCTATCCCAAAACACTTACGTAATGTTGCGCTCTTGTTAAGAAGGTTCGAACTGAATAAGTTAGCATTTTTACGACAAACAATGGTATGTACTACATATCCCGATTGTGGAAACTTCGCCTTAACGAGCCCAGCAAGGAACTCCCAAGGACAACCCAAGCCCCGAAATCCCTAAACCCTAAACCCTAAACCCCTAAACCCCTAAACCCCTGAACCCCTAAACCCTAAACCCCCTACCCTAAACCTTTTATCCGGGAGCCTCAAGCTTGCCCAAAACCTGAGCCCCAAATCCGGACCCGGAGTCGCAACAGTTACTTGAAGATTCCTACTTCTCAGGGCTCCTTAATTAATCGTAGAACTCTGAAAGGGTTCCGAGCATGTAAGTACAGTACACCCAACCCCAAAAGCCCTGTGGTACCGTAAACCCTCGACATTAACCCCAGCGTCCCCTAGAGCCACCCCCTCCTCAAGTTCCAACTCCCGCCATGTGAGGCTGAGCATCCTAAACCCCTTAGGGTCGAGGGTTTCGATTCTAAGGTTTAGGATTTAGGGTTTGGGTTTTAGGGTTCAGGGGATTTTAGGGTTTAGGGCTTGTGACCTTCGGCCGACTCAGTCGCCGCAAACCAAAAAAGATAACGGCATGGCTCTGTTTGAGGTCCTCCCTGAACTAGGTTCCTGAGTGGCCCCTGAAAAAAAGGGTACCCTTTTCCCCAATATTCAGTTTTAATAAGGAGACCCCAAATTAAAAAGGGCAAAAGGGTCTAGTCAGGAACCTTGTAAACAGTCTCCAGTTTGCAACAAACGGCTGAACCTTCACGTCCTAGAAGACTTAAATTTTGTAAGCTCCAAACTCACCCGCTTCATAAGCTCAGGGACTGTTTCCAGCTTCCGGCTGAAGTGTCGTACCTCGAAGGCACGAGCGGTGTGGGGTTCTACGGCACAATAAAAACGGTCATAATCGTAAGCATAGTAGCAATAGCACTAGGACTCATAACAAGAAGACTGCTTGCGTCTAGCCAAGCGACGCCGATCCCTGCACAAGCTTTGCAGGCTTTGCTTGTCGTCATACTCCGAACTCCCTAACTTTGGATACACCTGAAATCATCGAGGTACCCTTGTCCAAGTATGAATTAAGGTATACTTAGTGTACGCCTTACTTCAGGTATCCTTGTCCAAGTATGAATTAAGGTATACTTAGTGTACGCCTTACTTAAGGGCTTTTGGAGTTTCTGGGCTCTCGACATCACCATCACCATGGTCACCATCACCGGTCGCATCCTTCCCATCATCGGCACCATGCTTACACTCATCCTCGTCTCCGTCGCCATCGCGGCAAGTAAGATGCTGGCACTGGCGCTGGGGCCCGGTTCATTTCCCGGTTTTACGGATAAAACGATTCCAACCCAAAACACACTGTAACCCCAAACCCTGTATCTCTAAACTCTAAGTCCCAAGATCCCGTCCCATTTCCAGGGGTTTTGGCTTAGCCTGCCGTCATAGTCTCGCGCGCACTGGCACTCTCCCCCGCATCCCAAAAAGAAACAGTAAAGAAAAAGGAAACAGGTGCACGACAAGGTAGGTTTTGATGGCTCAGGTTAACCGCCCACCCCCTATGTAAACATGTAAACCCGAACCCCCTAAACCCCTAAATACCCTTAACCCTACGGTCTGCGCACGTGTAGACATCGTTGACATCGGAGCCATCTGCGGTGGAGCCGCCAAATAAGACCAGCTGCCTCGCAAACAAAAAGTTCAAAGTTCGGTGTTCATTTATATTCAAGATCCTGCTATTTGGTTTGTTTGGCGGTACGGTTTATGGTTCCCTTATTTACATGTGTTTGAGGATGCTGCTGTTTCTGGTGTATTAATTAGGGGTGCCTTACTTTCTGACAGTCCCATATGCTACTGCATGGACAAGTTCACCGTTCGAGGTTGCAGGCTGACGCAGGAACCCTAAACCCTAAACCCTGCGGTCTGGTTGGTTGGGCTTCGGGTGGCTTATTGGCTTTATGGTTGTGGGCGTCGGGTCTAGGGTTGATGTAGTGTAGCCCCTGGAACTCCCCTTCCCTTCTCTATACCCCCCTTAGAACCATAATAACAATAGTATGTTTAATATTCTCTTGGGCTTTATATGAACAAAAATAAAAAAAATAATTCCTAAGGAGACTATAGTTCTCATGAGCCTGTCGACGGAGGTGAGGGAATGGCCCTGCCGGCCAGCGGGCACCTGCAGAGGAATCACGTCAGTCGCCGCTCGACCCTAAACTAAACCCTAAACCCCTAAACCTTACACCCTTAAACTTCAAAGCCCCAAAACCCTCAACCCGAACCCCTCGACCCTAAAGCCTAAACCCTAAGGGGGGGGGGGTTGTGGTGTCGGGCTTTTCCTTTAAGGGCTCCTTTAAGGCCTCCTTTGTGGGTTTAAAGGGCTTCTTGAAGGGACCCGAAGGAACCCTATACTCCCTAATATAGCCTTAATTGACGGGTTCAGGGTGGGTTTCGGGTTTAAGGCCTTTGGATTCAAAGGCATCGGCGTTAAGTAACGCTTAAGGTTTACGGTGTGAGATATGTACCCTGCACGCTAAACCCCAAACCAGAATCCCTAAACCGTAATCCCCCATCCCTAACCCCTCATCCCTAAATCCTAACCCCTAATCCTCTCAACACTAAACCCTAAACAGTAAGGATTAAGAGTCCGTTCTTCAGGCTTCAAAGCTTCAGATTCCAAGACTTGACGGTGCTCTGCAGCGATACCAGCAACCCTTGAACGCACTCACCCAACAACAAAAGCCCTAGTAAGCGTAAGATAGAACCTGAGTGGGACTCTGCGCGCAATATAGTACAATCATATACGACTCATACGGGGATATCGCTACGAAGAGTACCCTTTTCATGCAAATTTTGGAAAGCCCCAAGACCCCTGAATTAAGGATTATGTATACCTTACATCGTAAAGGGCTGTTTACGAACTTTCATGTGAGGAATAGTCGGGCTTGCAGTGGGTTTTTGCATCTGCCGGCGTTAGCCAGAGGCCACATTTCTGCCCCTGTCCGTCCCACCATTCTGGCCAAGCTTTGTTGCAGAGTCCCTGCTTAGGAAGAGAGCCTGCTAGACCTCTGACTTCTGAATCCGCTCCCGCAACAAAGCTGATAAGGAGGCTCGTATCCTGAGGGCCTTGGGGAAGCATGAAGCAGGGGTTTCAAGAGGGTTTAAGGTTGGGCGTGTGGCTGACGGGCACGATGCAGGCGCAAGGATTTGGGGCACATGCCTTGAGTCTCGGAAAAGCTGGGAACCACACACCGTGAACTTCAGGATTTAAGATTTTACAGGGTCTGTGCAGTGGCGTAAGATTTAGCGGGAGTACAGCTTTAGATAATGCTGCATCCGGCGTAGGCTGGGCCTTCGCTGCAACAGAAGCACGGCTTCCGCAAAGACAACACATCCTTTAGACATGCTGGTAAAGCGAGCTGTGGATTCGGTACATCTACACCCGAAACGAAACCCTGGAGGGGTTTAAGGCTTCCGAGAGTTGAATTTAAAGCACCTCCGATAACAGCAGCACTCAACGCTCCTGCTTAGCAATCTTAAGTGAAGCTCTTGCTACACTAGTTCCTATGACAGTCATTTATCGCGTTAGCGGAGGCATCTTGTTATTCAGAACCGTCTTTCGCGCTTTTAAATATCTTGCCATCAGGCTTGAATTATTGAACACCCATACACACACTGAGTCCTAAACACGAAACCCTAACGCGAAAACCTTAAGCCCTCGTCTCGGCGGTTTGGAGACTCAGAAGGCTCAACCAACCTTCTTGCTGAAATGTCCTTTCCCTGCAGAATCTGACCCTGATTCCCAAAACCCTACACACTAAAATCTAAACCCTTAACCCCGGAAGGTTATAAAAATAAATTCACCAACACGAAACACTCATTACTCATTACTGACTATACAGCAAGCAACCCCAATTATGCAAGGTGCAGGGTTGGCTGTGTTCTTTTGCAACCCTAAACCCTGAACCCTCATCCAGAAACCCTAAACCGCGCAAGCTGCTGCGCAGTCTCGCAATGAAGAAATAAACCAAAGCAAACCCTAAACCCCTAAACCCTAAACCCCTAAACCCCTAAACCCTAAACCCTCAAACCCTAAACCCCTAAACCCTAAACCCCTAAACCCCTGAACCGAAACCCGACCCTGCGTTTTGGCCGCCGGAGGCGCCAATTGGGAGGCGAGGGTTCAGGTTTCAGGATCTAGGATCCGGCTCTGAGTAACCCTAAAGCCCCTGAACCCCTGACACCTAAACCCTCAAACCCTAAACCCTAAACCCTCAACCCTCAAACCCTAAACCCCTAAAGCCTAAACCCTCAACCCTCAAACCCTAAACCCTAAACCCTCAACCTTTAAACCTAAACCCTGAAACCTGGACCCTAAAGTCCCAAAGACTAAGCAACCTAAAGCCTTAAACCTAAAGCCCTAAACCCCAAGTTGCCTTAAACCCAAAAATGGGAACCTGAGTAAGAAACCTTGGGTCTTTATTAGGGTTCCTTATATGAATCCTAATATATTGGGGTTAGAGGCCCAGGGTTTCGTAATCAGGTTCCTACATTAAACCCAATGAAGCCTTCAAAACCGAAGCACAGCTCGACTATCAACAGATGCACAAACCTCGATCTTCGAGGCCACGTCTGACGAGCTTGTCTGATCCGAGCTCCAAACTAAACAGTGTTTTTTTGTAAAGGCTCCCTAACATCGCCTCAGGCGTCTGACTAAACAGGGTATAGTGCTTGGGGTTTAGGGTTTAGGGATATATTAGCTTGTTGGGCTTAAATTTCGGAATCAAGGCTCAGCTGTTTCGCAATAGGCGTCCCCTTCCGGTGCTCTGGAGTTCGGAGTTTTCGGATCTACTATAGGGGCCTTAAGCAGAATTAGAATAGGGTTTTGGGGTCCATTATACTATAACTATAATAAGGAACCCCCCACAAAATAGTATAGGCAATTCTTGGGGCCCCTGTACAACTTGGGGGCTCAGAATCTCGAGCGATGCTTCAGGTCTACGGCGGGGCCCCCTCGGATGATCCGAGAGTGTGGGACATAATCGGTGGACATCCTGAAAAAACCTCCACGAAACAGTAAACCCCAAACCCAAAGTCCTAAATCCTAAACCCTGACATTACAAGACACTTACAAAACCCGCACCACTCGATCTTAAACCCTAATCCCTAAACCCGAAGTCCTAAACCCCTAACCACAGCATATTCCTTATAGAACTCTTGGAGAATCCCTGGTAAAACACGTTAAAGCCCTAAACCCTAGGCCCGAAGATCGTCAGAACAGCCCCGCCCCCGGAGCCGTCTTGGCCGTCGTGATGGGCAGCGCCCCCTCGCTGCCGTCACTAGTGGCAAGAGACTGCCAGACCTTGGCAGGATTTAAGGTTTGGGGCCTAGGCTTCCCAGAGTCTCCAAAAGCCCTCCACTAAGGAATATACCTCAAATCATATGAAGGACGGACCCCATCATAGTTTAAGGTCCGTTGCTTACATTAAGCGTTTGAGGCTATGGGTTTTGCAGATTTTTGCAGTAGCCTTTGGCTTAGGGTTTATAGGGATGTGCAGGCCGGCTTTTGCAGGATAGGGCTTTACAGGGGTGTGTAGGGCTTCGTGGGATGGCTTTGGGCTTGTAGGGTTGCATATTGCATAGGGTTTCATGGGAGGGTGCCACAGCTGTCAGCTTTAGGAACTAGGGATTCAAGGCATTTGCGCTTCCGGCGTGTAGGGTGTAGGGCTTTCGGGTTTTAGGGCGTATGGTCGCCCTCTTTCGGGGCTTGAGGGATTAAGCTCTCGTCCTAAAACTCGATTCTACCTACTCAGGCCCTTGTACTACCCCCCCCTCCCCATGCTACCCCTTAGGGTAACCCTGCATACAGCCCTTGTGGAGGAACCCTCTTTTGGATTTGCTGTTGCTGTTTTCGGGCTACCGTTGAGGCTTCCGGGCTTTGGGGGTTTGAGGCTGAGGGGCACAGCGAGCTGAATATTCCTGAGTTAAGGGACATAATATGGGAACCTCAATTAACTCGAAAAGGGTCTCTGTGTATTCTATCGAACAGCTATGTAGGGGCTGCAAGAGAAGATGATCAGCTACGTAATTATTAGGGAATCCGTACTTAAGGGTATCTGGCTCTCTGCGAAACAGCAGTTACCCGGGCCTCCATGTATGCGTCGAAGTCCAACTTCCTTGCATGGGAAGGACGCGAGAGATGTGATTCTCTTGAAGGTAGGAACACCATACATACTCAGGGATTCCTCTAGCAAAGGTCCTACTGGTCCTACTACTCGGACGGTCCGGGTGTGGGACTTCATAGCTAACATATGGGTGGTTGTCAAAATTATGGTCCGCTTTTGGGTACCGATTATAATACGGCACCTAATAAAGGGTGCCCTAAAAGGGACCATAATTTTTGACAACTACCCATATAGGCCTTGATTCGGAGGGTTCTAGACGCCCACAACAGGGAGAGCTAGAGCTAGCGACTGCACACGAAACCTGAACCTTACATCCTAAACCCTAAACCCTCTAAGCCCTGAACCCTAAACCCTTAAACCCCAAGCCCTAAACCCTACACCGTTTAAACCCTAAACCCTAAACCCTTTAAACCCAAAGCCCTAACCCTCAACCCCTAAACCCTTAAACCCTAGTTGGTATTCCGGCCTGTGGCACTCTGCGGCCAAGCGATGCTCTGGTTTTCAGGGGATTCTCGTCCCAGGATTTCGGAGATCCCGAAATGAAAACCGTTTGGGGTTTGGGGATTTTAAAACCTAGATTGGGGTTTAGGTCGTATTGCTTTAGGGTCTGGAGTTTTGGGCTTAGGCGTTTAAGGCTTTAGGGTTTAGGGTATAGTGTATAGGGCCTGCTTCCCAAAGCCAGCTGAAGGTCCGCGAATCTTAAGAACAGAAACTCCCAGCCCACAACTCCAGCCTCCCAGCACCCGAAACAAAATTGACCCTAGACTCCCAACATCCGTAGCTGACAGCTTCACACTCCCAAGGGTAAAACATCCAAACCCTAAAACCCCTACGGAAACCTTAACCGTAGACCCGTCCAACCCGCAGCCGACGGTGCCTCGTCCAATCTAAGAGCACCTCGTCGTCTTCGTTCTGCTGAGGCTCGACGATCTGCCTCCTGACTCGGTTGAGGATTTAGGGGTATCGGTATAGAGTTGAGGAGTTAGGGTTTAGGGCTTAGTGCTTCGGGCTTACTTACAACATTGAGCCCAAGAACAATCAATGAGAATCGGAATCACGACCAGCAGAAATAGTGATATTGGTAATGCTGGCAGAAAAGATAACAAAAGTAAAGGGCCCTTAACTTGTGGAATAGGCTTTGAAATACATTATGGTGAAATATACACGAACATTTTGCCTGAATGCCTAAACCCTAGAGCGCAGACTCTCATCCTCAATCCTTAATCGCTAGACCCCAAACTCTTGTCTAAACTCTACTCCTGAAACCCTAAACGCGAGCCAAAAAAAACTCTCACAGTTCGAGCCCGCGGGCCTTCGGGCTCTGAGATTTCATTTTCGGGTGTAGGAGGGTTTAGGGTTTAGGGGTGTAGGGGGTTCGGAGCGGGTCGAAACACAACCCAACGGGAGAAATTACAACCACACGCTTTATAAATTTGGACATTCTCTGCAGAAAACCCATGGTACATCCTACAGGCTTCAGCACTAAAGCTGGATAACGGTGGTTGTGATTCGTCCCTTCTCTTCGCGACCAAGCACGAACGTGAAATATGAAGGAGACAATACATGTAACATACAAAGTAGGTGTCGAAGGCATGTAGGCAATACTTAACATGATAACTTCGCCTTGCAAGTTTTCGGGGCTGCTCGCCCGGCTGGGCGTTTCATGGCAGCTATCCTGATGGTCGTCCCCGGGTGTGCAAAGTATTTTTGTTGTTGCGCCCCGTTGGGCGCCGCGACCTTTCGGCGGGGCCAGAGCAAAAACACAAAAAACACCACCCAGGGTGTTTTTTTNTTTTTTTTTTTTTGGCTCCGGCCCCGGCGAAAGGCAGAGGAAGGAGAAGCCCCGTTGGGCGCCGGCCCAGGGCCAGAGCAAGAAAACAACACCCAGGGTGCGTTTTTTTTTTGCTCTGGCCCCGTGCCGGCGCCCAACGGGGCTTCTCCTTCCTCTGCCTTTCGCCGGGGCCAGAGCAAAAAAACAACACACCCTGATGTTTTTTTTTGCTCTAGCCCCGTTCCGGCGTCCAACGGGGCTTCTCCTTCCTCTGCCTTTCGCCGGGGCCGGAGCAAAAAAAAAAACACCCTGGGTGGTGGTTTTTGTGTTTTTGCTCTGGCCCCGCCGAAAGGTCGCGGCGCCCAGCGGGGCGCAACAAAAAACAAAAAAAAAAAACCCGGGGACGACAGCACAAAAATTCTAGAAGCCACTGACACGGGGCACGAGCAAAAAGGGGTCACAACAAAAAAAAACACCCTGGCCGGTTTAGGGATTGGGGGTTTCAGGGGCTCAGAGACTTTGGGGTTAGGTGCTTCGGGTCTGGGGGTTTAGTTTTTTCAGTGTCGTTGTTGGCATTACGATTGTTTTGCCTTCTATTAATGTATGACTTCGGCCCCCTAAGCCCGCGGGCACGAGCATCGAACACGTTCTCAGATCCCAAGCACATGGACCTTGATTCACACCGCCCTGAACGGGAAACTGAAAGACTGCATCCCGATGAAGCACTGTATGTGAGCATCATTACTTCAAGTTGTCATCGTAGGAAGACAAAAAACAGGGGCCTCAATAATTACCTATACTATTTGGGGGGTTCCTTATTATAAGTATGGAATAATGGGCCCCAAAACCCTATTCTAGTTATTAAGGCCCCTGCATTGTCATCAATATTCGGTTGCCTTCTTATTGCAACGGCTAAGTTCCNTTTGGGGGGTTCCTTATTATAAGTATGGAATAATGGGCCCCAAAACCCTATTCTAGTTATTAAGGCCCCTGCATTGTCATCAATATTCGGTTGCCTTCTTATTGCAACGGCTAAGTTCCGAAGAGGTTACAGCGAAGTTGTCAAGGAATCCTTTGGCATCCGACTTTCAACAATCCGACTGCCGAACTACCCAAATAAAGCCCCAAACGCCCTTTGTATCTACTCAACAAAACCCCAAAGACCCCCAGCAGTTGTATTATCACCCATCTGGTTGTAATTTTCCCCCATCTACGCCAATTTCTAAAGATTTCAGTTGTATGTTTACCCATCTGGTTTTTTACACCTATCTAGTTGTATTTCGACTTATTCTCGAGTTTCGGACTTGGGCCTTGTGGCAAGACTGGAAGGGAAGGGCTTCGGAGCTTCAGGGTTTCAGGCTTCGTTTCTGAGTTCACAAGCCCCAAAAAGTGTACACTTGCAGGTTTGTAGTGTCTTAGGGTTGAGGGGTTTAGGGGGTTAGGGTTTAGGGTAAATACTGCCCCAAAAAGTGTAAAGTGTATCCACTCAGCTACTAAGCAGGTTAGGCTGTGTTGGAATGTTTGGGCCTTTGCATGGGTTTCAACTGTCGTAACGACGGCTAACGCCGAAGAACCCTGAATCCCGAAACCCGAAACCTTAATGGGTTAAGCCGAAACCTTAGGGGTAAAGCCGAAACCCTAAACCCTGTTGCGGGTTATACCATAGTATAAGCATATAAAGCAACCCTTAAAGAAACATGCCCCAAAGCCCTATTCCAAACATGGTAACCCCAAAAGTTGGAAACCGGACTAAGGACAATTAGTGCTGGGATCCCTAAACAATACGCTTCAAGATGGAGGCTATTGGGTTTCCAACTTTTGGGCTTCTACTGTATTCAGGCCCATACATGGGAATTTCCGAAAATAGGGGAACCACATCTAGCACCCTAAAAAGTAGGATCCTTATTATAAGGACCCCAAAATACGGTACTCCCCTTATTTTCGGAAACTCCCACATTAGCAACGGCCCTCTATGTTTGAAGCTACCCGGGCCTCGGCGTCCCACCCTCCGAGGCATCGTCAGGAGACCACTCCGAGGGAGGGGCCACCTGGGGATCTCCATCAGGGAAGGGTTTAGGGTTCGGGTTAAGGGATTGAGGGATTTAGGTTTTAGGGGATGATTAAGATTTCGGGTTCAGGGGTTTGGGTGTTGGCTTTTATCTCTAAGGTTTTGGGTCGTAGACTTAGGGTTTAAGGCTCTGGGCTTGGGATATTAAGGTGTTGGCCCAGTGTTGGCTTTTCGGTTTTGGGCTTGGGGATCGGTACTATTGTACTTGTTTATAGGTCGAGGCTCTGCGTGATGTGAGGCTGAAGGTTTTGGGGTTTGGGTGCGAGGGGTTTAGGTTGGTTTTAAGCCCACCTTGAAAGTCACCATAGTAATTGTAGTACGCAGAATACAAGAGCAGTAGCAGCAGCCGCGACAGTAGCACGCAAAAGACCCGGAAGCAACACTACCGACAGCAAGCCGCAAACTAGATCAACATGATGGCTTCAGGCTTACAGGGACAGTGGCACTGGAAACTCAAAGGCACCACACCCAACCCTAAACCCTAAACCCTAAACCCGGAACCCTAAACCCTAAAGCAATCTTGATCCATGAACCAACACCCCCCAGACTCCACCTGCCAAACCCGGAAAGACAGTGAACCCTGAGCCCGAATCCGCCCCGAAGCCCTGAGAATAGAACCCTTAACCCTAAACTCTACTATAGGGGCCTTAATGATTAGAATAGGGTTTTGGGGTATGTTATACTATAATCAGAATAAGGAACTCCCAGAATAGTATTGCTATTTAGGCCCCTATATTGGACCCCTCCCCCCTGAGCACTCAACCGCCGGTGATATTGGCGAGGCCTCTCGGGGGTCTGGGGCTGTGTGGGCTGGAGGAGTTTGGGACGCATTAGGCCAGTGTGGTAGAGGTTAGTTTTTGTTTAAACTTGGTGCACTTCTCGATTTGTAGGGGTTAGTTTAGGGCTTAGGATGGTTTAGGATTCTTGGATTTCGAATTCAGGCTTCACGGGGCTTTCTGATCTGAACCAAAGACCAGGGCTCGATGCTGTCCGGGCCTCATTGTTCAATTCCCGAGACATCTGGCTCACACCGTAGAGCTTCTGGAACCACTCCTGACATGACATCAAGCCGCCAAACGAGAGCTGCAGAAAATTATCGATCAAAGTGTAGAACCAAACTGCCTGTAAATATTCCCTAACCCCTAAACTAGGCCCTAAACCCCTTAACTCTAGGGACCCCTAGCAAAGGGACCCCTAAACTTTGGCGACCCTCGAACTAAAGCCCACAAGCTCCATGCCTTCGGCCAAGGGATCCGAAAAATAGAACACAAAGCTAAAACGAAACCGCAGTAGTGCTGGTGGTAGTGGTACTGGTAGTGGTAGTGGTAGTGGTGGTGGTAGTGGTAGTGGTAGTGGTAGTAGTGGTAGTAGTGGTAGTGGTAGTAGTAGTAGTAGTAGTTGCAGTTGTTACACTGGCGAGCACCCTTCGCGGTGATCTAACTGATGAAAATTCGGCATGAGCAGAGGCAAAGAAATAACCGACGCAGAGTGCCCACCCCAAACCCTAAACCCTAAACCCTAGAATCCCTAGAATCTCGAAAGCCCAGGAAGCTTCACTGCAGCCATGGAGCAATCTTCCTGAGCTTTCGAAGGCGCTCCATATCCTGGCTTGCTCTCCGACGTCCCAGGGTTAGGACTTAGGCTTTGAAGGCTTTAGGGTTTAGGATGTTAGAACTTACGGTTGAGGGGAGGGTTGTTTGGGTACACTTCTCGATTTGAAGGGAGGGTTTAGGGTTCAGGGTTTCGGGAGCTTGATGATCTTAGGGACGTACGGTTTCGGGCCGCTTCGGGTTGAGGGCTCCCTATTCTAATTATAAGGGCCCCCTATTATAGTACCCTTATAGACCCCTTTACAGGACCCCTTAAAGGAACCCCCATCCTTTAAAGGAACCCAGAGATACCTTATCGAACCCTGTAGAAGGTTCATGGTTCCAGGGGCTCAAGCCTGTAGAAGGTTCATGGTTCCAGGGGCTCAAGGCATCGGGTGGAGGACCTTGTGGCTTTGGGCTTCTGGCTTTGTGATCCGGTTTGGTGGTGTTTGGGGCATCTCAACGTATATACTATAATAAACGACGAAAAAGTACTATAACATAATACATCATACAGTACAACGTACTGTAATATAGCATGATATACCATTATAATGTACTATAATTTAATACTACAATACACTCAAATATACTATGGTATACTAGAATACACTACACTATGCTATAGTATACCACAACATGCTCTAGTTTGCTATAGAAATTTAGGCTTTCGGACGCCGGAACTGGGGCATTGGGGTTGTAGGAAGATTTAGGGTCGTTGGGTTGGTTTGGCGGTCTAATGTAGAAACCTGATTAAGAAACCTTGGGCCGTTATTAGGGTTCCTTATATGAATCCTACTATTTTGGGGATATAGGGCCAGGGTTTCTTAATCACGTTCCTACATTACCTTTCTGTGTGTCCATGTAGGGTTTGGGGGTGTCCCTCCTTGGGTAGTTCTCTAAACTAGGGTCCTTTTTGTCAGAGTGCCGTACTATTTCCGCGTGCTACAAAAAGACCGCCCGCGCGCAGAACCCACGGTCTCCAAACCAAGTCTACATATTAAACAGCAGGAGCCTGAATGATTCGAATAAGGTACTAGGGTTATATAAGACTCTCGCTAGAATAGTGAGTAACAAGGAATATTGACTCCAACTACTCAGACCCTCATATTGCTTCAACCTAAAGCCCTGTCATCTTCTACTCCCAGTTTAAGTCAAGCCAGGAAACGGCCCGCCGTCGAAGTTTCGAGAAGTGGAAATTGGTCGTTGGCCTTCTCTGCGGGTTGTTGAAATTAGGCTTGGGGCTGGAGTTTAGGGTTGAGGGTTTGGGTTCATGTGTCGGGCTTAAGGTTTGGAGTGTAGGGCTTGGGTTCACATTGGGGGCTTAGTTTAGCCGTTTGTGCGTCTAATGTTCGGAAAGCTGATGCGAGACAGTTTGTAAAAATGGGTTCCAAGGAATTATTGGCTTTGAGTTGCGGGGTCAGAGTTCAGGATTTAGCTGGAGAGACTGTTGTTGCCTGTCGGGCTTGCGAGAGCTTGTCAGGTGGACTTGCGGGAGCTTGGGATCTAAAGTTAAGGTGCGGGGTTGCAGCCGTCGGCTTTTGGACGTACGGCTGAAGGGGCCAAAAAAGCACATAAGCAAAAATTAGGATAGGGATATCCCATATAACCCCCCTTATAATACAGCCCAATAAGGTAGGGATATCCCTATAAAATGCTTATGCTTATGTGCTTTGGGGGTCCCTAAGGTTGATCTTACACTCAAACCCAAAAGCTGGCAAGACTAACTTGCGGTTTGGAGCTCTTGCAGGAAGAACTACACATGTATTGTTCATAGGGCTCCCTGGCTCCCTCTTCTCTTTGTTCTTCTTACTATAAACTCCTCTATACCCCAGACTATTCTATACCCGGTTCCCGAAGCCATTTACCAGCTTTCCCGTGGCTTTCAACATGTCTGGAATGCTGCCGCGAACGGACCGTGAGTGCTGGCCGGCGATCTGATCACTATGTGGTCGGCCAGGGGAGTTAGGGTTTAGGGTTTAGAGTTTAGGGGCGTTTAGGGTTTTGAGTTTAGGGGGGTTTAGGGTTTAGGGGGGTTTAGGGTTTAGGGGGGTTTCGGTGGGTTTAGGGGTGGTGGAGGAAGACAGTTTCCCTTTTTTGATATCTCCTTCAGCTCGGTCGGGGAGTCCGAGGAGGCCGATCCAGAACCCTTTCACGGGGCACCCCTCTTCTGTCCGGTTCTTAGTAGTGAATGGGGAATGGATCCCTATGATAGTCCCTTAAGGTCGCGTATAGTAGTCCCAATAACCCATTCCCTACTAAGAACCAGTCTGTCTTGCTGGTTTAGAAACGCGAGACGGAAGGATTCTCTAGGTCTAGGTGATTCTGTCTGAAGGATTCTTTATCTAATAAATCCTCGCATTGTTCTGGCCTAGTGAGTGGCAGTACCTTCGAGGTTGGAGTTTGTTGTTTTGGAGCTTGGGATGTCGGGCTTTGCAAAAGAAGCCTCCAAAACCCCAAAACCCGAAACCCTCAGACCAGGAAGCCCCCAAACAGCAAATCCCTGAAGCCCCAAAACCTCAAAGCCCGGAGCCCGGAAGCTGCTAGGCGGCCATCTTAGGGTTTTTGGTCTAGGGTCATAGCCCGTTAAACTTACTGAAAAGAAAAATCTCGCAAGAAGTTCGCCAAGGCAAGCAGGCCTAAACCTATCTAGAACCGCTATAGAACCTCCGTACAACTGTTATAGACGCATGGAGCCTGTATAGAGCTCCAAAAGAGCGCTCATGGAATCCTTATAGAACCGCAGAGTACGTATGGAACCGTCTATATAGAACCACCATGGAACCGTCATGTATGAAAGGAGCCGAGGCACTTCCTGGCAGTAACCTTCTCCATCTCCTAGCCACAGGGGCGCTGTTGACAGTTTTTGGGTGCAGGGCGTTGGGGTTTCAGGTTAGGGTTATTGCGGTTTAGGGTAGCTTAAAACTGCAGGGTTCCGGGGTGTCCGAAACTTTGGGATAATTCAATGTCGAGGGTCTTAGGGTTGAGGGCTTGGGGTTTAGGAATTCAGCGCGTCTGAGTTGGTACAAGTACAAACTGGAAAAAATTGGAAGTGTTGGGGATTCGGGATTCGGGTGCGGGACTTTAGGGTTTTGAGGCTTTGGTCTGCTAGAGCTTGTAGATTAAAAGTTGAGGGTGCAGGCGTCCGGTGCCGGCTTCGGTTTCAGCACATCGGGTCCGGCACTATGGGCAGCCCACAGCTCCGAATGAGGAAGGAGGTTGGTCCACATATGTACTATGAAAGCATGATCCAAGGCCGGAGCCCCGTATTGGGTGGTGCCTGTGGACGTTGTCTTCGTTCCAGCATGCAGCCAAGCCGTCACATGCTACTTGACATTGTGCGAGGGGGCAGGGCGGCCCTGATAAAGGGGGTGCGCCTCTCCAGCAGTCGGAGGTGGAGGCAAGCTAGGCCAGATGTATGCATTGCATGCATATGCATTTGCACCTCGTCCGCAAGGCCTTCCAAACCCTAAGCCTGAACCCTAAACCCTAAATCCTAGACCCTAAAATCTCATCCCCGAGCCTCGTCCGCAAGGCCTTCCACCGTGTTCTTCAAGCGCACCGCCAGGGGCCGCCAGCCGTTGTTCTCCTCAGATTCTATTATCGAGATTTCTGGTTGCCGTCAGGGTTCCTGTAAGAGCTCTATTCTGCAAGAGTTGCAGAAGGGTGGTTGCATTGGTGTTACAAGGGCTATTGTCGGGATTGTATCGATATTGTAATTGTTCGGTTGCTCTTAAAGTTGCAAGACTCGTAAGTAAGGTCTTTAGTCAGCCGCGATGTGTATAGAACTGATGAAGCCCTTTCTCAAAAAGCCAGCATCGTACGGAGGTTTGACTTGTCTATCCTCAACTCCCAAACCGGGTATTCAGCAAATAATCTCAGATTTGCTTTTCCCTATGAGATAACTGTAGCTTAGAGGGCTCTTCTGAAATGTGACCACGCACACCGCACTTGAAAGCCCTCTGCCGTACTTCGAACTTCGCAGGGACATGGTAAGAAGATTGAATACCCGAACTCTATCTTAAGCGAGAAGAGCCTACTGTTTTGCTTTGCCCTTCTAAACTCGGCACTTGGGTCCAAAAGTAGACTTTGCTGGGTCCAGGCAATATAGGGGGCCTTAACAATTAGAATAGGGTTTTGGGGGCCATTATACTATAATTATAATCAGGAATCCCTAAAAAAGTATAGGTAATTATTTAGGCCTACTAAAGTTGTAACAAGGAACCCCCAAAATAGGGTCCATGTAAAGGAGCTGAGACTCCGAGGGCTCTATCAGATATGGGCGATCCGGATTACAAGAGACACCCGGGCGTTGGGTGGATTCGAAACGGTACCCGACCCCGAACTTACAAAGGGCTTTTGGGTTTAGATTCTCGGATTTAGCATTTCGAGTTTTGCGGGGTTTAAGGACCTTCAATTCGCAAACACTAAACCCTAAACCTTAAACCCTAAACCCTAAACCCAAACCGTCCGAGCTGCAATGCGCTGATACCAGTTGTAATCCCCTGAGCCATGGAAGGGCAGGGCCGGGCAGCGGGTTGGGGGCTGCGGTGGTAGGGTTTAGGGTTTAGGGTTTAGGGTTTAGGGCTTAGGGTTTAGGGTTTAGGGTTTAGGGCCTAGGGTTTAGGGTTTAGGATTTTCACAGCACGGTATGGCAATTAGGGGCTCTTAGTTCGACTACACGGGGCTTTGGCTTTGAAGGTTGAGGGTCAGGGTCTGCAGCCGCAGGGGTTGTCTTTAGGGCTTAGGGTCTAGGGTAGATGCAGCATCTTGCCCTGAACCCTGGAGTACCCCCAACCTTATACCCCGACATCAGATTGGCCCAACCGCAAAACCTAAACCGAAAAGTAAGGTAAATCCTCGTTACTGCAATGGCTGCCACGAGGTCCTAGTGTATTTACATGAGGATTCCCGCATGCCCTTTTTATTACAGGGGGTGGAAGAGGCCAAGCTTGAAATTTGTTCGACCCCTGCCAAAATTGATTACACCCAACCGAGGCGCACAAAAACCATGAAACGTCTCGTTCTGGTTGTACCGACATTCCGTCTTTTGAACCATTCCCTAAACCCTACGTGCCACTTGTCGCGCTATAGCAAGCCTCTGCAAGACAGACGGACCCCTAAACGAAGAACCTAAGCCCTAACACCTAAGCCCAAAGCCTGTAAACCTGAAACCACAAGCCCCGAAACACAACTCTAAACCCTGCAACCGAAAGCCCTTCTAGAAGACAAACCTCAGCCCCAGCTCAAAACCCCATGCCCCGTGTAAGCCCCATGGAAAGCAAAACTGCAACCCCAAAGCTCTAGGACCCGAAAGCCCAAAGCCCTGTAGAAAAGACCCAAACTCTACGCCTTTAGCCCCAATCCCCAAACCCTGAGATGCAAAACCCTGAATCCTAAACCCTGAACCGCAAAATTCTGAACCCTGAAACCCTCCCAAAACACTATACTTATGATGGGGAACCCCCAAAAGGGAGCCCTGGGATGGAAAAACTTGCCTGGCACTGCTATGCCATTCTCCTGAACAGATCTTCAAGGGGCCCTTAGGGTTTAGGGTTCAGGGTTTAGGGTTCAGGGTTCAGGGTTTGAGGTTCAGGGTTTGGGGTTCAGGTTGTGGGGTTTGGGAGGGCTCTTCGCTAAGGAACTCTGTGTTTGAAGGGTTGTTGGCAGGGTCTCACAGAGGTTTACGGGGTGTCTATGGCAGCTTGAGCGAGGCTCTTTGAACACGAGCACCGTCTTCCTAAGCAGTCCTACTCGTGGGGTGGAAGGCTACTTGGAGCTCGAGGTTGCAGGAGAGTTGGGATTCAGGGATTTGTGGCCCAAGGCCCGGGATCAGGGGGAGTGGGATGCGAGGGTAATCCCAAACCCCTTATTCCCTGCAAATCCCGTGAACCCGGAACCCGTAGGTCCTGAGGTTTAAGGGTTTGGCCCTTTTCCCTCGGCTGAAGCGTCCGGTTAGGTTTTAGGGTTCAGGATTGGGGTTATGGTTTCTCAATGTGGGAGTTTCTGAAAATAGGGGACCCTAATATAGTTCCTAAACAGTAGGATCCTTATTACAAGGACCCCAAAATAAGGTACCGCTAATTTTCGGAAACTCCCATGTGGCATAGGGCTGCCAGGGAAGACGCAAGCTCTGCATCGACATGGCAACTCCACTGACGTCCTTTAACTAGCCTCAACCCCTAAACCCGAAACACGAAACCTCCACACCTGAAACCCCCCTAAACCCTAAACCCTAAGCCCGAAACACGAAACCTCCAAACCTGAAACCCTAATCCTGAAACCCTAAAACCCTAAAGCCCTCAAGCGCTAAGACCCATGACCCCCAACCTTAAAACCCTGAAAGCCCCCTAAGGCTCAAATCCCGAAAACCCGAAACCCCGAAACCTAAACCTTAAACCTCGGCCTTAAAAACTCTGAGAACCCTTAACCTTGAATAGACCCTAAACCTTAAAAGCTATCCTAGACCCTAGCAACTCTGAAAACCCCAAACCTTAACACTAAGACCACAAACCCTGAAAACCCTGAAAGCCCTGAACCCTGAATGGTAAGACCTTCGATATTCGATATCCTGAAAGCCCTGTACCTCCAACCCTAAACCTCTAGCCCCAGATCTCCTGGTTGAGACGTTCCAGGTGGTAGTCTCGCGGCGCGAAGCTGCCCAGGTCCACCACCTCTTGAAAGCTTGGCTATACGGAAACCTTTCAGGGTTTAGGGTTTAGGGCCTAGGGCTCGCTTGCAAGGATCTGTGGTTCTTGCTATAAGATCTTAAGGGATGGTGCTCTGTGGTATATTAGGGTGCTTTTTGAATTTCAGGGTGTGGGGATGCTTCGAGTATGTTGGGTTTCGGGAGATAGGCGTTATAGGCTGGCTTTATGGCTGAGAGGGGTGTTCGGAGTCGGTGGAGTTTGGCAGGTTCGGGGGTTAGGAGTCTAGGGTTTTTGGTCTTTTTTGGGGTTTTTGTAGCTTCTGGAAGTCCGGGTTGAAGAGTTTTGGGGTTTTAGCATAGGTTTAGGCTGCGGGGGTTATGGTGGCTCGGGTGGTTCATGCCAACAAAAGCAAGAATCGCTGTTTTCTAGTGGGCGTTGTTCTGGAAAACCGGGCTTTGATAGAAAACCCTAACAGGAACAGGACCGTCGTCTCACAAATCGCATGGACTGGTTCAAGCAGTAAGCGCGCGACCAAGGAAGTGTTTGGGTCTCTGGGCGTGTACCGGATTTCTGTAGGGCTTACGGGGTGGGGGTTTGCAGTTTTATCAAGGTTTCACAATGGGGTCTGTAGGCTTTGAGTCGAGTGCTCAGGGCTTCAGCCAAGCCACGTTGCCGTGGGTATAGATCTTGTAGTAGATCGTCGGAGGAAACCTGTTGTTGGAGTTTCTTGTGTTTCGAGCTTTGTGGTTTTCGAGTTTGGGATGAGGGTGTTTAGGGCTTGTGGGCTTTATAAGGGTGGATGACCTAGGCCCAAAACACCGGTCCCAAACACGAAAAGCGCCAAGCCCCCGCAAGCTTGACCCCAAGCTTGACCCTGCACCTTAACCCCAAACCCCGAACTATAAACCCTAAACGTCCGTAAACGATAACCCCCGAACCCTACACCTTAAGCCCACAAACCCCTAAACTAGAGCCCTAAAGTAAATTAACTGAATCCTGAGCAAAATAACTCATTGAATGGTACCAAAACACATAACAACTGAGACAACAAAATGCTCCAGCTTCAAAAAGAAGAACCAATACCAACATAGTCACAACAATACTACTAATAACAACACTATTAATAATACTATACTGTTAGCAATTAGCAATACTACTAGAGCTAATTTAATAACAATAAAAAGCAGAATGATAATAGTAACAATCATCTTCGTCCTCATGAGAATAATAGTGCAATAACGGTGACAACAACAATAACGGTACTAAAAGTAAAGGTAGTACTCGTGTGAATAGCGAAAATAATAACAATATAATACAAGCAGATACTACTAACAACTTAAAAGTAACAACGACAACGATGCCGAAAAGCAATAGTAAAAAAAACGCTAAGAACCAGAAAACAATCATATCTAGGTGGTCGTCAAAATTAGGGTTCCTTTTTGGGTCCCTATTATAACACGGCACCTATTATTTAGGGTACCCAAAAAGGAACCCTAATTTTGACAACCGCCCAATCTGTAGTAAAAATGACCAGAAATGACCAGAAAACGGCAGAAGGCCTCGGGCCCCCGAGCCGAAACCGCACGTGGACCTGCTCTGTTGAAGACTTAAGCCTTTAGGCTTCAGGGTTTAGATGGGTTTAGGCGTTCGGGTTTTGGGATTCAAGGTTTGGAGCTTAGGGTCTAGGGTTCAGGGTTTAGGGTTTAGGTCTTCAGGGTCTAGGGTTTAGGCTTTGGGTGGCTTTACTTCCATCTTGTGGGGATTTCGGGATGCCAGCTTAGGGATGAGCTGGGATGTTCTGCGTATTCCTGGCTTTTAAGGTTTCGGGACTTTTGGAGTTTCGGGTTTGGGGTTGCGGGTCGGAGCGTTGAATTTCAAGGCTTTCGGGCATTTGAGTTGTGAGATTTGGGGGCCGTTGGGGAAGGCGATTGCGTCTTTCTGTTCTGGGCCTTGGACCTGGGTCTTTGGGTCCAAGGCTTGGGGATTTGGGGGCAGGAGGTTGAGTTTGTCGAGTGCTTTCGGGTTGCGGTTTCCACAAGCAGAGTCGACTGTAGCCAAGGTTTGAGAAGGGGCGGGGGGTCGTAGTAGCAAGTAATCATAGTTGTAGTAGTCGTCGTCACAGTAGTAGTAATATCCCGATATCCCCTTACGGTCCCCATAGCACCCTGCTTGCTCGAAGTATAAAAGCACCTTTATCTAGGGTTTTACTTGACGCAGTGCTTCGGGTGTATGTAGGATATGTTTGAACAACAATATGGAGTTCAGAGCTTATGTTAGGTTTTGGTGTGGGGTCTTATCTAAGCCTTTTTAAATACTATTCGGAGTTTAAACGCTGCCTTTTGTGGTTTTGTGGGCAGGCTTAAGGAACCCTAAACCCTAATTAAGGTTTAGTAGGATCTTCATGCTGCTACGCCGACGTGGGCTCCTCACCAACGTGCGTTCTAAGGCGCTTCGAAGGCAACTTCACATTACTAGAGTTTCCGAAAAAAGGGGTACCTTATTATGGGATCCTTATAATAAGGATCCTACTATTTAGGGTACCATATTGGGGTCCCCTAGTTTCGGAAACTCCCACATTAGGCTTAGCTGGAGCCATGAGTTTTAGGGTTTAGGGTCTGAGAGTCTTGGATGTCGGGCCAGTAGGGTTTTAGGGCAAAAAAAATGCAGCCTAAAGCCTGAGCCCCCCCAAATCCTAGACCGGCGCCCCAATTCCCCAAACAGCGTTCTCACTTCGGGAATGCCCCCTGATCCCTAATCCCAAAACCTTACGTCCTGCCGCAACCCTTAATCCCGATTTTCTCATCCCAACAGCCTGAACAACGAAGCCCCAAAGCTCTCAACCCGATGACAAAGCCCTATGCCTTGATGAGGCCCCCACAAAAAACTCTCGACATCCAACCTCTTGCTTCCTGCTTCAAGACACCCTCACTAAGGCTCTATGATAACACCCTAAGTAAAATACCCTCCGGACTCTTGACCCCCCACCCCCCCCCCCCGGTCCCTACTATAGGGGCCTTAAGAATGAGAATAAGGTTTGGGGCACATTTGCTTTTTTATACTAAGGAACCCCAAAATAGCATTGGTAATTACTTAGGCCCCTAGAACAAAACCCCCCGTAAGACCCCTTACTTACCGACCCCTTTAAAGGGAACCCCTAAAGGAACCCTAAACCCCAAGCCCCCCTCCCCCGTCCCCGAACGCCTGCATAGCCGGATCGAGGAGCACACACTCACGCCCCAGAACTCCCCGGAGCCTCAGATCTTCTGCTTTACGGGTTTAGGGTTTAGGGGTTTTGGGGTTTGGGCGTTCAGGGTTTTTTAGCTTTAGGGTTCGGGGTGCTTTGTTTATCAGGGGTCATGTCAATTGTGGTTTTCTTTGGTGCTCTTTTCGATGGTTTTGCTTTCTTTGTTCGATTGTTGTTATCAACTTGTTGCTGGCTTTTGATGTTTCCATAATTCAGGTTGCGTGACAGTCTTCTAGCGGCTTTACAACGAGCGTTTATATGATATTCAATTTTTTCTTGGGCTTGGTGATGTGCTTGTGATTGTGTGTAGTGGGATTTAGCAGGTTGCTGAGCATCGTCACAGGTTCTGTAGGGTTTTATGAGTTCACAGGCCACAGGGCTGTATATACGGTCATTACAGGGGCTGTAACCCTAAGGCTCTAAAAACTCATATATTCAGGCTTTTGGGCCCAAAGACCATACTATATAAGGCTTTTGGGCTATTTTGAGCCTTAGGGTAAAGGATTATGATAGGGCGTTTTAGAGTTCCTTGTTTTCTAGTTCATGGTCGGGATAGGATTAAAAATTTAGACTTTATTCCTTATTGGCTTTAAGTACCCATAAAAATGTAAAATGTTACCCAACTATGACAAAGTTTGAAGGGCTGCGGATTCTACTCCTTCGGCATTTTGGGGCCTAGGGTTCTGGGGGGATTATGGTTTCAAGGCGCCGGGGCCCTAGGGTTCAGGCTTTGGGATTTAGGGTTTAGGGGTTTAGGTGTTTAGGGGTTTGGGGGTTTAGGTGTTTAGGGGTTTGGGGGTTTAGGGGTTTAGGGGTTTAGGGGTTTAAAGTTTGGGGGTTTAGGGTTTAGGGGTTGGGGGTTTGGAGATCAAGGATCCGGGTTCAGGATGCTGGGGCTGATAGCGTTAATGAAGAGTGCCGCTGTCATTCGCCTTCTAGGTTAGATTTCGCCTCTTTACATTGCAATCTGAAAAGGATACCCTAAACCCTGAACCCTAAACCCTAACCCTAAACAGTATACATCAAGGCAAATATGGTACCTTGGCCTATTCTTGGCTTGCTTTCGTGCCGCGCACGTTCGTCGCCGGTGGTTCAGGGCTCAAAGGTTGAGGTTTTGGGTTCCGGATTTCGGGCTCATTGTTTAGGGTTTGCAGGGTTTAGGGTTCCGAGTTTAGAGGTCCAATGGGGCTTAAGGGTTTGGGATTTTAGGGTTTAGGGGTTTAGGGTTTTACGGCTCAAGCTTTAGAGGGCGGTTCAGTAGGGTTTGAGAGTCAGGGATTCAGGCCCTAAGCCCGTTAACCATGGTGGCCTCTTAATCACACGGTGGGACTGTGCCGACCTCAAAACCCTCCGCTTTCGGGTTTGGGGCTTTAGACTTTAGACCAGACTACCTAACTTGAGATTGCTGCCCCTGTACTTTGTGTGTAGGATAGGCGGGTAGGTTGGGGGGGGGGCTTGAGGCATTAGCCTTTGGGGTGCTTCCCCAAAATGTTTCAACTTTCAGTATAAAGCCAGCTTCTACAAACACGAGAAGCTTCAATGTTCGGTGTTCTCCGTGTGAGCGCTGTAGGGTGGGCAAGTTCAGTGCGTGTATTGTTTCAGTCTTAACTGCTTCTTGCGTTCTTGTTAAATTTTCGTTGTATAGCTCCCTTGAGCACATAGTAAAAGCAACATGCCGAGCCCCGTGGATTTGAATCAATTATGACACTGAAAAGTTACTACTGAGTAACGCCACCCATGAGCTGGGGCTTAGGGGTTTCTGCTTCAGGGCTTAGGGTTTAGAGCCTTAACCTCTACCAAGACCGGAAACTGGTCGTTAAGGCCTCCTATCAGGACCCTGCATACCCTAAGCCTTATAAACCCTAAATCCTAAACCTTCGTGGTGAAATCAAGCCGCAGCAAGTATGGATCGCCGGAGCGGCGAAACCTGGTAGCAGCTGAGGGCTTCAGGATAATAATATCAATGATAATAATGATAATGATAGTAATTAATAACAAGCATAATGAAGGGCTTTCGGAGGCTTGATAGAGTTCTTGTACGGATTTTCTGGTGCGAAGAGCTTGAGGGTTTTGTGGTCCTCGTGGTTGTGTTTGTGGCTGTTGGTTGGGGGGGGGGGGGGGGGNGGGGGGGGGGGGAGGTTGGTTCGGCTTTTAGGGGCTTAGGCGCCTGGCTCTGGGGTGGAGTTGTTTGTGTGTGTGTGATGGTTTGGCTTCTGGCCTTTGCTCTTCGAGGCTCTGGGCCTCTGTTGCAAGGCCTTTCAGAGTTTGGGGCTCAGGACTTCAAAATACCAGAAATTTTTAAGTTGGAACATGGATTTAAGGTGATTAGTGCTGGGATTCCCATACTTTGCCCTGGAGGGCATGAGGATACTGATGTTCCGACTTTCTTGCTTCGACTTTAATGCTTTAGGTTGTAGAGGCTGTGGGGCTTTAGCGTGTGTTGGGGCTTTGGAATTTTAGGCTTTTGTTCCAGGTCCTTCGGGCTTTGAGGGTTTGGGAAGGTTTGGGATGTATTTCAACCCCTCGCAACTTCGAATCTCTCACAATTTTGGGATATTCGGTTTCACGGCGTAGGGTTTAGGCTCCTGTTTCAGGCACTATTTCCAGTATCAACGGTCTAGTATTGCTGCTGTGGTATGGGTGGTGCTATGCATGTCAGGTGGACATTGGCTTATGTGGGGTTAATGAGGCCCGAGAATTCCCAAGACGGTAAGCATAATCCTAAGAAAGTTCATGCGGCATCCGCAGCTATGCCTGGCAGGCACCCCCCAAGTCGAACCAAAGGAGACCCTCGAGCCCCTCATAAACCCTTATGTAAAAAAAGTTAACCCTTATAATCCAACCCATGAAACCCTTCTAAACACCCGATCAGCCATAAAACAACCCAGTGAAGCCCCGGGTTTCGGAGTTTCGCGGCCCAGAGCCTTGAGGAAGCACCCTCAACCCGGTTTATGGGTTTAGGGTTGAGGGTCTAAGGGAAGAGCCTAGGCTCAGGGTTTTTAGGGTCTAGGATTTAGGTGCGGCTTACGGTTTGGAGCTTAGGCATTAGGTTTAGGGTTTAGGGATAGGGTTTAGGATTTGGGGGTTAACGGGTCAATGTGTGCTCGGCAGGTCCCGGACTAGCGGACTAGCGAGCAGCAGTGTGGAGACATGCCACCAGCTAGCCAAGCCAGAAGCAACAAAGTGAGTCCCAACGTTTCTTGAGTTCCTGCAAACAGCAAATTTCCGGGTTTCATGTTGGGGACAACGGATGGAGGTTTTCGGCCGAAGGGCCGTCTGATTGTTTTCTTTCATCTCCGGGTCTTGAAGGAACATCCGCTTTGGTTGAGGTTCAGGACTCCGAAGTGGCTCTAGGTCTTCCGCCTCGCCTGCAAACCATACTTCTTGAAGAGTGAACCCAGCCCTAAATATCCCTAAACCTAAATAAAAGCCGCGAGCCCGGCTCTGGAGAAGAGCGACGCCGCGATCGTCTCCCGCAAGGTGCTGAAGGTCCGCATGTCGCGGCGTCCACGCCATGCGTGCTGAATGCGTCGAGCAGCCTGCATCGGTTTAGGGCTTGTATAGAGGGCTTAGGGTTAAGGATGTAGGTTGTAGTGCATGGCCTAGTGTCCTAGGTTCTTGCTAGTAAAAGTCGAGTAGGTTGCCATGCCAGACTAGTACTATGTAAGTCATGGCTTTTACCAGGTATCCCCACAAAGGAAGTTCAAATTTAGTTCTCCCAGCTTTGCAACATCTCTGCTAAAAAACTATTGCTGATGCTCTTACTGGTACTCTACCTTCTCCTAGCCCTAAACCCTAAACCCAAAACCCTATAACCTAAACCCTAAACCCTGAACTCTAAAACGACAACGAAGATGATCCTTACAGCAGCAACTGTGCCAACTGTGCTTTGTGCGTTGGAGGACACTTGGGTCGGCATGTCTGGAACAGAGCTTCTTGTAGAGGGGTCGATAGCAGAGTAGCAGTCGTAGTAGTCGTAGTAGTCGTAGTAGTCGTAGTAGTCGTAGTAGTCGTAGTAGTCGTAGTAGTAGTAGTACTACTACTACTACTACTGTTGTAGTAGTAGTTGTTGTTGTAGTAATTGTAGTAGTAGCAGCAATAACATCATCACAATTCGTTGCGAAATGTCCGTTTTCTTGCGAGGGCCACGTGGTACGAGACTTGCAAAGCACTGGGGCATGTCGTCACATCGATGCCGCTGCTTGAGTTCGCTACTGTAGTCCTCGCTACTTGCACTTACATATTGTCTTTGGATTCTGAGGCTTGGGATTTAGGGCACAGGGGTTTTAGGGTGTAGGGTTTGGGTTTTGAGCTTTAAGCTTTCGGGTAGCGGATCCGGGGTTAGGTATCAGATACGGATTGGATTCTGGAATCTAATATAGGGGCCTAAATAATTACCAATACTACGTTGGGGGCTTTCTTATACTTATGGTTTCAAGGCCCCCAAAACCCTATTCTAATTGTTAAGACCTCTATACGAAATCTTTATCCTTATGATAGCCTGTATACTAGGACCCTATTCTAATCAAGGCCCGTACATTAGCCGGTTAACTTTCTTGAACGTCCTTTGGGATCTCTGGGTCGGCTGCAGCGTTCCTCATTGATGGCTTTAGTGAGGCTCAGCGTTAGGGTTTAGGGTTTTGGGTTTGGGGTTTTAGGTGGTTCAGGGTTTGGGGGTTTAAGCTTTAGGAGGTTTAGGGTTGCGACTTTTCGGTTTTAGGATTTCGGGGTTAAGGCTTGGAGGTTTATGGGTTTAGGGGTTTAGGGTCTAGGAGTTTCAAGGGTCGCGGAGTTCGAGCTTTCTGATGCTCTGCCCCTGAATCCTGAACCCTAAACCCCTAATCCCTAAACCCGAAATGACGAACGTCGAACACCCTCTCGTAAACCCTCAACAAAGGCTTCCTAGGGCTTTCGGGTTTTCGGGCGTTAGGGCTTTTGGGTTTCAGACTTCTAAGTTTGGGTTTCGGATTGAGAGTAAGCCGAGGCAAGCCTCTGCCAGCTTCTTGGCATACTGCACGAGGCCCTCCTGTGCTGAAGTGTGCTTCTGTCCCTGGTTTGAAGCCAAGGGGCCTAGTATTTCATTATCTGTAAAGGGCTGTTTCTCGAGGAACTACTAGTATATGTAACGTCTTGAACCAATGTTTTCGGTAACACTTGCTACGTATTTCAACCTCTATAGTACCTCTCAGCGCAGGACCCCAGCAACCATCATTCAACAAAAAACGTCGAACCAGGCGATGAGGAGGAGGAACTGGGCGTAGCTGGAGGTGGTGAAGATGACAATGATGATTGTGCTGATGATGATGATGGTGATGATGATGATGATCAGGAGGAGGAGGACGAGGAGGAAAGCGATGGCAACGGCGATGGCGGTGGCGATGACGATGGCGATGACGATGTGGCAGTGATGGTGCCGTGATGGTGATGGTCACGATGTGCGTGGTGCGCCTGATCACTGTGAGGACTGAAGTCATGACGGTCATGTGGGTGGCGACAACGGCCGCCGTCGCCATAGTGATGTGCGGATCGTACTCATGACAATCATGACCATGATGCCCGCCATCACCATGGTTAACACCATGACCACCCATTTTGCTTGTCATTCTTCTTTGCGCGCGTGCAGATGAACATGTTGATAGGGCAAATAACATTTTCGCTTCACCACAACAACAACATACAGCCTCTGGCCATTCAAAAACAACCTGCCGTTTTAGCTACCCCCCCCCTCCCCGGCAAAGTTCGACCCTCTTCTGGGGTTTGGAGATATTTGGTGAGCTTAACCCAGACCTGTTACCAGCGGAGACTTCTCATGTCATCAACGCTTAGCATGCTACGTGCGCTCGTCATTCCTGCTAGCCCTTAACCCTAAACTGTTGCCTTTGCTACCCAAAGCCCAAGACCCGCAAGGCATTTGGCCTTCTTGCCATGGGTCTATCGCCCGTCCTCAGTCTTAAAGACCCTAAACCGTAAGCCCTGAGCCCGATTCGTGCCTGCTCTGCCGACCTTTGACTTTCATCTTGCCGGATCCTGACAGCACTGGTAATACAGCCCAATTATGCAGGATTCATGAGGGGATTGGGGTTCATAGCTCAATTACAGATGGAAAGATCTCTGTGCTTTCTGGGGCTCAGCAGAAAAGGGGCTCTATCTCGGGGGCCGTCCGTACCATAGGGATCAGGGGTATAAGGCTACACGTTCAAACATTGAGGCTCTTGGACAGTCCCCTAATCTTCAACAGCCCTAAACCCCTCCGAGACTCCGCCCCTCCTCCACTGCACTCGCCGCGCATAGCTTTGGTAGGCCTGCTGTATCTCGAAGGCGGCAACCTCTCCGAGAGGAAGCAGCTGAAGCACTGGCTCTGCTTAGAGCTCACGGTTTTCGGGCTTAGAGCTTTAGGCTTTAGGCTTTAGGGCTTTAGGGGTTTAGGGTTTAGGGTTAGAGCTTTCGGGCTTTTAGACTTTGCTAAGGGTTTGGGTGCCGATACCTTTTGAGCGAAAGTTTTGACCGAAACCTTTGGTCTTTCCAACCGTGCTTTCGATTTGTCGGGTGCTGGGGCTGGGGCTGGAGAACCCTAAACCCTAACCCATGGGCTGGGCTTTTCGTGTTGTTGGGTGACTTGGGCTTGCCTGGGCATTTTTCGGGGCCTGGAAGCAGCTGAAATTGACTTCAGGGGTTCAAGGTTTGAACAAAGACACAGAACTTCTATCCATTTCGGTCTTGGGGCTTCGGGGTTTACGTAGTGCTTTTCTTGGGTTTTTACGGGGATCAGGCAACCTTCTGCTATAAAGCCCCACAAGCCCAAGTCATAAATCCAGCACCAGCTAAAGCCTCAACGCCAATGCCTAAACCCTGAACACGAAGCCGTAAGCCCAAAACCTTAAGCCCTAAATCGTAAGCCCTAAGCCTAAGACCTAATCTCTAAACCCTAGGCCCTAAACCTTTCATCGTAAACCCTAAACCCTAAGGAAAAAGCCTGAAAACCCCAAGCACAAAGCCCAGACTGGGTGTTGGGAGCGGCCTGGTACAGCTTCAGGGGCATATAGTCTCGGACACGCCGCGCACGCCAAAGGTGAATCCGGGACCTTTGGGGCTTGTTGTGGTATGCCTTGGGGGTAAGAGCTAGCGATTTCCAGTTAGGGGACTCGGTTTCAGGGTTCAAGGAAATGTTGAACATTTGGGGTTGAGTGTCAGTGTTGAGGCTTGGAAGGTTGGGTTAGGCTCGAGGGGTTGGGTAGGGTGAGGCCTGGACTCTACTAAATCCTAAACCCCAAACTCTAAACCCTAAACCACCGCCCCTAAACCCATTGGGGATGGAGGCGCAGGGTTGAGACCTTGCAGTGAAGACCTCGAAGATAGTTGTTGCAAAGTGTGGCGCTAGTCAGCAAAGCAAGGCACAAACCCTGAACGGTGTGGGGTTTAGGGTCCCACCCACCCCACCCCACCACTCAAAAAAACAAGAGAAACCCAACTCCTAAACCTGACCTCCTTCGCCCCCCCAAGTTAATCCCCCAGCTACAATAGGCACCCACCTCCGCAAACCCAAAGCTAAAGCACTAAAGCTCAAGCCATGAAGCCTGATAGCTTCATAAGTCAAGCTTACAGCCCTAAACCCGATGCCCTAACACTAAATCCCTAAACCCTAACACTTACTGCCTAAACTCTAATCCCGAAACCCTCATCCCGAAACCGTACAGCTTACATAAATCCTAAACCCTAAACCCTAAACGGCCCTAACCGCTAAACCCTGAAGCTTAAACCCTATATAATCCCTAAAGCCTGAACTTTCCCCAAACCCTGAAGCCTCAATCCCAAATCCCCCAACCCCCAATCTAAATTCCTAAAACCCGAAACCTAAACCCTGAAGCCTAAATCCTAAATCCTAAACTTTCCCTAAACCCTGAAGCCTCAATCCTGAATTCCCCCCCAACGAGCCGAATGGCCGACACCAGCCCTGAAGCACAGCCAGGCAGAAGGACTTGAAGGTCTCGTAGACTCGGGCCGGTCCTGCCTTGTGCATTAGAAGAGTCAGCAGTAGTCGTAATAGCACTACTAATCATGACTAGTACTAAAAACGATAATAATAAGAATGGGAATAAGAATAAATATAAGAACCAGAATAAGAATAGTAGCCAATACCAGTATAGTATGATAAGAAGCATATTAGTATCGAAAGTAAAAAAACAATATCATCAACACTAATGGTGCTATTCGTCCTTTCTTGTTTGGGTTCGAGTTTAAGGTTTCGGGTCTCCGGTTTGGGGTTTAAATTTAGGGTTGAGGGCTTGGGGTTAAGGGTTGGGTTTAGGGTTGAGGGTTTAGGTTCCTTTGTGGTACGCTTTGATGAGGCAGGTACCTCCTACCAGCAATGTTGCGATTCTTGCGGCTGCCACCGCTTCATGCACCACCGCTTTTATACCCTCGCCTCGTTTGCCCTCGTTAGACGCATAGTTTCAGGCTTGTCCCTGGCATGGATTCTGAAAATGGCTTCCTAAACCCTAAACCCTAAACCCTAAACGTTTGTGAGTACTGTGGAGGCTCAGGGTCGAGACTTGAGCGGCCTGCGGGAACAAGAGTCATACTGTTGATGGACAAAATCCTGCATGACCCATTATAAGGAATATACCATAATTCCCATAGTTTAGGGTCCTTAAGGTAATGTTACCTTAAGGTCCCTAAACTATGGGAATTATGGTATATTCCTTATAATGGGTCATGCAGGATTTTGTCCATCAACAGTAGTTCATCCCGTCACCCGAATAGAGCGAAACCGCAACATCGGAACCCCCAAAAACCCTGAAACCTAAGACCCCAGATGCTAAACCCTACAATCCTAAACCCTATAATCCTAAACCCCATGCTCCTAAACTCCCATAATCCTAAACCTGTAATACTAAATCAAATACTCCTGAACCCATAATCCTAAACCCTGTAATCCTAAACTCTGTAATCCTAAACCCTGTAATCCTGAACCCCATAAACCTAAACCCCATAATCCTGAACCCTATAATCCAAAGCCCATAAATCCTCAACCCTGGTCATAATCAGGGAGGCCCCTGGCTCTGCATCTTGGCCCGAAGCTCGCATGGTTGCCGATCCAGCAAGCGCTGAACCAAGATAGTTGAGTTGAAGGGTTAGGGCTTACGGCTTTGGGGTTTCAGGGTTTAGGGGCGGTTTCGGGCTTTAGGGTTTTGGGGCTTACAGTTTAGGTCTTTGGCTGGCATTCTCGGCATTTCCTTCGTTAGCGGCGTCATTATCATGATCCTACTTTTTCCGGCTTCGGATCTCGAAACTCAACCCCCTAAAGAGCCCAATATAGAGGCCTCAGTACTTAGAATAGGCTACGGGGAGGTATTATAGTGTAACTACATCGGGCCCAGAGGTTGGATAATACTTCAAGTCCTTCCGACCCCTATGTTATGCCCTACACCGTGAACCACAAGCCCTCCATTCAAAGCCCTCAAGCCGCGAGTTCCCAAATAGCCAAACCCCAAGCCCTGAACTCGTACGAACCCCCAAACACCCTGCAACTAATTAACTGCTAAGGAACCCTGAAACCTGACAACCCTAAAAACCTTGGACCTTGAACCCTAAAAGCTCTGAAGAAGGTGATGCCGTGGTGCCGTGGTTGATGTGGGAAGGACCACTAGCTGCCTGGTTTTGCGAAGTCTTTGCATTTAGGATCCATAAAGTGGTATTATGAGTGCTTGGCGGGTTTGGGGGTATGGGGATTCGGGGTTTGGGGTCTGCGGGCGTTAGGGCTTTACGGCTTCAATTGAGATTTCGCGGGTAAGGGGCTAGGAATGTTGATCTGGATGCTTCTGAGCCAAATAAAAGCATGGTTACCTGAACTTATGTCAGAAGCCGACTACCCGTGAACCATACCTGCTACAGTACCTCTCTCCAAGACTTATATCATGCCTTTGCAGTGGATGCTTTAGGTTTACGGTTTCGGGTCTAGGGTACCCAGAGCCCCCTGACTTCCAAATGCCAACCTTCACACCCTGAACTCTGACTGCACCTTAAGCCCTAAACCGCTCAGGACCCTATGCGTGGCCCCCAAAACCCCAGCCTTTTGGGCTTCCTCGAAAGGGCTTCGATGAATATCTCCTTCAAAAGACTAGGTTTTTTTGGGCCACAGGAAAACCTCATTCACCCGAAACCTTGTTCCAGTTATGCCGGTCCCTAAATACAACCCTTACCAAAAACCTTCTAGAACCCTTTACAGGAACCCTTGTAGGAACACAAAGCCCGACACCTAAACCTCGGCAATGCCCGGGAACCTCGCAGAGGAGGTTTAGGGTTGCCTAGGGTCTAGGATGTTTAGGGTTTAGGGTTTTTTGGGTTTAGGGTTTAGGGTCTAGGGTGCTTGACATCATGTGTTGTTGAGAAGATTCCGTCTTGCCTGGAATTCCCCAAACCCTAAGAGCCCAAGCGCTGAAGCCTGAAACTGGGGTTTAGGCTCTAAGCTTTAGGGTTGAGGGCGAGACCCTGAATCATGAAGCCTTACGTCACTAGAATGACTAGACCGGACAATAACAACCTCCCTGTGTCCCAGTCGCCGCAGATGCTCCAGGTGTCGACGGCGAAGCCTTGGGAATAACAAAGGGGCCTTACTCATGAGATCCTTTAAGGGCGGAGGCTTCAAGGGTGGTATATAACCCAGTCATCCCTACGGTTCCCTGGTACCCGCCCCCCTTGAACCACCCTCACTTAGGGTTTAGGGTTTAGGGTTTAGGGTTACTGGAGGGCATCACTTCCAAGGAGCTTCATGAGTAAAGATCCAGCAAAGCTTCAAAGGACCCAAACTCTCTAAGTCTACCAACCCCTAAACCCCTAAACTTCTAAACACCCCACACCCCAAAACACCTAATTTAAACCCCTAAACCCCTAAAATCGCAAAGCCGTGACTCAAAACCTCCGGACTCCAAAGCCCCGAATCTCAAGCTAAAAAGCCTAACCCCAAAAAAAACTAAGAGTTCATGCTCAGTTTAGGCTGTAAGGTGTAGCATCCGAGTTTAGCTTGGGGTATTCGAACGTCGGAGAACTTTTAATTTTCGATGTTCGAAGAAGTCCTTCTGAGGCTTGTCCCAGAGAGCTTCAAAAAATCGCGACTAGGGATGCGCGACTTCAGGCCGCATGCCTCAAGCTCCGATCTTCAGGGGCTCTTGGGGTTTAGGGTTTAGGGATTATGGTACGGATTTTGGGCTTCGGTTTAGGGTTTAGGGTTTAGGGATCACGGTACGGATTTAGGGCTTCGGTTTAGGGTTGAGGGTTGGAGTTGGCGGGTTTTCCGTGATTCCTAAGGCCCCCAGACGCTAGAAACCCTCAACCCACAACCTCAAACCGAATCCCAAACCCTGGCAAATGCCCCTAACCCCGAATTACAAGCCTAACCTTCCAAGCCCAAAACCCAAACCTTAAAACTCAAGGTGAAAAAACCCGAAACCCCGCACCCTAAGCCCGTGCCCTGAACCCGAAGCCCCTAAACCCTAAACTCTGAACCCCCAAATCGCAAGCCTTGAGTAACCCCAACCCCTAAACCCCAAAATCGTAAGCCCCTAAAGCCTAAAGCCCCAGAAGTGCATTCCGGGAGCACAGCCGCAGCGTGACCGGGACTCCTCCGAAGGTTTGGGATGGAGTGGGTGCCGGGCTTCCAGCGGTGTAGGGTTTAGGGTTTAGGGTCTACGGTTTAAAAGTTTAGATTGTAGGGTTTATAGTGCTTAGAGGTACCAGGCCAGCTCGAATAACTATTTGCTGGCCAGAGCCTCCCTCTGCATATTTTAATTGGGACTTCCCGACATCAGGGATCACCCGACGAAACAGGATCCTGAGAATCAGTAACACCATGACCATGACAGCAATGCCTGGGCCACTAAACCCTAGGCGCGACGTCTATATCCTAAAAACCCTAATATCCTAAAAACCCTAAAGCCTTCAAGCTCAAAGACCGAACCCCGTAGACCTGCGATTCCTGAACCCGAAGCCCCCCAAACCTCAAGCCTTAAAATTCCTGAGCCTTAAGCGCTATTCCTCCCTCTGGCGCTGCCCCGCTCCTGATGCGCCGCTCAGGCACCTCCACCGTAGGCTGTAGGAGCTCCTGTCTGGCTTCGGAAAGTTTTGCGAGAAGGCTCGAGGAACCCAGGGATAAGGGTTTAGGGTTTAGGGTTTGTGGGCGCTGTGCTAGTACATACTCGTACTACTAGTAGTATCTGTAGTAGCCGTCGTCGTGGTGGTAGTCGTGTTCGTGGTGGTGGTGGTGGTGGTGGTGGTGGTGCTGGTGGTGCTGGTGGTGGCGGCGGCGGGGGCGATGGTGGTGGGTGTAGTAG
>BGNK01000229.1:43654-115829 GCA_003297005.1 Symbiodinium sp. clade A Y106 | reverse complement strand
ATGCAAGTGAAACACTTGAGTAGATGCCCTCAGAATCTCTGGAAGCATCCACTTGTTCTCTCAGCTTTGGAACGGCCCGAGATTGCAGGAAAAGACGGCACACTGATTGCTCTGTTAGCCGAGCCATAGACGTGCCCGTGCATTCTGTCATCCAGCTGTTACCATCCTTTGGGCAAAGTCGGCTATCCTACCAGCTACCAGACTTTCANNNAAAAGACGGCACACTGATTGCTCTGTTAGCCGAGCCATAGACGTGCCCGTGCATTCTGTCATCCAGCTGTTACCATCCTTTGGGCAAAGTCGGCTATCCTACCAGCTACCAGACTTTCAATGTATAGGGTTTAGGGTTTGGGGTTTCAGGCGTACGAAACAAGGCAGATCGATGGGAAAAGAGGCAACTGAGCATTTCACTTCCAACTATGCGTCTGCCAATATAAAGGCATCTCAAGCCATGTCGCAAGGCTTTCAGAACCAGACATGCCCTAACAGAGCAAAGTGTCGCGGTTCATTATACGATTGAAAATACAGGGACTGTACAGGAATACTACAGTTGTACTCGTAATTCAAGCCCCTGCGATAGCTCCAGAGAAAATCCCACTGACCTGCAATGCTGTATGGGTCTGAATGACTCGTACTTCTCTTCCCGTATAGTCCCCGTATGCTACGAAATACGCCCAAATCCTGTTCTAATCAGCAAAGCCCCTACCGCACCTTTTGCAACAGCCGGAGGCCTCCAAGCTTCAACTCCGCCTGCCTTCCAGAATCCGACTGCAAGAACAGAAGAAAACAACAGTCAGTTTGGGAGTAAGATAGGGGGGCCTTAGTAATTGCCCATACTTTTTTTCTGGTTCCGTTTTGCAATTATAGTATCGTGGGCCCCAAAAACCGTATTCTAATTATTCAGGCCCCTATATTAAGTTTCAGGGTTTGGAGTTCAATAATCCCAGCTACTCCCAGAGCTCGCCGATTCGATAGTCCGAATCGACCTGGGCAAAGCGTGCAAAGGAAATGCGTCGATGGGGCTTCGCTTCGGGGCTCGACTGACTGTTTTTGTATTCTAGGAATACGGGCGCTACTTGTCAGGATCTATCCAAGGTTCCCTGATTTTTCCCTGATTTTTGGAATCTTCCCAGTCTCGGGGCTAAGTCCCACGTTCTTTGTCTCCGGCTTTCGATCCTTCTCACGGAAGATCTGCCATCCCAAGCCCAAGGGGCCATAGGCCCGGCAATCCCGAAGCCCAAAAAGGAGCGCTTGCTTTTTGCTGGGCCGGATGCGAGGTCGAGCTTGGAGTTCAACACGGAGACGACCTGTCTTCATGGCTGATAGGCTCCGAACACAGGTCAGCGTGGGCCCTGGAGATCTGCGAAAGTCGGTAGATCGTCGGCATGGAAGATCCAAGCAGCTCATGTACTGAAGCAGCTTTGGAGGACACCGGCGCCTCTCCGTGAGGCTTGCTATCCAAGTAGGCGGACAAGTTGTTCGCGAACTCAGCTGCTTCCTGTCAGCGGGGGCTTCAACATCCGCTGATCCAGCTGTTCGGGACACAGTGTCGGGACTTTCAATTTGAGGAATAGGTCCGACGGCTAGACCGCAGGGACAATACGAGTTGATGGGTAATATTGGAAAAGCAACATTTGAAAGCTTTCGGATTTAGGGGGATTGAAGGGGATGCCTTTCGGCCAAGATCCTCAACGGCGGAAAAGCCTCAATCCCAAACCCGATACCCTAAACCCCAAGCCCCAAACCTCGAAACCCGAAGAACCTACGACCGCAGACCCGATACCCTTAGCCCTACACCCTACACCCTACCCTACCCTACCCTAGACCCTCGAACCCAAACAAAACATCAGCCTCGGAGGTGTAGAAGGGCCGATAGGCATTGTAGAACGGTCGCACCACCTCCTCCTGGGAATACCGGGTTTCAGGGTTTAAGGTTTGGCCTTGAGAGTTGGAAGATGTATAAACCCATGAGGTCGCTTGCGCCGTTGGGGGCTCTTCGCAGCCTACATGGTGCTGTTTAGGGCTTGTTGTGGCTTTGGGGCTTCAGGAGTTTGTCTTTGGTGGCTGGGGATTCCTGGGCAGATGAGTTCGGAGTTCAGGGCTCAGGGATTTGAGGGGCCTTTTTGGGTTTCGTGCTGTGGAGCGCTAAAGCTGCTTGGCAGCCATCCCTATCGCGAGTGATCTTTCGATCTCTCCACCGGATCTCTGGGAACCCTTGCGAAAAGCGCTTAAGACCCCTATCCAAACCCCTTAACGAGTGGGCAAACAATTGCCAATTAATATTCAACCTGATGACACGGAAAACCACCAGCATTCATTTATAACTATAATAAAGGCTATTAAACCCTCCAACTCTCCCCTGGCATCGGGGTGTTTCGAGAGTTCACTGCTCTCGGGATGGCTACCCATTAGAGGCTCTGTATATGTTTTCGCGATCACGAACACCAGGAACTGCAAAGTTAAAGATCGCCAGATCTTCCTGCGTCGCATTGCTGATCCCGAGGGTCAAGTTGATCTCCTCAGATTCTGGAGCGAGCTCAAGGGTTTCGGGTGTGTTTAAGGTTCCGGGTTTAGGGATGTTTAAGCTTTAGGTGCTTTAGGTCAGCCTGCAAAACCCCAAAACAACGAAACCTTTGAAAAGGCCTTGGAGGTGAGACAGATAGTAAGCACCCTTCGACATACTGTTTGGTACATACTGTTACATGAGGCGAGCTGAATTTGTGTAAAACTTACTTCAGGGCCGCGGGGTCATGAAAAACACAATATGTTACGAGTAACCCCCAAGCTAGCTAACACCCAACAGATAACCTCACAAATAATCCTAACAACCCTCTACACATAGATGTAAATCTCAGGACACCCTCTGTACTTATAAATACATATATCATGCTATCCCCAAAGAAAAATCCTTCAAAGGCCCCTCATGAAAGCCCATGAGAAAGCCTCGGCAAAGGTGTTCGGAAGGCCAGGAAGGGACGGGGCACGACATCGGTTCTCGGCAAGTCCAGCAACTCTGCGAGCCCGTGCGCGAGGCCTACCAGACCGCACCAAGAAACACACACACACACACGCAGCAAATACGAAAACAACTGAGTGCTTTGGTGGCTGTGGATCAGCGTTTTGGGCTGTAGAATTTCAGGATGTTCCGCACGTTGTGTGTGTGTGTGTGTGTTTAGTTTTTGGGATTTGTGCACCGCCGAGCATCGCGGTGCCAATTAGAAGGCCAATGTAGCTGAATCAGGTTTATGGCTTTAGGGGCCAGGGCTTGCGTCAGGCCTTTATGGTAAGGGTTAGGGCTAGGGGGCACTACAATAGGATGCCTGGGTGGGCCTGAGCTTCAGAAGTTGCGGGAAAAACGCCTCGCCTTCGACCGACAGCACGTCGTTCAAGAAGCCCTCGTTCCTGCGAAGCTATCGCAACTTTTTGATCTATTGGCATGGGCTCAACGATTGAGCTCATTTTTCAGTCAGGCGCGCGAGAATTCCTGGACCCCTGAACCGTAAAGTCCCTGAAGCCCTGAACCCCAAATCCCAAAACCTGAAACCGCATGGTCCCAAAGGCTTAAAGCCCGGAAAAGCGCACTGGGCCGCAGACAGCTCCGAGCGTCCCAATTGTGGCCGGCGGCCTGCGAGAATCCTCGGACAGAGCATCGCAGCTCTATTGGGCTTTGATTGGAAACAAAGAGTACAATCCGGTTCAATGCTTCGACAGAACCTTGCTGAGCACTTGTAAAGCAAAGCCGCCTTATAGAACATTTGTTGAAGCCTTCTACAGAATTTTCAGAAAACCTGCCAGGCGGCGGTGTAAGGTCCAGGTAGCCACTGAACAGAACGGTGCCATTCCAGTAGGTGGTGGATGTAGTGGTGATGGAGGAGACCTTGGCTTCTTGAGGGAGGACGAAACTTTTGGGTTGTAGGCTACCACGAGCAAAGCTCTGATGCTAGTCTCTGGCTCTGCGGCTTAGCGACTTAGTGAGCAGATGTCAAGTTTCAACAGAACAACAAAGCTTCGCACCACAGCCGCAATTGGCCGCAATCTCACACCCGGCTTGAGCATGCCACTGTGGTGGTTCCGGTCTGCGTGGTCGACGTTGCTGTGCTGGTGATCTGCAGCCAGCGTGCATTGAGCTTCGGGAACATCGGAAAGAACTCTTGCTGAAGAACCCCGCAAGTCGCCCCTCGCGTATCTTCCGGCATCGTTTTGCAGGTTCGCTACTATCGGAGGAGCACCAACGAAACTGGAGTCTGAAAGGTGAAGCTCGTCGTTCCAGCCCTACTGTCGATCGTCGGTTTCGTTCGGGGTTGCTGCAGGACGACTTCCCTGCGAGCGCCCGCATGTTCGGAGGATGTTGTGGTCCTTCACGGTTTGATGGCACGCGAGTCACTGGTTGAGGGAGGTGGATTGAGGATGGGCCCCACTGATGTCGAAGCCCACATCCATAAGGCCTCCAAGCACTCCGGATACGTGCCGTTCAGCCTGAGCTGGAGACGGTGTAGGATAGGTGTGTGCTTAGGCAACAGATGTCTAAATTGAGTGTTGAGGTTTTCGGCCTTGTATGTCGTAGGCCACTTTCTTCAGCCTGAGACTTGGCAGTCTTGGCATCTCACACCCTTACGACTTCACTATCCGATACACCCAGTACAATCTGAGCAGAGTGCAGCAGAAACGCAACATTCAGACAGCGGCGCCGTATATGTATGTGGGACAAGCGGCTTTCTAAACTACAGACGGGAGTCTAAGCGTTTCGGGCTTTTAGGAGGGGAGCCGGCAATTCGAGAATTCATCTGACGGGTCGCTACCATACTTTTTGAAACCATGGCCTGTAGCAAGAAAAGATCATTGTGAATCAAGAGTCCTGATCAAAAACGAATTCGGCGTCTTCGCCGTCTGGGACAGGAATTATCAACAACTGCCACGTGGACTGATCCCAGCATCCAAGCCATGAACCCCATCGCAGTCAGGGGACACTCCATCTGGCATGCAGGTCCATCTGCCTAAGTTCAACAAAAGCCAACACCCTTTGCGAAACCATTCGTGGACGACGGCTTTTCAACGTAGGGCACAGCGCTGCTTGCTACCGGAAGCTCTGTGCCTGATCGGCCCGGCAGGTCGTAGCAAGTAATCCAATGCCAAGCAGAGCGAAATGCTGTGCAGCTTCGAGAGGATAGCTCCGTGCCCCTCTTATGTATTGAACACAAGGCCGCACAAACGACTAAAGCCTTAAGCCTGAACCCCATTCCCATGTGAGGTCGCGTAGCCTTAAGAATTCAGAGGTTAAACTAGCTCATGGCCATCTGGCTTCATGAGGCTTTCGGACCGGATCTGCGTCTTGACGAAGTTGTCGTCTAGGCTGCGAAGTAGTCAATCGCAGTCTGCCCTGAGGCTCACCGATTGAGAGCCATGGCTTCTCAACTTCCAAGCTGGAATCCAGCCCGAAACCCTCGGAACCGTGAAGCCTGAACCTGAAACCCTAAACTAAACATAAACCCTCAACCCGAGAAGCTGCTGGCTGAGCCTTGTCTGGCTTTGAGCATCTTTGACAGACAAAGTGCTGGAGCCTCCTTCCCAGCCGGAAGCGCAGGTGACGGTGCAGGTGCCATCCGTCCTTGGCTCCATGCATCTTGCCAGACAGCTTGTTCCTTCGCCTCCTCCGAGGAGTGCAGCAGTGGGGCCAGAAGGAGCGGCAGTGACAAGGCAATAGCAGGAGCATGAGTTGCAGAATCAGTGGCCACATCCACAGCAGTAAATCTGGTAGCAGGAGTAGGAATCAGATTAGGCAATAGCACGGGAGCAGGAGGAAGAAGGGAGGGAGACCGGCCTTGAGGCTTCATGGCGCCTGGGTGTCTGTGAGACGCGCTTTGCAAAGGTATGGTGGCGCCGGGCCCCTAACTCGATAGGGTTCAAAGCTTCAGAGTTAAGGGTTGGTTCAGCAAAGTCACACCACACCACGGCCGCAGTCGTCAGCGTACTCTGCACCGAAAGGCAGGTTGTACAGGCAAGGCAAGGCGGAGCAAACCTGATTCGCGACGGTGGTAATTGTGGTCGCTACTCTGCTCATGGGCTACATCCGAGTCAGACCGATGCTGTTTTCGATACCCTAGAAGGACTTTGGCTGTAAACCTAAACGATTATACGCGCATGAGTCTATGATTATCATATCTATGACACCGATGGCTTTGGGGTGTTACATGTCTGCTGTGAAGAGCTGCAATGATACAGCTCGCGGGGGCAACACGACTCCAACGAAGACTGCGATGGCTGTCGTTGAGATTGGCATCCACCCAATACAATGATAGCCGTGATGACCAAGATCACTATCATGCTGGCAGCGTGGCAGTTCTGATGATGGATTGCTGTGGTGATCACAGCGTTGCAGTGCTGATAGCTAATCTGGCGGTTTCGATGTTTGCTCTGACTACAACATTTCTGGTGAAGCTGGAACTCTTACGACGGTCAACCATGGCTGTGGTGTTACTGCACACCCGGCAGGAATCTTAGCACTGTCGCGAGTCTTGCGGGTGGAATGGCTACATACGGCATACGGATATGATAGTCATTCGTGTGATTGACATAACTCGCATGCTTTACTGTACTCGCATGCTTCGCGCGACTGGTGCGACTATCTTTACCGGAGTCAGATGTACCTATTCGCGTGTGCATATATATATATAGAGAGAGAGAGATAGAGAGAGATATAGAGAGATATATAGCGAGAGAGAGATATAGAGAGAGAGAGAGTTATAGAGACACAGAGTCGCCGAGCATGTCAATGAGGTGCAAAGTGAACCTGCTGCAGGGCCCTAAGGGCCACAATCGTTAATTTCAACAGAGTTTCGTTGAGGGCTCCTGTAAGGCTTTGTAGAGGTCGGGCATTTTGGGGGCCTCAGTCCCTAGAATCACAAGGGAAATCTTACGACAGCTTCTTTGCATTCAGTGACAAGAGGGTAGTGCGCCAAACCTCAAGTCTGAAACAACGTCAGGGGCCAGGCCAGAACCAGCACATCACTAGACGCGTAGACAGATGTAGACAAGTTGCAGGCACGACGCCACGTAAAGTGTAGCCATCCTCAGCAACATGCACTCACAGGATCTGAACGAAAGTTAAAGACGCCCGAAGCAGCAAACCTCCATTGAACCCTGCCTGCAAGGGCTTTGCGTCTAACCTCCAAGTTTGTGAAAAGACGAAAGGTGCGGTAGCTCAACAGCCAGGGCACCACCATCGAATCATCGCTGACCGCAGGTAGGCCACTCGACGCATCTGCGCAGGTCCACTGTGGAACCTGCATCCGGCTGGTTCTCCACATTCGTAAAATCTGGAGCTGGCAGGCTGGCAGGGAGCCTAACTGTAAGCTCCAGGGGATCCTTGTTCCGCTCCTTTGCTGTAGCAAACAAGCTGCTGGTGAATGAGGGGAATGGTGAATGAGGGGCATGGTTGAAAGAGCCTCACCCATGGGATTCCTCCATTGGGGCCAAGTCCATTCAATTCGGCAACTACGGCTGCCAGAGGTGTACATACGGCTACCATAACAACGCAGAGATTGCGGATCCGAAGAAAAGTCGCATTGGATTGAAATGCTTCGAAGTTCCAGGGCGAAAGGCTAAAGAAGTCGTGAAGTGTTTGCAGCTGTCAATGCCCGACAGCCGTAAGAGCTGTTGTCCGAATGAAGAGCTCTGGACTTGCAGCAGAAGGCCCCGAAACTTGAGATGTTTGCCACTGCGCAACGTGTGGCATGTCTGAGAAAGATCGGGCACAAAGAAAGAGCACCGATCCTTCTGCGTTCCACCTGAGAGCCGGCCATGATGGCCGGGAGTGCTTTCAGAGATTTTGGAGTGTCTGAGTCTAGGCGGGGAGCCTCCGGCAGGCTGAGCTGGAAGCCATCCCGGCAGTAGGCAAAGCAGCTCCAATTCACGAAGACCTGAGCACTCGGTTGGGTGATCGAATCTTCAAGACTCGGTTGGGGTCATAGGACTCTTCTCGACCGTGGATGCATCGTTCTATCGACGCTTGAGCTCGCACAGGGACAGTGCCACGTAGGAGTGACGGATGCTGGCAGCGCCAAACGGTGCATGCGATGCTAACAAAGCTTTCTCGCCCACTGCGTCTATGCTCCCCATCCAGAGCATTCTGTGCATGCAGGCTCCAAGCGGCATTGCTGCAAGTGTGCACCACATTGGGAAGCGAGATGCTGCTGTTGCACTGAACGGGCTCGCCTGTGGCGGTCTTCAAAACCATCTCTCGGACCAATGTGAGCTGAAGTCTTAAGAGCTTGTGCCTGGGTCTGGGTCCCTAAGCTCTAAACCCAAGCTTGGTGCTTCTTCAGGGAGAAAGATTTCCCTTGTGGGACCTTCGAAAACAATCGAAGGACCGTAAAGCAGCTTGGGCTATTCACAATCCCTTCAGCCTTTGTGCTGGGAGGCTTCTTATCAACTCGAGAGGGAGGGCCCCATGCAATCTACTTCTGGAGAACAGCACGCAATGTTCGATGCAGACCCCCCATTCCTAAGCAAGCCTCCCGTATCAGGATCCTAACACACACCCCTCCCTAACTGAGAATTACAACAAGGATCCTACACTAAAGACCCCTAGGGAAAACCCCCACGATCCAACTAATGTTCTCCCTGATCCTGCAATGAAACATCCTCACTCCGGGCGTTCTAGGATGTAGGGGCCGGGGTTGGCACCTGCGTGCCGGGGTTTGGTGTTCGAACTTAGAGTTTAGTCCTGCAACTACATGCATCTGTCATCAACTGCAGCCCAAATCACAGGAGACCGTGGCCCCATCACTGCTGACTTGACCTTCGCAAGGAGAGAAGTGAGGGTCTCCTCAAACAACCAACCCGAAAACCTGCAAAACTCTATGTGACTGAGGCTTCAAGAGCTCTTCCTTGTGGAAACTGTCCGTGGAATGTTTCCAGCCCTTAACCATTAGCCGATGTGCCTTATATCATAAGCATATGGGACTAGATGATTTATTACATATTCGTCTATGTCACTGAGCAGGGATTCGCTTCAGCAGGTTCGGGCCCTGTTCTTTATACAGGACAATGGTTTCATGGCGCTGCACTAGAACTTCCGATTCCTGCACCTGTTTGCACTCTTCTTCTGCTCCGGAGTGGCGAGCCGGTCTCCTTCTGTAACAGGGCTGGAGATGTATGCTGCCATGAACAACATAGGGGAACGAGCCACTCTGGGACTCTAGGAGTGATATTGCTAAGGAGTCGGCGGGGCCCCTATGCCCCTATGCACCAGAGAGCTTACAGCGATTGTGTCCTGTTGCAGCTTCTGGCTTCCAGGAATTCCTGGCCAGCGTGTCTGTACATGTGTTGTTGAGGTCAGAATGCTGGTCAAGTAGCGAGGTAAGGAAGAGAGCAACGGAACTGGCCGAAAGCAACCCGGGGCGTGAAGGAACCATGAACCTTGATCACTACAAGCCTTAAACTCCCTGATGCCCTCGGCCCCTACAAAAAGCATAGAAGGCCTGAAAGGTCACAGTTGAAGCTGGTGCTCGTGGCGTTGGCCTTGGAGTAGCTTCGAGGTTCGGCGGCACCATTAGACTGGAAAGTCAATGCAAAACTGTAGTTTTGAGTTTGTTTTGAGACTTAGGATGTTGCCTTTTGGTGCTGAAAGTTTCGGATATGGGCAGAAACGTCAAATGTCCTCAGGCCCTGACTGAAGCCGCAATTAGTGTTTCCTCAGGGAATGAATCACTTCCTGCCGCGAAGTAACCGGCAAGAAGCCAGAGCGGCAGCGGCGCTCGCAGGACCTTACAACATACAGGACCAGACGGAGGAGGCTTCAACTGCTGAACAGGAATGTCTTGCAGTTGCACAGCTGCTAAAAAACACAAGGCAGGCAACAACCCCCTTCGCAGGCCGAGAAGCAACAGAAAGGCAAAAGCACCCCAAAACCCGAAACCTTAACACTACCGTTTGACTTCATTTCTAGCGGCAAGTCCGGTGAAAACGTATCGGTGGTCAAAGCTTTCTGCCAAGGCTTTCTGTCGAATCGTTTCGGTCAAACCTCAAGAGAGGGCCCCACACCTAATGCACTCTCCATATAAAAACCAGCAGCCAAACATCCTCAACACGAAACCGACATGTCTGATCCGGTCCCAGTAGCTGTCCTGCGAGGAGGCCGGTGCAGTTGTCCTCGAGGACGTCGCTCGGGTTCAGGCTCGGACAAACAATCGGCTGGCCTGAGCACCCGGAACCATGTAAAGCAAGCACCTCGCTAGAATCCTTGTAACACCTACAAGAGCCCGGTAGAAGCCTCCTGAGCACCAAGCCTACAAACCCCATGGGAAGGATTGCGGTTTGGAGCTGGGGGTTCAAGGTCACACGCAGCCCTTGGCCCTCGAAGCCTTTGGAAGGTTCAAGATTTGCCTTGCTAAGCTTAGAGAAACCCTAAACGACAAACCCAGACAAGCCCTGCAGCCTCTGCGGAACATGGAAAGTGAAGCGCAAAGTTCGAGGGCCCCGGCAGCTTGGCAAGGTTCCGACGAGCCCGAGCCCGCCAGATTCGAGGTCGCAGGACCAAACCTGGAGACGCCCAAGTTGGAGAAAAGAAAAATGCAGCGCCTCTTCCCCTGAGGGTATGGATCTGGCTCAAAAAACCGGCGTGCCAGAGCTTCAAGTCTGTTAACCTATGTTGCAAAGCTTAAAGGGCTGTGTTGAACTCGCCGACGCTCGGAAGGCCCAGCGTAGAGCGAAGACGAGGCAGAACCCTGCACTATGGCCTCTCCCGCTTCTCCACTGGTCAATTCGTACCTCAGCTATTGCGAGACGCGCACCTTTCGGAAAAGGATCCGGCTTGAGTCCCCTCGAAGATCCCAGCCTGGCCTTGTGATACACCCGCTTCAACACCCTAAAGCCCTAAACAAGATTCCTCGCCACCAGCCGAGCTGCCCCGGTGCGCAGTAGACACTGCAGCTGCGGCCGAAGGCAACGTCGTCGCAATCGTGGGCGACTGAAGGCTCCTTCCCGTCTTCCCGAGTCTTTCTGCAGTTCAACGGTCCCTGTCTGGCAGTCCTTCGATTAGGGATCCTACTCTACCGAGAAAGGCTGGACAAGGTGTGCCACCCCCCGAAACTCCACATGTCCTTTTCTGCATGTGTGATGTAGGAATATGTAGGACGCTGATTCAGAAACTCCTGTGGTTCCACATCTCGACATATAAGGGTCCACAGAACACGCCCCAACCAGTAAGCGCCAGGACCTTCAGCGCAAGTAAATAAGCCAAAAACTTTGAACCCAAGCCCTCCCCAGACCCCAACAACACCAAAAAGTCAAGACCCCAGGGAACCCCTAACCCAACAACCTCGACCGTAGCAAAGACCCCCCACGCAGAATCCTTGTGAGGTGAAGGGGGTTAATTGCTCAGGGGTTTAGATTACGAAGTACCAAATCCTCAACGGCATCCTGAAAATGCTTACAGAAGACGGAAACCGTTCTGGAATCCTAAAGCCCTCATAGAACCCTAAAGCCCTTGTAGATCCCTAACACCGTTGCAGAACCGTGAAACCCTACCGAATCATTGTCGAAGAAACCCAAGCAAGGAAAGCAAAAAAAAAGAAAAAGGCCCGTGTAGGACTCTAAACAGCCTATTACAGAACCCCAAATGCCCTGACCCCCAAACCCTAAACTGTAGAAAGACGCGGAAGCGGGCTGAGCTCTCGGCCTGCAGTTGGCTGCTCACCGGGCACTTCGCCGGCTTGCAGAGCCTCTTTGGACCGGCGTTGAGTTTGGGGTTTAGGGCTCCAGGAGGGCGCAGGCACTGGCACGCTTTGGCAACGAAGGATACGTACTACTATCTACATTGAACCTACATATAGGCCCGATATCACGACACCATGGTACACCGCATTCCTAAAACATCATCTCAAGCCTAAGAGCGTTGGAGCGGGGGCACCCCAAGCCATTTTCTTAAGCAGGTTCCTACATTATTATAGTACCCTTATAGATCCCTTATAGACCCCTTTAAATGAGATAACCTGAAACATGCAGCGAAAAGAAGTTGGAAGTATTGCACCATGTTGCGGCAGCGTTCCAACTAGTTGGCCGCTTTCGTCACCTGCAGCTGCACAAAGTCTGTGACAGCTTCCACATCCACACTCAGAAACCACACCCTAAACCTCAGTTCCTACATCCTAGAGTCCTAGACTCTTGAAACCTGAACCCGAAAACACACAAAACCCTTCTGCAATCAAACCTGTACACGACATTTCGTAGACCTGAACTAAAGACAACTCTTCAAGTATGGTGCAAGGCCGACCTGTGATCATGACAACCTCTGAACCCATGTTAGGGTTGTCTGAAACGCAACTGAAAATACACCTTAGGGCTTAAGTTGTGGTGTTGCAGGAGTTGGGGCTGTAGGCTCAAAAGAGCCTAATTAGGATCTGGGAACCTGAGTAGAGTAGGGTTTGCACCACAATGAGCCCAGCTGCAAGTCATGATTGCAAAGTTCGGCACGCTGCCAGGCTTGCAGGTAACGTTGCCTGATCTGTCAAGTCTTGCAGATCGAGTTTACTTGAGTTTAGGCTTTAGGGTACTTCGGTCCTGCTCAGACACCAGAATAGCTTCTTGCGCCATGGACTCAACTTCACGCTACATAGTGGTATTTGTTTGGGGATGCTTATGGATATTCTTCTATTCAGGCCCCTATATTACATGACCTGAACTGGTCGCTCGAAGATTCCTTTCGGTAGATTTTGTGAGGGCTTTTGGGTGACTCTGCACCCTATCAAGGCAAAAGCTGCTGACCTTTTACTGAAAAGGACTGCCTTTTCAACCCTCAACGCCTCAACCCTTAAACCCTAAACTCCTACAGTCTAATCCAAAAAACATCTCAGAAAGTGAAGTTCACCCGTGCTTCTATCAGGCCTGCTTGCAGTGAGGGGACCCGCCAATGAAGGAATAGCCCCAAAGTTGAGGAGGGACCACTCGATATGGCGGAAGGTATACTGCCCTCTTCGTATGGCCACCGCAAGATCCTATACAAAACCCATACCTATAACCTGTAAAAGCCCTCCCATACCTACAAAACTCCGCGAAACCTTTGCTGGTAAAGCCCCCAGGACCCCGAAGCCAACTTCGGCGGATTTGCACGCCAGGCCGGTCATCCCATCGCACTCCTTTCGAATCGCTTCGACGGTTTGGTTTGCTGCATCCGGGAGTTTCAAGCAGCATATTAAGGGACTCTAGGATAGAAGAATGAGCATCCGTATCCTATCAAAGAACCCTCAAAGTCCTCTGTTTGAACATACAGCCCTGAGGGTCCTCATGTAAGGCCCTCGAACCTCGAAATAAGGGAGCCCGACTGTGTAATCTCCACAACCCCCCAGATTTCATTGCGGATCGGACTTACATGCCTCCTGGGCACTTCCTTTAAGTCCCATCTGTTGCCTGTGACTGGTCATCACCTAGCAATTACATCCAACGAAGAACACCCAACACCCTGGTTGGTGGCCCTTCTTTCACCCCGGGGAAGAAGCTGCCGTAAACCGTAGTCCTCAACTAAGGCTGCTTCCTTTATAAAATGCTGGTGTCCGCCATACAAGTCCCACATGAGCAAGCTCGGCTTCCACGTCACCTCGCCCGAGAATGCCTGGTCTGCGGGGATGCTGTTCTCACCTTCGCTGCGGACACCAACAAAGGTCGAGTGTCGAGAAGGAAAGGTTGGAGGGCATGCACTTAAAGGGTCTGGAGACCTCGTAACCCTAAGCAATGTACCCCTAGTCTTCAGAAACCCTCAGCTGCAGTCAAGGAATGAAGAAATTCTGGCGACAGGCTACACCCGCCAGATTTTGGGCTGCAGTGTCTGCATCGCACAAGCAACAGCATGTCCTTCTAAGCCAGCATTGAAAACTCTGTCCACAGCCAAAGGACAGGGGTTCCCAACGCAATCGGGGAGGACGCCGGTAATGTTTCCATCCGACTGGCACTCATACCTCAGCGCTCAGCTCTGATGACTTCACACCGTGCCAAACGAAACCTCAGCCACATGAGCACTGCAATAAGACCCAAATCTGAAAGGCAACCCCTGAACCCTAAAGACCAGCAAAGTCCGGAAAGCCCTGAACCCCAAGCTACCAGGACGCTGTGATCCCCATCCCACCAAAGTCCATCCCTTGGCGCAGCTCACTCCACAGGTGTCCTGGTAGGGTTGGGTGGTTTGGGTGTAGGACTTGCCAGGAGGATCCATGAGCCCAACAGCCCTTAAGTAAGGAATATTCCCTGACTGTGGTATCAGGTATATTTCTGGATTAAACGAGGATCCGCTGAATTGAGGCGTTTTGGGAAGCAGATCACTAGCGAAAGCTGCAGAGGGCCCTTTGGATGGCTTCGAGTGCTTTGTGAAGCATTCATCTTGAGGGTGTCGGGTCTAGGGTATAAGGGTTGCAAGGGCTAGGGTTTGTGGCGAGGCTCCCAGCACTCCCTGAGTTCCGAAATCCAGCGTGCGAGGAGTAGGACTTGCAAGGCACCTCTCGGAGCTATGCAGAGTTGTTAGAAGCTTAACCCTGGGGAGGATCTAGCTCACCTTATACTACTACTACGACCACATACTTTGTAAGGAAATAATATCCTCGAAGCAGAGGCGGTCCTGAAAGACTATGCCCTCGCAGTTGTGCGCGAATTTGGGGCCCTTGGCTGCGAGTTCTCCAGGAGTGGAACGGGTGGGAGAAGGTGAAGTACGAGAGCCAAGCAGCTCGTACTGTTCTTATTCTGATATATTGGAAATTATCAGCAAATATTGCGCTGCGGCATCTGAAATTACACAGTATCATGTATACTTTCTTGTCTTGTCCCATACTACAGTTATAAGTTCTTCTAAACTATACTATACTGTACTTTACTATACGATACTATACTGTACTGTACTTTATTATACTACACTAGACTATGCTGTTCAGCACGGAGGCCGACTCAACACTGCCCTGACATCCAAAGCCCTACTTGGAACCCTGGAACCCCAAAAAAAACCCAAACATTAAATGCCGAAACCACGAAACCCTCTTGGACCTCTGATCCTTTAGGGTTTAGGGTTTAGGGTTTAGGGGTTTAGGGGTTTAGGGTTTAGGGGTTTAGGGTTTAGGGGTTTAGGGTTTAGGGTTTAGGGGTTTGGGGGTTTAGGGTTTAGGGGTTTAGGGTTTAGGGGTTTAGGGTTTAGGGGTTTAGGGGTTTAGGGTTTAGGGGTTTAGGGTTTAGGGTTTAGGGGTCTGGGGGTTTAGGGTTTAGGGGTTTAGGGTTTAGGGGTTTAGGGCTTAGGGGTTTAGGGGTTTAGGGTTTAGGGTTTAGGGGTTTAGGGTTTAGGGGTTTAGGGTTTAGGGTTTAGGGGCTTAGGGGTTTAGGGTTTAGGGGTTTAGGGTTTAGGGGTTTAGGGTTTAGGGTTTAGGGGTTTAGGGGCTTAGGGTTTAGGGTTTAGGGTGTATAGACTCCAGACGTTAAACCCTCAACCCCTGAACCCTGAACTCTAAGAACGTGCAAGGATCCAGGATCAGGTCTGTGCAGGAGATACGTTGGCAGGACGGGAGCGTTCCTGGCGCAAACTATTGCCGCGAAGGTACTAGACCTACCTTTGGTTAGTAGGGAATGGAAGAATGGTAGTAATAGTAGTTATAATTGTACCCCATTCCTCCATTCCTTACTAACCAAAGGTAAGTAGATCATGTGAAACAACTCAATCCGTGGTTTGGCCACTGGAACTCTGAAGCGTACAAACTGGTGCAGGAAAGTTGTCGGCCTTGGGGTTCTGGAGCTTTTGTGGTATGGCCGTTTTTTGAGGTTTACGGATTGCCCTTGAATCCTTCTTCAGCAACCTGGCAACCCCAACCCATCGACCTCCGACTTACGGGCCTTGAAACTCTCCAGTGCTTGTGCATTCATACTGCTCGGCGCCGCCGGAAGCATACATGAAGCCCTGAGAACAGGAAGAAGGATAGGGATGGGGGTTGCATGAGGGGTTTAATCGGGTTTTGGAAGGGGTTTGACAAGGGTTTTAAACAAGCTTGCTCCCGGTTCTACGGCTTGCATGTAGACCCCTGATTGATAAACACTCTCGTTCAAGAGCCTTCACATCACTATCCCCATCATCATCCTTACCACGGGAGGGTTGCATGAATCAGGGGTTGCCATTGGAGTCTCCCAGCTTCCACCTTGCGGCTTAAGGTTTAAAGCGTCGGGTTCAAATTTATGGCGACCAGTTTCAAGATTGGTACGTGCTACACTTGGGGCGTTTCTCTTTGAAACCCCATTGAAGTGCACTGGCCTCCACCACCCTCGCAGAGTCGTGCCGAAATGAAGATCGCATAACACCAACAGTAGGAACCTGATGATAGAAAGCCGTTACAGAACCCTACAAGCCCTACGAAGCCCCACACCCCCGGTAAACGGAAGAACCTCTTCTTACTACTGTTGCTGTTTCCTGCTGATTCTTCAGACATCCATACTGATGAGCCCTAACCTGTGTGGCCGCCTCTTGGGTACACCCAGCACTGCAGGAACTCCCAGTCCTCAGACGCTCCGAAGGCTCTTCATGATGAAATCGGGGTGAAGAAAACACCTCTCTGTGCTTTCGAAGCGCGAACCTACGCAACAAATGAGACGCGGCCCTTCAACCTGAGAACAAGCCTCTGAACCCAATGAGCTAAAAACTGCCACATTGAGAGAAACAAGTTTGCAGATGTACTGCATCTGGAAGAAAACAATCGCCTGACTCTGCAAAAGCAACCAGCACGTGCAAAGAAACTTATCATAAGTGCCCTCCAGCGACGTGATATTGCTGCAGTTGTGCTCCAGCCCAACGGCATCGGGCAGGTTGTATGTGCAGGGAAGCGGACTGCACACGGGCAAAGCGCCTGGGGTCGCCAAGGGCATCTGAGTCGGGTTACTTGGTTACACTTGGGCTTCAGTTGCTAATGGTGAACCCCACACTACACCTTAGAATCACCAGTGCCTGGGCCTGGGCGGTTCCACTTTCGAAACTGCCATCGCGAATATCGGGCTATGATTATGTGGTTGCAGCGTCCTTCCTCGAGATTGCCGTCCAAGTTGCCAGACAAGCTTCCCGAGTTGCAGGTCAAGACAGAGGCAACGCCAACCAGCCCATAGCCTGACATTGAAAAGATCCTCTGGTTCAACGGTTGAGATCCAAGGGCCCCTAAGCCCGCAGGCCCAACTCTCACGAGACAAAGAACGAGTGACAGGTTGACCCATGCCGTTGCAGGGAAACACGTATCCAAACATGTCCCAGAGCTTCGGAGGCTAAGGTTTCTCCAGCCGCAGACATGACAACAATTCCAAACCGGCACGGATAGCACAGGATCCGGCCGCAAACCATTGCCCCTACAAACACAAAGGCCTAATTCCCTAACCTTTGCACAACCCTACAACTTCTAAACCCGATAAACCCGTCCCGTTTTGACCCCACAGGCACACAATGCTTTTGAGATCAACTCTCCGTGGATTTCAACGAAGCCTCGGCTGCAGTGAGCAATGCAGATGCCGCCATCAGCGACCCCGGAGCCGCTGGTGCCTTCGCTGAAAGGTTTGGAATCTCAGCTTCACAACGCGGGTGGTTAGTTTCTTGGGAATCCGTTTTCCGTTTGCTAACATGCCGGCTGCAGAAAGACCTCCGAGGTCATGCTTGCTTCCCTGCGAACTGTCGCTAAACGGCCAACCTGGCCCGACTCAAAGCATAGCCTGCTTCAGTCAAGGGCTTAAGGTTTGGCCCAAACTGGCATATGCCGTATAGTCTTTGCATGGTGCGCCCTGGCCAGTGGAAGCCCTCGACTGCAATGCGGGTCTTTGGGAGTGCCACGTCGAATCTACTGTCTGAAACCCCCCCCCCCAAATGCCGAGAATCCCGGGGACGTTCTTAGAAACCCAGCTGCAGTCGTGAGCAAACTGGGGATCCGCCAGGCCAAAGGCGGCTGTTGCAGCTTCCTGGCAGCCTTGCATCCGGACGGAAGGAAGGAAGGAAGGGGGGGGGGGCCATGGAAGGCTGGAGCCCAAGCCGTAATGAGGAGCGCAGGGTTGCTGAAATTTCGCGGTCCCTTTCCTGAAATGGATGATCGGGCCTTCATAAGTTAATAAGGGCATCATTGTAGATTGTATGTAGTTTCGAAATATCGGGCACTATTAGAAAGGTACGAACTCCATTCTTGATGATGCCCAGGGGCCTCCCACGCCAAACAGACGCCGAACAGAAGAGGCAGTGCAGGTGACAACGGCGTCCTGTTGGAAAGGTGCTGCCAGCATTCTTCGCCTTCTAAAGCTGACAAATCTAACCTGGCCCACTTTGGATGTTTCTGCTTGGCCTAATCTCAAAAAAACTCCAAACTTGAAGAGCCTGCCACTAGCTCGGCTCCTTGGGCGCAAAAGTGAGCGTATTGGCATCGCAGATGTAAGGAGCTGGGGTGCCCGTGTAGCCAGGCTCGCAGTAGACCCAGCCTCAAGGCAAAAAAGGGCCCCACGTCTCTCTTGACATGACGGGTCACCATGCGTACTATTTGGGGCTTTGCACTTCAAGAAGGACCTGAAAGCATCAAGCTTTGGGGCTCGCAATGGTCGCGGCCAAGGAGCACTCGTCTCCCAATTTCCTGTCCTGTACATTGAGGGTGAACGGGCTCTAGGTTAAAAACTTGGGCTATAAGGTGCAGGCGTTGCTATTTAAGGTTTAAAGCTTAGGGGTTTCGGGTGCAGGGTTTTAGGGTTTCGGGTTCAAGGTGCCCGCATACGATCCCATTGCTGAAAGCTATGCTGGAACTCATAACCCACACCGCCCAGGCCCCAACCGCCAAATCCCCTCCTCGGCTCTCAAAAAGGGTGTTGCTTGTAAACGGAAAACGGAGGAAGAAAACGCTCTGCTTGGGATCTATGCTGCTAGGGTCCCCTACTCCCACAAAGCCGTCCTGACAGCTGCTCGCATATCCGCTGGTTGGAGAAAGGTCCGGGCAGGAAGCCTCCACGACTTCGGAGATAGTGCCGTTGAAGCTGTGATCTGTCAAGCAGGTTAGCCTCAGAGTCGTGGGGCATTGAATCTTCGATCTTGGGGGGGCTGAGGGTTGGAGTTTTGATTGAATCTTGGGGTTTCCTCGTCTTGGTTGAAGCTCATTGGGTAAAGCGGGCGGTGGCTAGGCCTGGCTAGGTGCTCTCATCTGCACGCTGAGCCTGGAATCTTCGGCAAGTCAGGTTCAGGCGCCCGGGGTCTTCATTGGACTCCGACGCCCGATGAAGGCTGTGGGCAGCAGCATGCCGTCTGTCAGTAATGGCCCTAAACGCGACAAACCCTTTTTCTCACATAGCCCCCTGCAAAGTCCATAAACGCAGTGACCCCGAGCTTGACCCTCAAACCCTCACGACAGGGAGCACGCTGTCAGTCATGGCGAATCCTGGGAGTGCCGTGACTATGCAATTCTCCAGTGTGGCCTTGCCACTGCAATCCTGGACAGGAGGCATCGAGTCAAGCATGTCAAAGAAGCGAAACGCATCGAAACGCCATACGCGCATACAGCCGCATACACACGTACAGCATTCTTCTACGATGCAATACAGCACAACATTCAAATGGAAATGCAAATACAAACAGAAGTACCAATGCAAATACCAATATCAATACCAACACCCATACAATGCGATATCAGCAAGGTACAGGGCAGCGCGGTATTTCGCAGCACAGCAAGGTTTTAAACACTACAGTACCGCACAGCACAGTGCAGTACAGTGCAAGGCAATGCGATACAATGCAAACGCAATGCAATACACTGCTGTACAATCATGTAAATGTAATTCAATTCAGTATCATCCCTTGCTTACGCGGCTGTACACTGAGTATACTGTGTCGCATTATGCTGCAGAAGGTCCGCCGTCTCCACTGCCTTCAACCTGGAGCCTTGAGCTGATCACCAGGAATCCGGAAAGTGTTCTTAACAGCAAAAGCCGAGAGTCGTTAGAGGTGCCACGGACGCTGGGCAGTCCGATGGTGCAGGGTTTTGCGGTGCAGACCTGCATCAACATGGATAGAGAGGAGTTTCGTCTTGGAACTACAAAAGGGCAAGCCAAACCACTCACAATCAACATGGGCTTTCAAACAGAGCAGAATCTACACGGCAAACCCCAAACTCCAGACTCAGTGTCTAGCGCCCACCAGGTCAGCCGAGGATCTGGTCTGCTGGAGCTTTCTGCAGGGGCTCTCCCCAGGTATTCTGCAAATCCTGCGCTGCTGAGAGGGGTGTCGTCGCAAAGCATCACGGTTGCATTGCCTTCGATCTCCCAGCCTTGCTGAAGCGTGGGATGAGCTTGCTTTGCTTCGGAGCCGAACGGGACTTCTTTCAGTTTGGGGCGGGCCCCTCAAAGGTACGCAAGCCATCGTCCCAGCCTGGCTCGCAGAACGCCGTGCAGATGTCTCCGAACTCCTGGGAACTCTAACGGCAAAGGGCAAAGGTCCCAAAGGTCAACGCCACCCCTCGGCTAAAAGAAACCTTAAAAATCAAACAAACCCTAACCCTGAACCTGATCCCCAAAAGTTCAAGGTAGTACTCTCCTTGTTGCCGCAGGAGTCAGCAAAGTGGGGCTCCGAGAAAGGAGATATCGAGGAGAGTGGGAAGCCTCCGAAAGAAGGCGCAAGGGCTGTACATGATCTATAGAAGGCCTTGGATTTAGGATGTGCTTTTACTGTATATGCTCTTGGGGAAGTTTCTAGAGCTGAGGGTTTAGGACCTTAGGATTCATGAAGCAGGGCTCCGCAATGTGATGAAGGAGCGGCGGGTCAGGACTACTGAGACAAGTTGGGAGCAAGCCATCTTGTGATAGTCACCACTTGGGCCGAAGTTGGTGGCAATCAGAGCCCTCTGCCACCAGTACAAGATCCACCTGTTGCAACGCCAAATTCCTGACGCTGTGCAGCCCTTGAGAGGTGAATGAGTAAGGCAACCGCAAGATGCATAGACGAACCCTACCCTCTTCCAAAACTTGATTCCTGGAGCTGGGGACACGGCATTGCTTTGGCCGGCACTCAAAGGCCCCTGTAGAGCTGAAGCTGCCATCGATTTGGCAATTCAGCGTCCTTTGCGGGGCTCGTGCTTTGGGTGCGCTGATTTCTCCGATTCTCGGTGAGAATGGCAGCAAGAAACACCTGAAAGGCCCCCCAGCCGGGAACTAGTAAGCAGCATAAATCTGCCTCTGGACAGTAGCTACTCTGCCCCGCTGCCCACGTAAACCGGACCTCAGCCCTCTCCGCCTCGTACCAGCGTATGTCTTCTTCGGGGCCTTTGTCAATGCTCTGAGAAGATCCTCCATATTGAAACTCTCGTCCCAAGACAAAGAGAGAGAGTGAGAGAGAGAGAGAGAGGCAGAGAGAGAAAGAAATAAAGAAAGAACGAAAGAAAGAATGACAGAAAGAGAGAGAGAGAGAGAGACAGAGAGAGAGAGAGATGTGCATGTACATACATACATATATATATATATGTGTGTCGTACGTATATATAATCTAACTCTATATGTATGTATACATATACCGAACAAAAAACATGTTCCGAGTCGAAGGATCCCGTTGCCGCTGCCCTCGAAGCCCCGAGTGCAGCCCAACTCGCAGCTGCTGGAGGTGGTGATCCCCACACAGGCCTGCAAAGAAAGCCTACTCTAGTACCCATATAGTACCCTTAAAGGGAAGGAACCCTACTATAGAAATCATAGTGGTTTAGGGGTGTTTAGGGATGATGTGGTGATAACCTCCCAACGGCTTTCACAACATCCGGATCTCAGTCGGGTTCTACAGCATTTTAGATTGCTCTGTGAGGCTTTGTCCAGACGGCTTTCAGGTTTCTGAGGCTGTTGATGGTGATGCCCGCAACAAGGACAAGCGGGGGGGTTCCGCGAAGCGGATTCAGGTATAGGGATTTCAAACCCCAAGGTGTTTACATGGCTTATGAGGTTCAGGATTTTGGCGCTTTCCATTGCCCTAGATTAAGACAAACGGCCAAGGGATTAAGGATGTTTTGAGCGTCTTTGTCCAGAGCCTAAGCTTAGGGTTTTCGGTGGTGTCTTCTTGGTGTTGGTGCTGTTGTTTGCGGCTTAGGCTTGCGCTTCATCGGTTGTAAGAAGGGGGGAACGAACGTGAGCCTTTTGATTTGGTTAGGTTGCCTGACCGTCCGTTGCAGGTGCCTTGGGGCATCTAGGTTCTTGCTCTTCTGGGCACGGGAGATCGACTGCACCAGCGAGAAGTGGCAAGGTTAAGCGGTCAAGTCAAGCTCTTCCACCCTCTTTCTTCCAGAGAGGGTCGCCCTCCCTCCAGTCGTTAAGCGTTTTGAGGCACTAGGCCACTAGGCCACGGGACGACGGACCGTCACAACAGCTTGGCCAAGAAGACACTGGGAAGCCTCTGCAGTGACGCCCACCCCGATGACGATGCCTTCTAAAGAGCCTTGGCTGCCAGAATCTTTGTGGCGGCTAAGGCAAAAAGCAAAACACAGCCCGGATTTTGACGATTGGAACCAGAGCTCTGGCCAGGAATTGCTTTTGTCTTGTCTTCCGCAAAGACACCCCTGTATTAAAACCGACATGGAGCCTTTCAACATCCAGCTTCAGTCCTGGCACAGATCCGGGCGCTGCAGTTAGGGAGATCGCCCAAGAGCACGCCGTCTTCGCACGCCAGTTGCTTTGGGAACCCCGTGTATCCCGGGGAGCATCTGCCAAAGCCTCGGCAAAAGGGGCCGATTCGAGCAAGGATAGCACGAGCTTCCAACTGCGATAAGAACAGAACATGGGGTTTACAGCAACTTCTTTGGGATGTATACCTTGTTGATAATCAGCGGCAATGCTCCGTGCTATCGGTTCATGCAGCAGGCGAAGTGAAGCATCCAAGCGTGGACCCTAATTCGAGACCCCTTACCCGCATGGAGATGCGAACGCTGCATGCAAGGAAGGAAATCGGCAAGGAACCTGACCAACTGCCTCGAGAATTCCTGACAGATCACTGGAGCAAGGCGTGGAGCCGGGGCCCGGGGGTCTCCTTCGTCTCTTGCTGAGCTTTGACTGTTTCCTTTGTCGCATCTGCTAGACACCCGTGCACTCCTACGCACCGCACATGACATTCTCACACCCTAAACCCTAAGCCCACAGCATACCGCAAGCCCGCAAGCGCCTAAAGCCTCGTTCCTCCCTTCATCACCTCATCCCACAGCCAAGTCCCAACACGACCAAGCGAGCCCCAGTTCTGCTTGGGGTTCGAGATCTAGGTTCTACTAACTCTTGTGACATGTCTACGCCGAAATACTCAACCTACACCCCGAAGCTTAACCAAGGATAGATCCTGCGAGTCTCTTGGACTTCGACAAGTGACAGAGATCTCCATGGCGTGCACCCGCACAGTCGGTCTGGAAGGAAGGACTCGATGCGGGCAGCGGGCAGGCCTTCCGCATACCTTTGGCTATGGATTTTGGGCTGCTTCGGGCTGCAGTAGGCTGGATTGGGGTTTAGTGTTGAGTGCTTAGTCTGAAACTGAAACAACCCTGAATCCCAAACCCAAAAAATACTACGATGGGCAGCTTGGAAACAGCTTCCGGCCGTGCCCTGGAAGACGCCATCGACACCGCACTGAAAGGTGGAGCCTGGGTTTCGGTTTAAGGTTTGAGTTTAGAGTTTACTTGGGTTGGGAGCCGGAGCCCCTGCAAAAACTGGACGTCAGCTTGGAGGCCAAGCCCTGCGAGTCTTTCTGAAGGGCTCAGGGTTCAGTCTTTCTGGAGAGTTGAGCCAAGAAACTGCTCCCTTCGTAGCCGCGCTTGCATGCGACCTGGCGCCAGGCTTCCTACCTTCTTCCTACGTTCGCCAATCGGGGGCCCCACTTCCGCCCTCAACTCATGTTCCGTGTCCCTTTGCAAGACAACCACCTGAGCACACTATCGAACTAACTCCGAACTCCCACGCTCAAACCCTCGAGCCTCACAGGACTCACCCGACAGAGTGCCGATGCAACCGCTAACGTTGAAGCTCAGTTCCTGCACTCGAATTGACCGAAGGCGTGAAGTCCGGGCTTCATGGCAGCGTGCGGCTTGCCCTGAGCAGTAGGAACTGAAACTCCCTCATGTTCGGGCTGCGGGCACCACACAACCAGTGCGCTGGGTACTGTGTCACTCCACGCAACCCGGGACTGTTAGTCTTGATATGACCCCAACATGCAACAGCCAACCCCTCAGGTTCGTGAACCAATTCAGTACCTGAAAGTCATGATAGAACCATGGAAGATAACACGTTCACTGCCACACAACAGCAACGTCACGGGTTATTCGATATTACGCAGTGAATCCGAACACTGCTAGCAGAGTCCGCCCTCCAGCTACAATGGTGTCCTCTGGAAGACCGGACGTGCCACAAGCTAACCGTTCACAAGTTGGCGGCGTTCCGGAGAACGAAAGATCGGCCTGGCCACAGCGATGGGAAATAGGGGCATATGGGGTTAGAAATAGGACGTTGCGGGACCGTCTGAGTCCGGGATCGAGAGTCTTGTGCGATCGGAGTCTTTCAGGAACTGCTGACCCCTTCCGTGTTGAGGAGGAATGGGACGGGATGTGAAGCCGACGCTGACCTGCCTGAATTTTGCCCATGCGCGCCTGGCAGGTGAGCACGGACTCCGCGAAGACGAATCCCACACGGCATCGCATGAAGCAGAGGCTGCCGACTTCCGTGTTCTCGCCTTGGCCAAAACGGCCCTCCGCCAGAGCTGACATTTCCACTAGCTGAGAGCTGGTAAAGTGTTTGCGAAAATCGGAGAACCTGACTCCACAACATCTGCACACTGCACACTAGGATCATCACAAGACTTCGGAGCTGAGCGCTTCTGCATCCTCACCCAAGTCATGTAAGGCGGCCAAAGGCTCAACTGCTGGCGTCTACATCCGCAGAGGCCACCGGCAAAGCGCTCAAGGGGCCTCGGTGTGTCAGTTTTTTCGATGATGTGCTTTTTGGAGCTTAGGTATAAACCCGCGACCTTGCGAACAGTTGCCACGAAGTTTCCCGGCATTTTACTGACTCGGTGTTTGCTGGAGCTTCGAAGCATGGGGATGATCTTGGCTCGCTCTCTCACTTGGCCCGAGGAGTGGGCTCTGGTTTAGGCGTGCTGCATTTCGAGCTTGGGACATAGTGTTTAGGGTTTAGAGACTAGGGTCTTAGACTTAAGCTCAGTTTTTGACTTACACGATTGGGCTTGCGCGAGCAAGATATTGCTTGGAACCTTGCCTGTTGGCTTTATGATTTTGGAATCTCCGGCTCTGCTTCTCAAAACGGCTCCCAAGACAATGTGGGACTTAGGTTCAACAAATTGCGACTTCATGAAGCTTCGGTAGATATACAATAATGTCACTGATGCTTCTAGGCTTTGAAAAGAATTCGGCTTTAGCTCTTGCGTGGCGGTGTTTACGGCTTGTGGCTTCGTGCAGAGCGTGTAGGGCATGTTCCGGATGGTTCATGTCTCAGATCCCGCTGCTCTGAAGCTTGCAAGCCACAAAACCCTCGAAGCCCTGAAGTCAAACTCTTCGGGTTGAGCCACCTCACAACTTCGCGCGAACACCAGAAATGCGGACTCCTGTGTATGCGAAGCGTTTCGCTGGCTGCATCTGAAAGGCAGGTGGGCAGCAGGCACGTCAGCCCTGGCCCTTCGAAGAGTCCGGTCATGGGGTTGCCTTCGAAGCTTGACCGGGGGTTCGTCCCTTCATTGCCTTCCTATCCCGGGACAGGATTTCGGGCTTCAGGGGTTTCAGGGCCTTTGGGTTTCGGGCTTAGTGCGTTGCATTTAAGCTTTACGATTTGGGTCTCGGGCTAGGGCTAGGGATCGTGGTCTAGGGTTTCGGCGGGACCAAAACTCCAGAGAAGCCTCGCCTTCCTTGGGGAGCACCGGGCAAAGCTGGCCGCAGCTCATGCTTGGAACAAGGAAAAAAAGATCCGAAACCCTGAATTTCCCTTACCCTGAAGCTTTAGACCTTCCCAAACCCGAAAGCTGTAACCAAGAAGCCCTAAACCTCAACCAAAACAACTTGACGCTCAAGGCCAGCGGCACGTGTAATCGACAGGAACTCCTTGGAATCGTGCGTCGCAGGTGACGTTACCTTTGAAACAGGGAGCACCGCTACGCTAGACTGCTACGAGGAATGCAAAGACGTCTTCCTCGAGAGCCTTCCCAGAGACTCCAAAGCTGCTAAACCAAGCACTACACCTTACATGAAACTCGGAGCTAAAACTCAGGTATGTTGCTGACGTAGCCTCTCTCCACAACCCTACCAAGGATCAGTTCCAGACTAAAATGTGAGGCAATGAGAGTACCGCACCTCGCACGCCTCGAGGCCCGAGCCTTAAACCCTAAACCCAAAAACCTAAACCCTTAACTGTAAAACCCTAATATCAGGAACCCTAAACCCCCGAACTCCAAACCCCATTGGCACAGAACAGGCACAAGTCTGTCCGTTCGCCAGACCGGAGCAACCGGACACCACGATGCCACGGCCAGAAGGCAAACCACCTGTTGGCTTCTTCGGGCTTAGGGTTGCTGCGCTTGGCGGCGCTTGGGCGTGGGGCTCCTGGGGCTGTTACATTCCTGTTGGTGGCAGTTCGGCTAGGCTTTACATGGATCCTGACATAAAACCATGGGTCCCGGGTTTGTTCAGGACTCAGATTTAATGCTCCCTGCTTTGAGACCTTCTGTCATAAGCCCTTCTGGCCGTGGACCGAGACTGACTCCTGAACGTCACTACCTACATGGCGCATTGACAACCTTCACGCCGTTCAAGTATCCCGTCCAAACATGCTTAGGGTAGTCCCACATAGGTCAAGGCGCCGGGCACCGTGAAGGCTTGGCCGAGCAAGAACTTGCAATAGGAGTCTACGCTTTATGTGCACTTGAGCATGGTTGAAACCAGAGTTGCCCGGTAACCGGAGTCCGAGTCACATCTATTCTGACTGTAGACACCTTTCAAAAGGCATCGGCATTGCCTTTCATGCGATGACCGTGGAAGGCAATGCTCCTCTACTTCCTGGCTTGAAGCCGGACCCCAAAGCCCTAAAGCCCTAAACCCTGAAAATCTTGCAGCAGGGTCGATCCTGGGAAATCTTAACACCATCGCGGGCGTAATAGATAGTTGGAAGAACGCTTGTCTTTTTGGAGGAGGGGGGGTATATTGCAGTATGATTATGTGCGGACATGGACGGGCAGGTAGTACAAAAAATCCAGCCTCTATCCCAATCCCGAAGGATCCGTAATCCAAGGCACCTGAACAGTACACCAGCTCGGTGATAGTGGAAGTGGCAGTGCTCGTCATGGTCGTGGTACCTGGGTCTGGTCTCGGAGCTCAAGGGATCGCGTCCCTTTTCAGGGTGGTTTAAACCAAACCCCTCTACACATTTTGATGTAAACAACCCGACAAAAAACAGCATAGCGAAAGCCATAGAACCGTGCAAAGATTCGAAAGGGTTTTTAACTTTAAGTTTAGGGTTCAGGGGCTGGGGCTCTCCGACTATCCAGGCCCTTCCTTGTCACAGAGAATCCTGAATCTGGAGATGCCTCTAGCGAAACCCTTAACGGTTCATTTAAGGGTTCCTTTAAACGGTTCCTTTGAGGGTTCCGTTGAAGGGTTCCCTTACCGGAATCCGTGTAGGAATCCCGTTGCAGTACGGCAGGTGAGGCGCTGCAGGACGGCAAGTCTCCCATGAAGGATTCGTCCTCGCCACCTCTGCACAGCTGAGGCTTTCGGGTATTTACGAAGTTCAGGGCTTGCGAGATTGCGCGCTTCAAGGGTGTACGGTTCAGGGCTCAAGCGCTTGGGGCCAAGTTAATCTGGGGTCTCGACTCGGTCAAGCTGAAGACCACAACACTGAGCTTGAGTGTTTTGATCATCAACTCCCGAAGCCCAAAAACCTGAAACCCAAACCCAAAACAGTAAACACCCTCAAAACTAGGTAACTAGGACCCTAAATGCTGAAACCCTAAACCACAATGCCTAGCTGGGCCTGGCTTGGCTCCAGAACCCATGGGAAGCCACGGGACAGGTGAACGTTGCGACTGGACCCTCGAAGTCCTCCAAGCACATCACCTGACACCTGACTCACTCTAGAACTTTAGGGGCTTCGGGGTTAAGGCTGTTAAGGTTTGGGGCTGAGTTCAGGGCTTTAAGCTTTGAGGTTTGACAATTCAGGGTTTCGCATGAAGGCTTTACACAAGCTTTATATGGAGTTGAGGCTTATGGGCTCGGGGCGCTGGTGTTTGTTCCCGCAAGTGTGGCGAAGGGCTTTCCATGCAGGTGGTTTAAGGTTTGGATGGGATATTTTGGTTAGGTAATGATGTGGTCGGTTACATGAGGGATCGTCGAGGGGTTCTGTAAAGTTGCCTCTTATCTCTCAATCAAACTTAGTAACTGAAGAACTTGTTGCAGGGTAGGGCCAGCGGGAGTGGCCACACAAGGTAAAATGGCGCTGCGCGTGTGGTGTCGTGATAATTCGTTCGGAATTGACGATACAATCTTGCGAAGCGGATTCGCATTGCTCCTCAATCCCGCGAGTACATGCGGGGACTGTGCTCATGTCTCTGAAGCCGAAACATGGCGGCCGTGTTCTGAAACCCGCCAGTACATGCGGGGAAGCTTTGTGGTCACGCATCTGAATCAGGTACATAGAGAGGATGGATGCATGGAGGAATGGAAGTACGAACGGATGAATGCATGAAGGAAATGATCTTCGGTCTTACCCCCCTGCTCCAACAGTTAAAAGCTCTCGGGACACACGTTCTCCAGCCGGTTTCGAGTTCAATGTGTTTGGGGTTTCCGGCTTTCGGCTTACATTTCCAGGGATACTTTGGGCTGGGTCCCAGCAGACAAAACGGTTTAAATCAGTCACTGAGGCACGTCTCGCCGACAGTCTTTCCTTGGCTTGACGCAACTGCTGGAACACCCGAGCCAAGCACTGTTTGCGGACCAAACAACAAAAGAACCGAGGCCAGAAAACACTTACAACAACTAACAGTACTTTCAACAGTAGAAATACTCCAAAAACTTGGAAAGAACAATCCTACCAGCACTTATACTAAAGCACAGCGAGTGTTTGTGACGCTTGCCCCCGGATGTTTCTTGTGCTGCTAGTGTGGCGAATCTTGTAGCTGGACCGACCTAGTCTGGGGTTATTTTTCTCTGTGGGGCGAGGGGGGGCTATGCTGTCCTTTTATGATCCCAGCTCTTTCTTATGGTGTGGGGGGGGGGGGTTGCAAGGAACTGGTTGTCATGCTGGTCGAGCAGAGGCAGTGGCAGCAGTAGTAGTCGTTGTCGTCGTCGCCCTCGTCGTAGTAGTCCAGCATAAACGGAGAAACATCGGGCATGAGAAGAGAGTCCATGGGCATAAGAAAACGAACATTGAGGCAACGGAATGGAGACATGGAGGTGGATGGAGACGCCGAGGTGGACAGCATTTAAGCAAGAAAACCTGAACATAAAACCTAACACCCCGATACCAAAGCGCCCCTTTCCACAACCACGGCTCCCAGGCAGTCCATCACATCCACCGATGGCTCTGCAATGGGCAGCCTGGGACGACATCTCGGCAGCAGGAAACTGACCATGGTGGATTTTACGTGCAGCTCGTCTTGTCAGGGTCCTTCTCCTCTCGCAGATCAGAGGTTTGGGTTTGGCACTTATGGGGTTCATGATTTTGGATCCTCCATTGGTACCGCTGGGTTCGATAGCTTCACTTAACTTAATCCTGTGAGGCTTTCTGGCATCGAACCGTTCTTGTTCTGCATCCCGGCGACGGACACTGACCAGGGAGAACCGTGAAAGTCTGCGTGGTCCTGGTCCCTGTTGTGGTGACCTACGTGCGGAAGGCTATTTGCCGTGGTCCATACATGCGAATCTGCACCGAAACACGCTGCTACAGCTTCCGGAGCAATCCAACGACCTTAGCCGACATTGCTTCATCAGACACAGAAAATTTAGGTGGAGTCTTTTCTACCATCAACATGGATCAGCTCTGAGCTCTGGATCTCCAGGGCGTGGAAGGCTGAGAGACGTGGAAAAAGGCTCTGGCCGTCGTGGTTGTGGCCGTCGTCGTTGTGGACGTAGTGGTTGTCGAGGAGACAAACTGCGGAAGGACGAACATCTGGGTCACCTTGCGTTCACGGACTGAGCATCGCAACGCATTTTGCACCCCGCCGGTTGTCCTGACCTCCTCTCAAAACATTGGAAATCTGGCCGCCAGCTTCAAGGAACTTTTGCGCAGAAAGACAACACAGCATGCCTCGGGGTTCGCAGGCGTGTCGATGCATTTGCCGCTGCCGAAGACTGGTCGCCACGTGCCTGGGCTTTCTCGCAGACCTTTACAAGGTTTAGGGCTTTAGGCTTTGGGTGTGTTCAGGATTTACTGTCTTGGGTTTCAGTGCGCATGTCTGGCACGACGCCCTTCTGGCAGCCACAGCATTCTAGAAGCATCAGATGCAGACCAAGATATGATGCTAGAACCTTGCGGGAAAACCCCTGCACTCAAGTACCTTAAGCCCTAAACTGAAAAAACACGGCCCATGTCAGCCCCAAACAACCGAGGCTAGGAACTATGCTACACCGGCTCGGAAAACGAAACCCAACTCGGGAGCCAAAAAAACGGCTCGGCTTGTGGAGCACTCAGGACTTGGGACCTTCAACTGGACCCTCTCTCTGTCTCCCTCTAGTTCTCTGCGTTTCTCTTTGTCAAAGGCCTAGGCGTTTTGAGATGCTACTGTCTTTATAGCATTTTGTTAAGGGGTGTGCTTCTCCTAGAGGCACTTGCTTAGAAGCTATCATCATAAGGAAACCTTGTTGGTAACTGTAATCCTTGCTCTAGTATCTTACTGTAGGGTTCTTAGAGGGACACAGAAAGCCGAGCTGCAGTTTGCCGCCGCGTCGCAAGCTTCGGGATCCTCCTGGGCCCGACTCTTTTTCAGAATTTGCAGCCCTGCGGAGCTGATCTGTGATTGTTTGGTTTCGGGGTTAAGGTGGGGAAAAGGTTTTGCGTGATAGGGCTGATAGAAGGGACGGGGCTGTTGGGCGCTTTGTGCTCTCGGGGGGGCAGCTTGTTCTGTTTGGATCGCGTTGGACCCCACAAAACCCGAGGCCTCGAAGAGAGGCCTCAGAACTCTCAAATTTCTTCAGTTGAGAGGGGGATTGCAACTTTGACTCAGCGCTTAGGGCTGGGTCTAGAAACCCTATAAAACATGTCAAAAAAGAGGCAGCCAAGCTGCCAGGATCTGGGCGCAGCTGGAGATGTTGCCTCAAAGTTTGGGTCAAGAAGATCTGGCATGCGCAGCTGTGGCACTGGAGGGTTCGGCGTTGCCTCCGTTTTGGAAAGGGGACGAAACTTGAACCATGCAGGGAGTACAGGGGGCAACATTTCAGCACAGTTTACAAGACTGGGATATTGTTGAGTGAATATTCGTATACGTTTATTGGGCCAAAACTACACTATGCACAGCTCCACGAACCAAACTGCCGAAAGCCTCCCGGTGAGCATTGCGCCCTGCACTCTCCAAGTTGATGTTCCAACTTGCGAGGTTGAAATTTTGCGATGCAATCACCTAGTTGATATGGACGATATGGAAGCAGAACCACTGGAATGTAGTCGTCCCAGTCACAGTGAGAACTCTGCAACAAACCCTCCTCGAGCAGCCACGAAACGAACATCGACGCCTACCTTGATTGAAATCCTGGCTTCTCCTGTTTGGTAATTAAGCTCCTGGCCCCCATGTCCATGTGGATTGTTCTGCTTGCTGCAAGGAGGCCGTCCAAAACAATGTAGTCTTCCGGTGTGTAAACCTCGCTGGCCCAGTCTGCTTTGGGATACCGGCATTAATGAATCGGAGATTCAAGAAACCATCGCCTCAGGAATATTCCTGAAGGAATGTAGGGCTTCTTATTCTGAGTACTATGACTGAAAGAGCACGCCCAAATCGAGGGTCTTGGTCTTGGTTTTTCGTGCATTTACGATGAAGATGGTACTGTATACTGGCCTTGCCGGCATGCGATCCCTCAGAATAGAATGCTCTGATGTCTAGGTCCTTGAGAACGGAGAGTCCCATGTCGAAGCTGACGGGTCTTCGACTTCACTTCAGGGAATGTGTGACGAAAGCGTCGGCAAGCCCTTAGGGCTTTCGAGTTGAGGATTTAAGGCCACTGCTTGGGACCCAACTCGAAGCTGAATGTGCCTTCTCTCGCCAGGCTGCATGGGCCCACCAGACCCCACAGATCCCCACGACTAATGACTAAGGCCACGGAACCGAGCATTCGCGGAGGTCGACTGGATGCGCTTTGGAGAGTACCCCCCAACTTCGCGAGCCAACTCTCGTCTTGCTCTTGGGGACCTGTGGCCAGGGTAGAATCCTAAGGTTTGGGGCTTCGCATATGGATCCAAGAGTTGAAGCTCTTGGGTTTAGCTGCGAGCTGAAGCTGCTTACACATGCGCCCAATGCTGAAGAGCACCACCGGGAACCGAACTCTGTCGCTGGCGGTCCGAGAGAAAACTGGAACAAGGGGCATAGTCGAAGCTCAGATCGCCATTCTGCGACAACAGCCAGGCCTCCACAAGATTTCAGTGGAGAGTTCAGAGCGTATGGCTTATTCTTTAGGACCCTTTGCTACTAGGGCCTTGGGATGTAGACAAACAGCTCTGAGGAGTTTGCAAGCTTTGGAGTCGGTTCTTGCTCCGGTTCTCCCAAGGCCCTGAGAACTCGAGCCAGTCCGTCCCCTAAGAACTTGTCTTTCTCAACTGTAGGGGTTCTATACCGCTTCTATTTGGGATCTCAGCGGGTTCTTTATAAGGGTTCCGTATGGGGGGTTTAGGCTTTGGGGTTGTAGGTCTTGGATCCTCAGTCCCGCAGCTCAACTGGGGCGCTCCATATGGCTTCATGGCTCGGGTATTTGACATGCACTGGATCCCTGCCTAACTCTTGAATCCAGCAAGCGACCACACAAACGAAAACTTCACATGAGGTAGTGTTGTCCTTATTTGTGACGCTGAGGATATACACTCACCCATAGTGGAAGATCAACCTCAAGACTGACATGAACAATCAATCCTCTAGAAACGTTGAGGCTCCCCTTCGCTTCCCCGATGGCCCGGCCATGTAGCCATCAGCAGTTGGGCCATGCACGAAGTGACAATTCTCGTAGCTGCCCAGCTGGCCTTGTTGCGGGCCGTACGATACTCGGGTACCAAGGGGTACTATGATGGGGCCTGAGTAATTCGAATATTGCCTTGGGGTACAGTATGATATGATTAGGAACTGGTACTCAACTGGACAAACACGTTAGCGTCTCGAGAGGGATCCGGGCCGTCACGTGAGGCCTTAGTTGCTCAAGTGTCGTCTTCAGTGTCGTCTTCCTGGGTCTTAGCTTCCTGTCTGGGCCGAGCCGGGGAGCTTAGCACGGTTTCTCGTGCTGCGCAGTGTTGCTGAAAGAGGCTCGTGTAGTACACGGTCTCCTTGGCAGCTGGGGTAGTTCTAGCGAGTTCTGATCAAATACATTCATCAGGTCCTTTCGAGGCTGTGAAAGAGCAAGTTTGTAGATCGTGCGTGGGCAGATCATCGGTTCTATGATTATTCAGGCTCGAAGTTTCGCAAACAAAATTCATGCGAGGCCTGGCTCAAGGGGTTCCTCAGTATTCCCTGAATAAGAAGGGTTCCCAGGTTCCTACCTTCCAACTTCCAGTTAGGTCCGAGGTCGAAGGTGTCGTGGTGATGCAACAGCTGGATGCCATAGAAGGCTTCGGCCTCCGAAAGCTCCTTCGATGGAGTTGGCTGTGCATGGTTGACGGCTCCAGGGTTGAGGACTTTCGATGTGCACGTAGGATCTTCCTGATCGGGGGCGGAGGTTAATGGTGCACCCACTGACCTGCTGATACCTAGGGCCAGAAGCGGGCTAAGGGTTGAATGAGCCCAATCGTCCGAATCATCAACACCATCTGGGTTGCGACTGGGCTTTTAAAATCTATGTTAAGATAGCTTCACCGAGGTTTCGCCAGCACATTACTAGTTCCAGGTACATTCACTGTCTGACTCTGAAGCTGCTTCACACGGGCTCGAATCCAGTCAACGTTGTTGGATGCGTTCTGGCGGTCTACTTCACGTTGCTTCTGGTGCGTATGTGACAGGTCGATCAAAAGTGTTCAGCCGTGAGCACTAAACATTGAAGCGCGAGTGTGGAGTGGGTAAGTGGGTGGGCGGTGGGTGGTGTGTGTGGTGTGTGTGGTGTGTGTGGTGTGNATGCGTTCTGGCGGTCTACTTCACGTTGCTTCTGGTGCGTATGTGACAGGTCGATCAAAAGTGTTCAGCCGTGAGCACTAAACATAGAAGCGCGAGTGTGGAGTGGGTAAGTGGGTGGGCGGTGGGTGGGTGGGTGGGCGGGCGGGCGGGCGAGTCATCGGGGATGTGTGTACTGCGCTTTGTGCGTACTATGCGTACTATGTATATGATGTCTATTATGCTTGTTTACTGTTTGCCTGCCGATTATGTTTCTGTTTACTTTGTATGATGCTGGTTGTGCTTACTATGTCTATTATGTATGTATGTATGCATGCATGCATGCATGCATGCATGCATGGATGGATGGATGGATGGTATGGATGGTATGTATGTATGTATGCATGTATGTACGTATGCTCCATGTATGAATGTATGTATGAATGTATGCGTGCATGTATGTATGCATGCAGTATTCAGTTCTTAGCATTCCCACTTACACCTTTTTCTGCGAAACTCCCATGCGACTGTACGATTGCAAAGAAAAGGTACAAATCACACCATCCTTGTTAAGCACAGTGCTCGTGGACAAACGCACATTAAGACAGCAGTGGCAGCGCTGGGTACGGCAAGTAAACAAACAGATTAAGACTGACATTGGGCATGTTATGTCGCTTCTGTCTCGAAGAAAAATGCCAGGAACCAGCCAAACTTCTAAATCCAGCATTCTGCTGGAACTCACCTCTGATCATACTTAGTTGACCAGCTCCACATTGGGTGGGGGCATCTGAAGCAGAAACTCTGGGTTTGCACTTTACTTGGATCTTCATGATGGGCCCAAAGTCCCTTTAAGCTTCCCGTTTAGGGTTCCTTTGAGGGTTACTGTAACAGCTAAGACACGGAGAGGCAGCTAGGGAATTGGCCGCAGTACCAGGAGTCTGCGTTGACGTAGGGCAGCACCGGGTGTCCTTCAAGTCGGTCAAGCTTTAGGTGCAAACGTAGGGCTTACACTCTAGACTCTGGGCATGCTTAAGCCGCCAGCTGTCTGACAGTTCCCTAAACCTTAAACCCCAACAACCTCTTGCAACTCCGACTGAGGTATGCAGACCAAGGTTGAAGGAAGGGCACCGACAACTGGCTGCATGCCTGCTTCGGCTGTTTGAATCTGGCTCCGACAGTGTTGGCCACTGAGGTTGAACCAATCAACAACAGAAACTAAGGGCTCGTCTTCTTCCCAGGGCTTTATCGGGCTCATTCCGTCCTGCCTGCGACATTCACCAGGATACTGGTTGGGCTTGACACGATGTTGTCGGTGTTTGTCAGCACGAGGTACCTGATCACTCTTAAAAATTCTCAGCAACGATCGACGTGTGAGATGTAGCCAATACCGACTCTTGCGTCGTACTTCGCTGTCGCAAACTTACCCCCGTGTGTACACTTGGGACAGCATCGAACAACCGTTGGAATTGAGCGTTGAACGAGCTTAAGATGCATTGCTCGTCGAGTATCGAGAAGATTTTGTTTTTGGCCTGAGCCGGATCTCCAACCTCCCCTGCAGGCTACGCGATGGCTTTGGACCGAATAAGAAATCGAGGCCTGGTGGTGACCCGCGAAGCCAGTTCGCAGTACAGCTCCACCTCGTTTGGGAGACCCTAAACCCAGGGAGCCCAATGCATGTCAATCACGAAACATACTTTGAGTTACAAACCCATTCTGAATATTCTTGGGGTGTGCTACTTAGTTAAGGAGTATTGGGCTCTCTGAGAACTCCATATGCTAATCTGGCTTCAAACTTCGATTGGAGCTTCAGTTCCCGGACTTGGCAACACCAAGGGAGGAAGACTGGGCTGAGGATGCAAGAGCAATACCTGGTTTTGATTTCGCGGCGGTTTCCAATGCAGCAGTGAGCAAGGCCGATCTCAAGGAGGGCGTCCAGGCTCACGTGGATGGCGCTCACTCACTGCTGTCCCTGAACCCAAAATCCGAAACCTGCCAAAAACGCCTATGTTACAGCGGAAGGCTTTCCGCGATACGACCCCAACTACTGCCCCGTAACTAACAGCTGCGCCGAGTTCCCCGTTACGGAGGGAAGGGCTTTCTCGACACTGTCCCTCGCTTCGACTAATGCTTCTGTTTTGGGGGTTTCCTGTTTCTCAAGTTCTCTGGTCTGTTCAGAGCGGCATGCTCCCAATTCTCAATCGTTCTAATCTCTTTTGGCGGGCATGCTCCTCTTTCTCCAATTCGCGTCGTGGTCAAATTCTCTAGCCTCTTTCGAATATCTCCTGTTTCTGGAATCTCTAGTCCAGCCTCGATGGTGTGACCAAGCGCTATTTTCGACATTTTTCGTTCCACGGCCTGATGACTCAGAGTGATCTATGCGGCTGTCCATCTTTCATTCCACCACGCCACGGCGCGCATGCTGTTGGCATCCAGTCTGAAAGTTGAGAGATCTGCGTTGCCTATACTCCCCCCTGGGATGTGGCTTTTCTGGTCTCCAAAACCAGAAAGGATGGCTTGTTGCTCAAAGGCTTGTGAGAGGAAACACCAAGTCTGCTGTCGGAGACCGCAATGCGCTGATTTTGTTTTTGTCTGAGCCTTTAGGGGTTTCCTGTTGGTAAAGTTTGGGGTTCAGGGCAAAAGCTTAAGGCTTGGGGTTCAAGATGTTCGGATTCCTTGGGGCTCTGGGTCCTTCCCCTGCACACTCGAAGCAGGTTGAACAGGCCAAAAAATCAAGCTGCCGGATCCCCGGAGATCGTCAGGATCTCGATTTGCGTTGTGCCTTCATGGAGGACACGGCTACAGCAACCACCGCTGTAGAGTCTATGCAGCCCTCACCAGGCCCACCTTGCAGCGTGTTGATGCTGTAGCTCGTCTCATCGAGAATGTCCGCACCCATGATGAGTACTTTCCTGAAGGGATGCGAGTACCTGGCGTCTCTCGGTGGCTTGTGGGATACAGCCAAGTCTCACTTGCTTAGTTGGGTTCAGGGTGTAGAGGCATGCAGTCGAGTGCTCAGCTCGGGGTTCAAACCATAGCTCTGCCACTGAAATTGCTACAATCGTTAGGCGTGGAATCATGCGAATTCCAAAGCAGAGAACCGGAATCCAAAGGAAAGGTCGCAGCATCTCGTATGGAATGCCACCGGTGGATCTTAAAAACTGTGAGGTACCCCCGCCCCGCCTGAGCGAGTCGAGGAAGGCACTGAACTCTGGGGCCAAAGCCATGACCTTGGAGCAGAAATGCTGGTTGCATGCAATGGGGTTGACTTAAGGGTTCTATAAGACGTCATAGGGGCATTAGAAATTAGAAGGGGATTTTTTCGGTGCTCGGCGAGTCTATGCTGCTTTGCAACACCCATTGACCTCGGTCTGCAACCCTGATAAGGAACTTAGTTGAAGAGACCACAGTAACTCGGTTCCTGAGTAGCCCCTTTATTATAAAGGGCACCCTTTTTCCTACTATTCGGCTTTAGGGGAAAAGGGCAAAGGGGCACTACTCAGGAATCTAGGTGACTAGCAACTTCGGCTGCAGGCTTCTTGGAGCTCTGTGTCCGCTGGAAGTTCAAAGCCCTTTAAAGCACCTCTTCCGAGTGTAGAGAGCTTCGAGGGCTCAAACTTTTATGGTTTAGATATGCGGCTTTAGAGTTTAAAAGTTTGAGGTGTGATGGTCTCTAGCCGTCTGAACAGCGATGCCAACGGTGAAGTTTTCCGCGCTAGCTGTGAGGGTCTGCGTCGAAGGTTGATGCACAAACCGGGACGGGCAAAAGACAGAAAACATGACCCAGAATCATGACCAGGTCACACCAAGAGTGACTTGTGAGTCATTGATGTTGTCGAATATGTTCCCCGTCGAGCCATGGCGAATGTACTCAGCGGATTCGAAACCTCAGCTAAGCCGTGCCGGAAAGCCCGGGACAAGAAAGCCCTAGAGTAAGCCAAATTCGAGTCGTCATGGATGGTCAGACTTGTGTCGCGCCTTTCTGGTTGCCATGCTTCTTCGATGTTCAGGATATTGGATGTTGGTATGCAAGTTCCTTTGCTGCTGCGTTCGGATGTCCAAATACATCTTCCAAATTGCTTGATGGACCGAGCAGCCCTCTTGACTGGATTCGGAGGCTGTCATGGGAACTCAGTATACCAGTATACGCTGTAAGCCCCCCACCCCCCCCAACTGTGAAACCTGGAAGATCCACGTTCCGGTTGGCAGCTGAGGTGCGCACGACCGTCATTCACACATCCCAAGCATTCCGTTCAACACATACACGCAAGGCCTCCTGACACGTTTCAGCCCTGTCCCTGAAACGAAACTGAGAAAAACAACGGTCAACAAATCACGGCCGTGCAGCTGGAATTCAGCAACCTTCGCTTCCGCAGGCGGCAGGGTCAGCAGAGAAAAAACTCTCTTGTTCAGGGAATAACTTTCGGAATAGCCGAAACACAAGACCAACGCAATCTCAAAATCGCGTCATGGGCCTTAGACCTGCCCCTGCAATGCTGCGGTCTGGCAGATAGCGCCGGGTATGTCGTTGCATCTTGCAGATGCTTTAGCGGCTTCCAGTGCTCAACAAAAAGCTTGAGGTGATATCTTCTTTCGACTGTTCCTGAGATTGAGCTCAATTATGCTAGCCTCAATTCCCAGAAACCTCGTCAAGAAAAGCTGGATGCGATGCAGAAACCCGAATCACCGACCGCCGCAGAGTTTCAGAAAATGTGGGATCCAACTACAGACCCCTGGACCCCTAAATCAATATAGGGACCATAAGAGGCAGCACTACTTCTAGTTGCTCGTACCGGCGTAGTGCCTGAAAAAACTCTCGGAGTTCCCAGAGCTTTCAACGCAGCCAGCGTGCATCTGGGCGTAATTCCCAATGAGCAGGGAATCGGCCTTGTACGGAGAGTCCTGGATCTGCCCAAGAGTCGGCTTCGAGCTTAAGGGCTTGTGGTCAAGGTTCAGGGCTTAGGGGTTTGGCAGCGGTTATGCAACATAGATGTGGCATGCAGGGATCTTTTCTCTCTCGCTCTTGGGCTTGCCGTTTACTGCGCAAAGGTCTCTGGGGCTCAGGGTTTGGGAGCTGGGTTGTTGAACCAGCACTACTGCAACATTCGGGGCTGGAACAACATTTCTGCACCTCGAGCCAAACACGAACATAGTCTCTCAACGCACGTGCGAGAGCAATGCTAGGCGACGGAGGCTGGAAGCTCCAACCAAAGACCCCACCCAATAAGGAGAGATCACGATCTTGACCTCCTTTTTCTTTGTTTCAGTGCTTCGAAAGAATCCGAAACTCTGAAGGAACCAGCAAGGCTCAGAATTACAGACCATTAAACCCTAGCCAATGAAACCTTGACACAACAAGAAATTTCAAACTGACAGAAAACAGGAATGACCAGAGTGGGTCCAGTGCATTGCCAAACTCTTCAAAGCTGAGGTTGGCCATCTTGATGTCGAAGGCAATGCCTTATGGCGTCAGGGTGCAGGGATATGAGAGCTTACTTAAGGTTTAATGATGTGGTCTAGGGATGTCTAGGGCTTAGATGGGCTTAGGCATCATCAGAGAGTTTATGAATCCAGGGCTCCCGCAAGATGCACAACACTCCTCGCAGTTTGCGAAGCTGGACAGCAGCAGTTGCAAGGGATTCTGCGGCACACAAAGCTCAGAGTGCCGAGGTTAAGTCTACGTAGCATTGGCGCACCGATTTCAAGAGCGAATGCCTTTGAACAAACGGCGTGCATGTCGAAGCCCTGCGACGGGAAACAACAATCCTGCAAAACAAGCAGGGAGCCCATGCTAACGATCCCGAACCACGTCGCCAAAAGCCCCATGCATCTGAAAGCCGCTAGTTACTTTGCCATTGCAAGGCGCTGTCAATTTCGAAGGACGGGTCCTCCAGGTGGGTCAACAACTGCAAGGTCCAGGGATGCTCCACGTTGTAGACGGCATTGCCATTGATGTGAACTAGCCTCAGCATAACAGGCCAGAGGAATCGAAACACGGAAGCAAAGCAGAAAGCTCTCCTAGTCACATCGGATGCCCTGGCGAAGTCGCCCAAACCTCGATGTCCCCTGTCAGGCGACAACTCCAGTGGTAGATCCTTGAGAAAGCCGTCCCATGTGTCGCCTCCGGCATGGCGGGCTCGAGGAAGTGAGCTTCAGAACAGGGGGACGAATCCGATCCACCAGAGAAGCCGAGAAACCCTAAACTTCCTAAACCCCAAACGGAAAGGCCTGAACTCAAGAAACACCCAGCTGCTTTCTGCGAGATCTTTCGTCTGAACTCCTTTCAACGTGCCTCTGTAGCGGCTACCTCGGATGGCCGCCGCCGGATAATAGAGGGCCTCCACGCAGCAAAACTTTGGGATGAAATCCCTACAAGCCTTAAATCTCTGCTCAAATCCTTATTGAAACCCGCACCGGAAGCCGTGGGAACTCTGAAGGTGCTGTTTTGGGCATTTTACAGGCGAATTTTCTGAGCTTTCGACTTATGTGCACGGCAGGCAATGGACAGTGGGAGATTTGGGTGTAGGGCTTAGGATGAGGGTGTAGGATTAGGGTTTAGGGATCGGTCCAAGGCTTGCAGACTCCAGTCCGCTCCATCAGCTTCTGGCTGATCTACTTCTCTTCTTGAGAAACGGCGTAGTGCTGCAAGAAGACATCAATTAAGGCTTCCGTCAATGTGCCGTCCGAAGGAGCTAGGAAGGACAAACCCCTAAGACTTCGTAGCCCTCAGCTCCCAAATGCTGGGCACTTCCTGTTTCGAGACTTCTTGTCGAACGCTCAGCCCTAACCCCTAAGCACCCAACAAACCCTTTAAAAGAAGGGCCCCCGCCTCAGCCACGTACTGCTGCAGCCAGTCCGCCCGGACCGGCACCTTCGGTGGCTAGGGCGGTAGGGTCAGAGGTTTAGGGTTGATATGGATTTTTTTTGCAGCCCTGACGGTTTGCACAGCGTGGTAGAAAGAGACACCGAGAGAGCCCAAGGAACCCCCTAACGAGGAAGAACTAGAGTCACTAGAGATGCACCGCAAAACGCTCCAAACGGCCCTTTTTCTCTGTCAAAGACAGATCTCGCGGGGGGTTTAGGTTGCAGAGGGCCACCGCAAAGAAGACACTAGAAAGCTGTTCAGGATTTAAGGATTATAGGATTCTGAAGATTCACGGTTTGGGAGTTACAGGGTTTAGGCGTTGGGACTTTCGAGTTTTGCTGTTCAGAGGTTTGGAGCTTTGGGTTCAGGGTTAGTACGGGTTCAGGGGAGGCCTTGGGTTTAAGGGTTTAGGGGTTTATTGCTTTCGGAGTGTGTCGGATTCAGAGTCAGGGCATCCTGTAAAAGAATTGTCAAGGTTGAATCCTAGGGACGGAGTCAAGCTCCATGTAGAAGAAGTGGCTGTACTCGCCGACCGTTTGGTCCTGGCGTGATTGAGACGGTGCTTCTTGACGTCTCTTCTTGGCCTCTAAAGAGACCTCTGGTTCCAACGGAGTATCCACTGTCAAAGCCCAGCCTCAACACCGCGAAGCCCCTAAACTCCAGCCGATGAAAAAGAGGAATTTACGAATGCATCTGCAGAGCGCCCATGAGCTTTCGAAGCCCCAAAATCATCTCCCTACTTGCCAAGCTTCCTGCACCGAGAGCGATGGAAATCCCAACTCAGCCCTACATTGACCCCAGAATTCCCAGCGCAAAGTCGACCAAACAAGTGCCGGAGGGCAACAGCAGCTCGAAGAACGGATCTGAAGACCTCCGAGCTTGCGGGGGAAAGGACATCTCAGGGCCAACGAGCCTCAAGACAGAGATCAACGACGATGCAGCTAGGGAATCGGGAGTGACACCGACAGCACCGGTACTTAACAAACTAGAGTCGTAGGATCCGTACTCAGAAGGATTCCCCACCATGCGCCTTGACCCGAGCAAACCTACTCCCCGGCAACCCTGAACCCAAACAACCCAAAGCCGAAACCCGAAGAATCCAAGCAAGCAAGCCAAAAACCCCAATATTACGAAACTAGACCCACTTTTCGGCCTTGTTCGGGCCGGTCACCCAAGCCTTCCGGATGCTGTAACCACGGGAGTCCTCGGCTTAAGGCTGTTTATCGGGTTTGTATGGGCTTAAGACTATTTGTGGGATTCCCTTTGGGACTTTAGGGTTAAGGATTTTCGATTTTCTCCGTGAGGGCTGATCTGATGAGCAAGAACCGCCGGTAACTTGTTCAGCGCTGATTATTGTCTCTTCAGCTCCGAGCTGAAGGGAACAGGTTATGTGCTGTGCACACGAGCCCGTGAAAAAGAAGCCCCGTCGAGTCGTCCACTCCCAAAGCACCATGAAAGCCAAGCTGCGTAGACATCTTCCATCGCGGTGAGGTTGGCCTCTGGCACAGAGCTTAGGGTTTCGGGCAAAGCATTTCGTACCCGGAAAGCCTCCTCGATGGCGAGGCTTCGGAAGCACTGCGCCCAGGTGAAAGTTCCGTTCCTCGCATGGAATAAACTCTGTCGTAAGTCGACTTGCCAGACTCATATTGCGTGTTTGGACTGGACCCGCGGCGGTCTTGAGGTGCATGATTCATGGGAAGGTCTGGACTACAGCTCAAGCCACAGGCACTGATGGGTCAAGATCAAGACTCTTGAAAGAACTCGACTTCTCCCCCGGGCATCGTCGCATCTGCCAGAAATCTCTTTTCTTGAAATGGACTTGAGAAGCTCTTCTCTGTCGAAGTGGGAAGACGGAAGACGCGTCTTAGCATCGTGGCTGGCCTCGCTGGTACGGCCAAGTCTCTCAAACTGCGTCTTGATAGCATCAGCTGCAGTCCGGGCGTGTGGGGATGCCTGACTCAGACACCAGCAGGCACAGCGGTCGGTGGTCTGTGGCTTAAACAACTGCGATGACCCTCTACCTGCCTCAAAGGTCTTGCTGAAAAGGAGAATCACATCCACCGCGACTTCCGGCGCTTCTGTGCAAGGCGGGACCTCTCTTCACAGGCATCTCTCCGGCTCATCTCAGGGAGGCNCTTGCTGAAAAGGAGAATCACATCCACCGCGACTTCCGGCGCTTCTGTGCAAGGCGGGACCTCTCTTCACAGGCATCTCTCCGGCTCATCTCAGGGAGGCTTATACAGGATTCCATGCTGCTGGCTCAGCTCCCAAGCCTTACCGAGTGTTAGCGTTGACGCAAAGCCTCCGAGCTTCAGGGATCTTTCGGAGACTCCGTGCCTGGGACCAAAGGTCGAACACGCTCTGCAAGGACTGCACCTCCAAACGCCAGGGTGCGGGGTTTAGGGTTTAGGGGCCGAGGGATGGGGATGGGGATTTAGGGTCTGCAATTCTGTGAGCTCAGGGTTGTAGCACAGAGAACCTCCAAGCAAGAAAATGGATCGTCAAGAATACGAGGTCAGAGCTGTTGGGGAGGCCTGGACGGCCAGCTCCTTGTAGATCAAACTCTCAAAGCTCACAGCCGTCAAGGATCAAATACCCGCGCTGACCGAAACAACCTAGAGCCCTGGGCTCAACTCTAAATAATGGGATGCTCGTTTTCGGGATCTCTACATGCAGTATCCCCAACATAACAATGAAAGCCCTAGGCCCTGCAAGCACTGGCCTCGGCATCTGATGCGTAAGGTCGCACGATGGCAAGATCGGCGACAGCTTGATGGAAAATCGACCATAAACACCAAGGCCTCCATGAGGTTCTACAGGGTGCTCTAGGGCTTTGTGGCATTACATCAGGGTTTAGGGTTTAGGGCTTCCCGAACCACTGAGCCGTTCAGAGCCAACCCGCCAGTCTCAGCTATTTCAGTGCATCCAGCCTGAGCCACTTTGTGGTCATCCTTGTGCCTCACATCATCAGAAGGATGCTTTGCCTGCGAGTGACGACTGAGGAAGGAGTGGTGCCCGGGCTTTCCGCATCAGCATCATCTTGGATGTAGTTCGGGCTATCAGTATCAATGCTGCACGACTCCGACGATCTGAGGGATGTAAAGATCCTATCAGAGATGGGGCTTTCTCCGGGGTCCAGCTTCGAGCCTTTCTGTCCAGGGCTGCTCGGCAAAATGAGATATTCTCAACCTTCCTCAGAACTAGCTCATGCACTCTACGCTCTAACTCCCGCCAAAGACCCCAACCGCTGAGGCCTTCTTTCGGCATTGAACCCACTAGGTTCCAGAGCAGGCGCCTTCAAAAAATGCCGGAGGCGCCGGGAAATACCTGGGCCGCTACACAGTGGTCCGAAGCTGTGAGCCCGAACGCTGAACATGCCACAAAAGACTGGAGCTGGTGCACTTTCTGGCTCACTGCGATTGCGGTATGGTAGGTCCGCAGTTCAACCAACAACCAGCATCTGCAGATCGAATCCAAATTTGATGCGCATCTCAGAGGACCAGGATGTTCGCTCAGGATGGCTTGGGGTTTGCCATTTCGAAGTTCAGGTTCAGGGCCTGAGAAATCTAGTGTCTTCAGGAGCTGCGTGAACTTCGCACGCATCCGTCGACCAATAAGGATCCAGCTTCTGACAGCCATCGTATGGCTCGAAGAAGGTAATAAGAAGTAAATGTCCTCCGCACTCGTGGCACGGAAGACTTGGAAGGGACGTGCCAAGTCTCGGTCTTGCACCCGGCGAGGCGATTTTCACACGGCGTTCACTTCACAGACTTCACCCTCACCCTCACGCTCTGCGCCCCAAATATTACGTGGAGACTCCGTGCTGGGGCTTCGGGATTGGGGTAACCAAACCCGTAGGACTGTGTTCCACGGTGCACCTGCTTGGCCAGTGCAGTCTATGCAAGGTCGGTGCCCAGGAGACACAAAGTATGAAGCCTCAACCCAGACAACCTGAACGAGCTGCATAGCATCTAAACCTTGTTCTTCAGTATCTGAAGCAGTGTGGGCCACCCCATGTTAGCTTTTGAACCCCCGCCGAGAGCCGAGAGAAATCGGCACGTCCTAACGGACGAACCTCGCTCCAGATTACCACGAGCATCCGGCCGTCCGAGCTTTAAATGGAGCTGTCAAAACAGCTGGAAAAAGACTGCGATAGTCCGCCGGAGGGTACCCGGCTCTTCAACGAAAGCGCGCTCCACTGCTTGGCAGGGGAGTTTGGCAGAATAGTTTGGTAGACAAGCCTTCTGACGGGGACTCTGGTGGATCAGCAAGGAGCTCTGAGTTCATGAATTTGAGAGAAAATGCAACCAGATCAGACCCTAAACCCTAAACCCCTCCAGTCTGGGCAGAAATGCTCCTGGTGCTGATCGTACTCCTCACGGTGAGAGCCCGGTCCGAGCCAAATTTTGCGGTCTACCCATGCACATTGCAGGGCATCAGCCACCCAGATGTCCATACAGGCACCCTAGCGATGTGCTGACAAACCTTACCCTGAATCGAGTTTACAGTCGAATGTCAAGCAGTTCGGATTCCAGGTTTTTTGTTTACGATTCCGAGCTGAGTTTTTGGGAATTCGGGTTTCAGGCTAAGAAGACACATCCAACCTGCGACGACTTTGAGCTCACGGCCTTGGCTCGACCCTGCATCCCCTCACGCAGACCCTACCCAGAACACCCCAGAAAATCCAAGTCGCCAGAGGCTCGAATGCCCCATATGTTAAGCAATACGCCTGAAATTACCTTGAAGCCTGAACCTGCAAGGCCCCATCCTACCTTCAACTCAACCGCCCCCAAACCCCAGATCAAGAGACTTATAGAGAAGGACAAGAGTATAGGGGCTTCATGATTAGACTAAGGATTTGCAAGGGCTGTTCATGTTCTTGAAAGGTGTTAAGCAGGTTTTTGATTGGGTCCAACACATGTGAGAACTACTTGTGGCTCTGTATCACTCAATCACAAAGGGCAAGAGTCCAGGGTCCAGGGCGCGGGTCCTTAATTCCTTAAAGCCTAAACCCAATAACCCTAAACCCCCTGACCTAAACCCTAAACCCTACAACCTAAACCCTTAACTCAATAAACCCTAAAGCCTGAGCCCAATAAACCCTAAACCCTATTTCAAAAAAGGGGACACCTTACGGCGGCTTGTGTGCCCTGCACTCTAGCAAAGCTCACTGGGCCGAGCTCGCCCGACAAGAATGCCTCCAAGAGCCGCGGGCACCAAGGGAAGATGTCATGGGGCTTACCCAAGCCCTTTGGGGCTTACAGCCTTTAGGGTTTAGGATCTGCGCGGTCTACGGTCTAGGTATTAGGGTTCAGAGTTGAGGGCTTTAGTACCGAAGCGACACTGCAAGTTTATGGCTACAGGCTCAGGTGTCGGCTTTTCCCTGACAAACTCCTCTTCAAGCCCAGGCAAAAGCTTGTAAAGCCCTTTACAGCCCTCATTTGCCCACGAACCCTGCATGACTGGCCTTCACGGCCAGGCTCTTGGTGCCCTCCGCGAACTAGATTCGGAACTCGTCTTCTGCGGCAGCGACACCGTGAGATAGGAAGTCACAACACCGCTCAGACACTTATAGCCCTGCAGTACATGGCCCTCTATCCCGGCGACCTCTCCAAGGCCTGGTGCGAGACATGAACTGTCGACAGCTCACACTTTCTGGCCCTGCTACAGCGGTCATTGTCGCATTCACCTTCGGTTTCTGCATGGGCGGGCAAAGTTTGTTGCTCTGAGATAGCTGTACGTAAGCCTGCCCGTCCTTAACCGACCTCAGTCAGTCTCCCGTCGGGCGGTGTACATGAACCCACCCTGCGTGCGCGGAACCCTCGGTTATCTGCAGGTCCAAGTTGTGAACCCAAATCCCCCAATCCATCTTTCCCCACACTCTCCCGACCCTATCTCAATCCAACTCCCTGCACCTCACATCCGATGGTAAAACTTCGACTGCTTTCAATGCCATCATGCCTCCGTCGTCGCCGATAGCCAGGACCTGCAGCCAGACCCCGTCTGCAAGCTCTAGGACTTCATGCTCCTGGGACTCCAGCATGCAAAGGTGATGCAGAGGCACTTGCTTCTGACTCAAAAACACAAGGAGGGATGTGGAGAAGTAGATCTGTGGATGGATGATGTAGAGAAGGAGAGAGCGAAGAGGGTGAGGTGAATCTGGTTGACCAGCCCTTCGAGTCCGACATGTATCAAATCCTTTGCAGACTGCACAACTCCATAGCACAACTAAACAGCTTTGAAACAGCAAGTGCAGACAACAAAGCCTACTCCGCCGCTCCAAGTATCCGTGCATGAAAGGCAGCTACTACTGAGTACGTGCACAACATGAAGGCCATGGAACCATGGAGTTAAGCAGAGATCGTGGTAAGAAGGACTACAAGTAGTGGGGCTGATGCCTTTCTCTCCGCAAAAAGCAACCAAGGCTGAGCAAACGATGTCCATAGCAGGTGGTACCGCCGGTCTCATCATCCAAAATCGCCAAAACAGTTGGAGTGCACAGGTGCTTGGGTGCTTTTCTCGAGACGTGATACTTCAAGAGAGCGTGGGAGACACAAAGAAGCAGAGAGAGTGAGGAAGAGAGAGAGAGAGAGAGCGAGAGCGCGCCAGGATGCGAGGACAACTAGGCTCGCAGCCACGTCTGGCTGTTCAACAACTTCGGCGTCCTGGGCAAGATCCCCCTGGTGTGGTGGGCTCTTGAAAGCCATGTTGATGGAACAAGGCTGCAGACGTTTTTGACACGATTTCACCAGATGATCGATCGTCCGGAAAGTCTCTGCTACCTGATGCCAAGCAACCCTCAAAACCATCTGAGGCATGCCAAGACCCCGAACACCTGAACCGAACCTGAGCCCTCAGCTTTCTTAAGACAGACCGCAGTAGGATCCTTCCCACAGGACCCCAATAAATCCGTAGCCCTGTGGTTTGAATCCCCTTCTCCTCGAACATGACACCCGCCAGTGCGAGCATGTCTGCCAGGCCTGGCCAACTCAAACCAGCGAAGTGCGACTTGGTTTGTTGAAGAATATTGATCTCTGACTTGGCTGCCCAGGGCTCATGATAGGGTTGACCAAAGCTTGAGGGCTTGAGGTGTGAGGTGAGTTCTGTGTTGTTCCCTTGCTGTGGGCTTTGCAGCAAAAACGCACCTGTCACAACAAGACCCCAAACCTACCCCCCGCAAATCCCGATGACGTTGGCTTCAAACAAGAGGAACCCAATGTGAGGCAGATCAGCAAACATCAAGACCTCTCGATTCCCCGCGCCTTCTTCGTTGCTGGGCAGCGCTGCCACCTGAATCAGAAAAAGACTTCTCAGCCAACCCCGAAGCTCCAGAAAAGCTGGAACCCCAAAAGCCAGCGCTCTACAATGTACCTCCCCGAAGTCTCAGTGTCTGACTATGGACTATCTCTATCTATACATACGTACGTCTCTCTCTCTCCCTCTCTCTCCTCCCCGAGCCCATTCTCAAAGCCGTCCCTTTTGGGAATTTGGGGGGGTCTATCGTCGCGCTCGAGTTCTTTACGGCCAGAGCTTCCTGGGTTTCTTAGGGGTTTAGGGTTGTGACAAGGGTTTAGGGTTTAGAGTGTCGGGTTTAGGGTTTAGGGTCTATTGGTTCAGGCCTGAAGGTTCTCTCCATCGTTGGAGAGCTCCTTCCAGGCAAAGCTTTCGTGCTCTTCGACATGTGGCGAGCTACACGTCTTTGCACCTAGGGTTTATGGACTAGGGCTTTGGGATGTGAAGTTTACGATTTGAACCTGCTAGAAACCGAGAGGGCAAGCATACAAGACCCTGAAAGGGATAGTCATTGGTGCAGAGACATAAACGGAAACACGTCTTCTCCTTCCGGTGAACTCGAAACATATTCCGCCCGAGCTCACGGCGCCACTCCCCAAGCCAGCAGACTGAACACACCATGCATTCAAACCAAGAAATACGGTTTTCGGGAGTTGAGATCAGCGTGCAGGAGCTATGCAAGGTTCAGACGCTGTCCTCGCCGAAGCTCACACCAGCTTCCTGCATCATCCTCTTCATCTCACCATCCTCGGCATTTCTGATGCTGGCCGCTGCCGCTGCCCTGGCAGAATCCCCCGGCGAACCCATTTGCTTGGTTTCGCGACGTGTTGCTTTCGGACGTCTGGGTGCCACTTCCGGTCGGGGAAGAAACTTGCATCACAACGACAGTTCAGGGTCACCGCAATGAGAGCTACCCATAAGCCCAAGCGAAGTACGTGTAACTAAAGCTCATAACTTCTAAGCTCCTCACAACCCCGGATCAAGTACTCTTGGCGAGAACAGATAAGCCACTCACAACCATGATTAAAGCACTTTCAACTAGAATCTGGAAGTCCTAGCTATCCATGAAGCTTCAAGCTGAGGCTTTCGGCTGCCCCGTGAGGGTTTAGGCCAGAGGTCCTGCTCTAAAAGCGTGACCTGCTTTTGCGGGTAGAACTACCCACATGCTGTGATAAGAGCCGAAGAGTGTTGCTGGCTCAACACGAGTACTGTAAGCAGACACCCTGAGCGGCACAACTCCGAAGCCGAATACCCCGCCGACAACTCACTTCAGCTCCGGAATTCCGGCTGTGATGACTCAAGCTTGATCTAACCACCACCGTACCCTCCCGAAGTGCAGAAAGTAGAACGGAGACCGGTTCTTCTCGCATTTGCCGAAGGCCAGCATGCTGTTTCGGTACAGGCTTCTACACCTAAACCCGAAAACCTCAAACCCGACCATTTAAAGAGGCGCAAGGGCACCACAGTTGCCCAGACATCCAATGTACTCGACCACACGGAACGGAGGATGCAGGAGGGCCGCCGAAAGTCACTGAAACACTGCCATGCTCCCGGATGGAGAAGGATCGATTTTAGCGTTAGATTTACCAGGTTCCCAAGACCCGCGAAGGCATGCCTCCCTCGTCTTCATCAGAATCCTCAGACTGACAGTACTGCAGCCGCAGAATTCAAAAAAGAGCTACAGAAACTTGAGAAGACCTGACCCTCAACCGAAAGGCACCCTAAACGCGCTCCAAACCTCCTAAATCTGTCGCAATCGAAAACAGCACCGGCTCTTGTAGGAAGGTGGCGAAGCAGATGCCAACTTCATCCAGGGCCTGCCCAAAAAGCTCAGGGCGGAGATTCACGGATCACAAGAGCACGCTTTGGGTGGGTTTTTTCCTGGCAGTGAAGTTGGAGACGATACGTTGCGATCCACTTCTCATAAGTAGCAACACACTGTTCCACAGGGGTGTCGTGCAATGCCTGGCCAGGCGTGCAAGGCATGAGCAACGTCAGTTGCACTTAGAACAGGAGAAGAGACACAACGTAGCACCACTGCGAGGATGCCCCCATCAAAACCGTGAAATCCCCTAGTCCAAGGCCTCTTGCAGTGCCGACATTTCTACTAGAACTTCGCCGACAGCTGGCTTCGCCTCCTTTCAGAAGCCGAAAATCTTGTGAACATTCAGGTACTTCCGGCTGCGGGGTGTAGCGCTTAGGCAAAAGGCGTCGGTATGCTGGCACAAGGACTTGCCGAAGCACGGTGCTTAACCGTAAACCTGAGACGCAGTTTCAAAGCCGCAGGCTTCTTAGCCTTCCGGCACGACACCCGAAACTAGTGCAAATGACATCATGACAGAAAACCATGTCGGCCGGGACTCCCGACTGCACTTGCGATGCTAGCAGAGCCTCAAGACAAGAAACCCGAGTTGCAGCAGCCTGGTGACTTGACTGGGGCCCGGTGGACTTGCAGCACTACTCAGGTTACTCATTACTATTTCTGAAGGGCCCCTGTCTAGAGTCCTTACCCTATAACCCTAAACCCCAAACCCAATAACCCTGAACCCTCTGACCCTAAACCCTAAACCCTAAACTCAATAAACCCAAAACCCTAAACCCCTACGAAACCCTACGGCCCCAAACCCTAAACCCCAAAACCCCAAAACCCTAAACCCCAAACCCAAAAGGAACCCTTTAAAGCACTCCAAAGCCTCCTTTGACTGAACCTCTTCCTGCAAAACCCGAAGCCGAAGCCCGAAACGGCCGAGCGAAGGTCCTTCGCACCGGGCACCAGGCCTCGAATGCGCCGCAGGAACTCGAAAGCCAAGCTTTGTTGGGTTTAGGGTTTAGGGTCTAGGGGTTTAGGGTTTTAGGGTTTGGGGTTCAGGGTTCAGGGTTTAGGGTTTATAGGGTTTAGGGCTTAGGGTCTGGAGATTTAGGGTTTTAGGGTTTGGGGTTCAGGGTTTAGGGTTTATAGGGTTTGGGGTTTAGGGTCTAGGGGTCTAGGGTTTAGGGTTTGGGGTTCAGGGTTTAGGGTTTATAGGGTTTAGGGTTTCGGGGCGCAGGGGCTTGAGGTTTTTTGGGTTTAGGGAGGGACGGGACAGCAACATAGGGCCTCCGTGATTAGAGTAAGGTTTTGGGGCTCTTGCTTTCTGGTGTAGCGTAAGATATAAGGACCTTTAACTACTCGAAGGGCAGGATTACATTGACGGCTCTTTAACGACAGCTCCTGTGCTCAACTTCCAGCATCCAAGAGGCCTGACATGGTACTCACGTCCTGGCTCACATCAGGCTGGTTTGGGGTTCGGGGTATTTTGGGTGTTGGGCAGTTTAGTGGTTTAGGGTCGAGGGGTCTAGGCTCGGAAGTCTGCGGAGATTCAGGATATAGGATTTAATAGGTTGGGCTTATCCTGAGTACCGAAGATACTAGGCTTCTGGTGTACTTAAGGTAATGGAGATTGTTGGATGAATACATTCATGCGCCGTAACCCTGAAGCCCTTGTGACCGTGCAGCAACGAGTCAAGCCCACTCGTTTTTTGGGAACCCTCACCTTCAGGGACCCTTTCACGAGCGGAACTCGAAGAAACAAGAGGTCTTAGTTCTCACGAGATCAGTGTTCCTTCGGCTGCCGAAACCATCCGAAACCCGGTGGAAGGATCTTCAATCGGCGATCCTTCGGCTGCTCGGCCGTGGCCGGCGCCGCGGGCGACGGCTCCGCGTAGCGCTTCTCCGTCTCAGGCCGGGCTTCGGTCGTCGGGCTGCAGGGCTTTAGGGTTTATAGGGCCTCTTGGGCCCAGGACGAGACCCAAAGAGGCGGCCAATTTTGCTCATGACTCATGCGCACACTTCTGCGAATTCCCACTCCTTCTTCGGGACATGCAGCTCCAGGGAATTGAGAGCTACATTGAAAGTCGGAGATTCTGATTCTATGCTCGCAGAGGAGCCCATTTTTAGGTGAGGAAGCTTCAAGAAGCCTCGAAGACCACAAGTTCAATGCAAAGAAAAAGCGATCTCTCTGGCACAACACAGCCCTGAATTCAGCGATGTTCACCTGCCCTCCAATCCGGACCCTGGCCCCCTGTTTAAGTGCTTCTCGAGGAGCCTCCTCGCCTTGGCTGGGTGCTTGGCTTCTACGGCCGGGGCTCTGTTCTCGCTAATCCAAAACGACCAGGAAGAAGGATCCAGCTCAAGGGGCCGAAAGCATTCTGATTCTTCTGATGTCTCCAGCTGCAACACGGAGTCACGGAGTGTGGTTGCAGTTGCTTGTCTGAAGACAGCATGTACTAAGCTTTGCATTCGTCCCAGTGTTCAGGGTGCTTCAAGTCCCTCACCCTGAACCCCCAAAGGTGCGCATTCCTCCATTCGCTGATGCTAATCACATCACACTAAGAAGTGCCTCCTCGAAGACGCACGTCTTGCCGACCTTGACGCCCGAATATAGAAGCCTTATAGTCCATATGGGAACACTTACAGGAACCCTTTCGTTTTAGCCCTCGTGGGAACCCTTAAATTTATTGAAGAACAACCCTAGCCCTAAAGGAATCCTATTGAACTCTCAAAGCCTCAGACCATGCAGTCAGGGCACGATCCTTGTTCCAGATCCAATACCTTAGCACTGGAGGCCCGGCACGAAATCTCAGATTTCCGAGTACTGAAGCTGAAGACTCCGAATCATTAAACAACATGATTCAATCTGCCTTACACAAAAGACGGGAACCCGTGATATGTTGTCAAGTATATCAGGGGTTCCATGCAGAACCCCTGCATGACGAAGCCCGCAACCTGATCAACACCGAAAGTCCCAAACCCTAAAACCCTAAACCCTAAAGAACAGACCCTGCACCTCTAAACTCCCAAACCTCTAACCCAAACCCTGAATCCCAAAAGCGCCGAAAATCCTTTCTGGACCCTTGCAAGATCCAAAGCCCACGGAAGCCTTCAGTGCAGTCCGGAACACAGGAAGCACAGAAGGCAGGCGCACACGACGACAGCGATCAAGGCGCCAATCAACCTGGCAGCTTCGAGGTAAAAAAAAGCCTCTCAAGGGCTTTCGGTTTCAAGGAGTTCAAGGCTACGGATGTCTCCGTAAGAGGCTTCGGATTCACGGGTTAAGAATTGAGGGGTTTCGGATCCAGAGCTCGGCCACGAGACATGCATTTTGCATGAACGTGAATTCGGAGCTCTCTCCTATGACCGTGACCAACCGATTCGTCGGAACCCCGTCTCACTTGGGGGTGTGAGTAGTTCTTCCTATAGCTACGTTACCTATAACCCTGCTTTCCAAGTCCCCTTATACTTTGGTCAAGCCGCCATTGGACGTTGTTATCCTCCTCCTCTGGCTCCTGGGCCCAGCTCTGTGGCTCTCTCAGCACCGGGCTCTTTTCGCTAAAGTTCCGCTTTTAGGGCTTGGCTAGGCCTACCGGGCCAAGCGCATCTTCTCCCGCAAGGAATGACACGAGGCACGTGAAGACGATGCGAAGCATTCTCGGTCGAGTGAAATCCATGCAGAATTCCTCTGTACTATGTGGTATTTAACGCATATGGCTTGATGAAACGGTTTTGGACTTTGGAGCCTTTGAGGAACGGACCTTGAACTTGCCTAACGCTCCGAGACGGAAGGCCCGACAAGCCTACCTTCGGGCTTTTGGGTTGAGGTTCCTAGTGTCATCAGAAAGCATCCCCTAAACCTTAAACCCTAAACCCTCCATTGCTTTCGGGGCCCAGGGTCCCTGGAATTCAAGGGGAGCCACAGTGGGCTGGCTTCTGCAGAAAGGAATTCAATCTGCCAGTAAACCCCATACCGCGCGATGTAATATCGTATAAGATCGGTATGGGGCCTGAATAATCTGACTGGGGTGCTGTCACAGTGTACATCAGAATTTGCGAACTCAAGCGAATAATACCACATCTAATCACTCACACCCCAAGATTGAAGAAGACCTCTCTGCCCCCGGAGACTCTAAAATCCCTTCATTGAGGCACATACACCATATGATTAATACGAGGACTCCCTCGATGACCTAAGGATATGTTGCTTAGCCAAGCGGTTCTGGAGTGTCTGCACTCCCAAAGGCAAGAAGGCCCAGCTCCAGACTACGCCGCATCCAAAGGGCGACCACAGGCTCCGGTGGCACTATCCTGACCTCCACCACGAAGGCCTGGGTTTAGGGTTGGCTAGGGTCTCTCACGGTGCTATGTTTCTCTTGTTCAGGATGCCACTGCTGTGGGTTTTGATTAAGGCCTCTTGCTTTCCGAAACTCTCACCTTTCAATGCCTCCTGAATCCTTGCTCAAAACAACACGCAAACACCGCACAACTGCGAGCAGTTGCCAGCTTGACTTGACCAGAGTTTGGCACAGCCGTAAACTTCCAAGAACAGCATTCAAGGAAGGACGAAAATACTCAAGCCAAAAGTGGCAAGTCGAAGGGCTTAGGGACTCCCAGATCCCAAACCCTGAACGCCTCAACATGACAACGACGCAAGGTTGATTCTGAATGTCGATCTGATGCACAGCATGAAGCCTTACGGTATTCGTCAACAATCAGAAAATGCGTTGCAACTACGGTTCCTGTTAGGGGTGTAAGAGGAGGTGGCCCACCCAAACCTCCCAAGAAAACCGAGTACTATCGAGGTCTGAGAAATTGGTGATTGATCCTCTTCCTTATACCTATACTACAGTATACCCCGAATCCCTACTCTGGTCATTGAAATCGGCGCCGCAGAGCGACGCGGAAATCATTTGGCACAAGGCCACGAGGCAACCCTTTAGGGTTGGGTTCTGGCTTCAGGGCTTCGTCAGGTTTCGGTTCTCTGAACTGCAGCTAGTTGCTGAACCTTGGTCGAACGAGACCAACATCCTCAGCTCTTGCTGCACATCATGCTGTTTGGCTCGTGTGAGGGTTCTAGAGATCCATCACGGTTCTATAGCAATTCTGCATTCTGCAAGTGTTCTAGGTATGTGTGGCTTGGAGGCTTTAAGGTTTGGGGCTTTAGGCTTCATGTGCAGGGTTTGGGATTTCGGGCTTTGGGTTTCAGGCCAAGGAGTACTGCACTTCTAGCTATGCCTCTGCCCACATCATCTGCACGAAGAGCCGCTGAAGCTGTGCGGTAAAGCTTCCAGAATAATACAGGGGCCTCAATAATCAGAACAGGTTTTTGCGGTATATGAACCCATTCGCCCTACCTCAAGGAATCGGAATCCAAGTATCACAACTCGCAAGATGAAAAAGACCAGCAATCGGTGTAGGAGTCCGGGTTGAGGGTCTAGGGATCAATACTGCACAGCTGCTGCTGCAGCTCGCCAATTCGATAGGCCGAATCGACCTGGGCAAGTTGTGCAATGAAGAAAAGCCTGTGGGGACTTGGAGCTCGACTGTTGCAGGCAGGGCAAAAAAAATCAATAGTTTCTGAAACTTTCTCGTCCGGTCTCCTCACTCCAGAGTTCATGTGCAAATTCCTACCAGCTTCGTCTCCTCGGCAAGACAGCATACGCAGAGGCCAGAAGCTTCTACCGATTTCGATCGCTCTGTTTGAAGATGTGCGCTCCCTTGCCGCTGCAGGCCCGAAGTCCCAAAGCCCACAGGAGCCGCTATTTGCTGCGCTGGATGCCAAGTCGAGCTTGGAGTTGAACACAGAGACGACCTGTCTTCAAGGTGGCCCGGCCGGGCCAAGGGCAGCCACAAGGGACTTAAATTCGGGGAGCTCAGACCGTCGGAAGATGCAAGCAGCTCATCTACTCAAGGAGCTTCAGCCCTGAAAATCTTCGTCGGCCACGGGCCACGGCCCGGAGTTCCGAAGTCTGCAAACGGAGTCCAGGCCTGCAAAAACACAAATTGGGGGGGGGCCGATGCCTCTGCGTGAGGCTTGCTGTCCAAGTAGGCGGATAAGTTGCTCGCGAACTCCGCTGCTTCCTCTCCGTGGGACTTCAACAATTCGCAGAGACCCCAAGACCCCGTTGAAGGCGTAGGGTTCAGGTGTACTGGTTAGGTACCCTGAGCTGAACCTGACAGTGCAAAGAAGGCATGGTTTGGGCGGTTCCAGATTTTTTTCAACCTCCCGAAGAGGCCTGTTCCCCCCCCCTGCAACCTTTGGAGCCACAGTATCTTCACAAGCTTGCCGGCCTAGATAGTGCAGAGTATCGTTTACAGGTTGTCAGAGATAACCCGTTTTATTTCACCCAACCCCAAAGCCCTGCCGCCCTCAGCCCTATGACCCAAAAACCCTAAACCCGAAAACCCGAAACCCTTCAGCCTCTGAGGTGTAGAAGGGGCGATAGGCGTTGTAGAACGGTCGCACCACCTCCTCCTGGAATACGGGAGGCTTATCCATTTTGCAGGCGGCTTTGGGGGAAAAGATGGCGAACCGACAAGTAACTCTAACTAGCAAAGCTTACAAGTAATAGTATGCCCCGAGGTCGTGTGTGCGGTTACGGCTCTCGGGAGCTTGATATGGCTTTCGGCGCTTCTTGCTGGGCGTTGAAGGCGTTCTAGGGTCTCCGGGTTCAGAGTTTGGGCTAGGCTTGTAATGCTTTGGGGTTACAGAGTTTAGCTTAAGCGACTGTGCCGTCGGTGCATGTCATCGAACCGGGTGACACCTCTGTAAAACCGCAAAAATGACCAGAACCATAAGACTTATCAGACCGAATCAAGCCTCTTCGAACCCTATAGCCTTGATTTCATGGTAAGAAGCCCTCTGCATGGTCTTTCAGAGCTCACTCTCAGCATGGCCAGGCCTTAAAAAGGTCCCAAAGGAAGGAGAAAAGGCTCCCCGAACGCCCAGGAACTGCTACTTGCCAAGATCGCCGGATCTTCCTGCGTCGCATTGCTGATCCCGAGGGTCAGGTTGATCTCCTCAGAGTCTGGAACTACAGAGACTGATTTCATGCTTCTAGGGGTTTAGGTCATCCGAAAGACTTATATAACAAGACCAAAGAGACCCTTGCAAGCCAGAGGGGGCAGGGGACGGAGATAGGCACACCTCGAACTGCTGTTCCATCGCCTCGAGGAACGAGATTCAAAATTTAGCTTTCCTAGGTCTTTCCTGCCGCGGGCGAAGGGTCTAAAGGCCCTTGCTGCCTTGGTGCAAGGCATTCTTCGAGGACTTAAGGGGTCATATGAAACAGGACGCTTATTTCGGATACCTCCAACATAATCGCAACATAACGCCATGTAAGACCCGTCCCCCTTTCAAGAATGTGTAGCCCCGCTCAGCCCTCAAAATCGCCCTCTGGAAAGGCTGGACGGGGCGCCACATCGGCTTCCGATGTGTCCAGCCACTCTGCGAGCGCGTGCGCGAGGCCTACCAGCACATTTCATGTTGAAAAAGAGGTGCACTGGGGTTTGAGGACTGAAACAAGGGGTTCAGGATGCCAGGGTTCTAGGGTTTTGAGCTCCCCGGGGGCTTTTGGGTGGGTTTAGGTTGTTGGATTCAGGGAGATTTGAGGCTTCCATAAGGCTTCAGAACATGTTGCAAACAGGTCTCTAGCCCCAGAGGGGTTCCAGCATTTTTGTGGATGGGTTCTTGAGCCTGGGCAGAAGGCCAACCAACTTTGGGGCAAATTTAACGCTTCCGCCCAGATTTTGCTTCAGGGTTTGGAGTTGCTTGTAGGGTCGATGCATGCATGGGCTTGAGCTTCAGAAATTACGGGCGGGGTTTCGCTGCAGGGCCCGGCCGCAACGTTCAACAAGCCCTCCCAAGCCCCATGCACCCTCTAGCTCGGTAGAGGCCTTCGGCTGACAGCGTGTCGTTCAAGAAGCCTTCGTTCCTGCGAAGCTTTGGCAGCTATCGGGACTGCTCCATTGGGATTGTGGGCTGAAGGCGTAGACTCACTTTTTAACCAGGTCTGAAACCCCGACTTAGGCCGGCACCACCAAGCCCCAAGAACCCTGAAACCCCAAAGCACACAAGCCCTGAACCCCTAAATCTCAAATAAGCCCCGTAAGCCCTCAAACCCCGAAGCTTACACCCGAGAAAACCGAACCCACACTGGGCCGCAGACAGCTCCGAGCGTCCCATTTGCAAGCGGCGGCCAGCGAGAACCCTCAGACAGCCCATCTGAGCATGCTTGGAAAAGGTTGAACCACAAGCCCTAAACCCTCAAGCTGGGGCCTCAATGATTAGTGCAATCGGGTTTTGATGTACATGATAGTGGACTCTGTAGTAAACATAGATTATTTAAGGAACCGTACGGAATATACTCGGTAATTCAGGCCCCCAAGCCCTGAACCCAAAATCAGGCTTTTAACCACTCGTCAGGCAGGCGGCGGTGTGAGGTCCAGGTAGCCACTGAACAGGACAGTGCCGTTCCAGTATGTGGTGGACGTAGTGGTGACGGAGGTGACCTTGTTAGGGCTTGGGAAGAGTCTTCAACAACAACAAAGCTTCGGCCCACAGCCAAAATCTCACACCCAGCTTGAGCATGCCACCGTGGTGGTTGCAGTCTTGGTGGTCGACGTTGCCGTGCTGGTGATCTGCGGCCAGGCGTGCATTGAGGGTCGATTCTTGCGGAAGGCCCGGGACAGAACGAGTTCCCTGCAAGTACCCGCATGTGACGGATGAAGGCCTCCAAGCACTCCGGGTAAGTGCCGTTCAGCCTGAGCTTTCGATGTTTTGCGGTTCAGGGTTGCTACCATGGAGCTTGGAGGTTCTGCGCTTTGCGTGCTGCGGGCGTGAGATTCTGTGACGAAAGCCCCACATTGGCACAGTTATCATCAATACTGTGAAATTGTCTTCAAGCTCAGAGACTGCATTCTTTGGAAGGGATTACAATCTGTGGCTCGAGCCCGCAAAGAACCAAGATCTGTGCTCAGGCAACCGATGTCCAAAATGGCAGATTAGGGCTTTTCGGCCGCTTCCTTCAGCCGAGAGGGTGCTCTGTCGGATACATCCGGTACAATCTTAGCAGAGCGTAAAAAACAAGGCCGGAGATGCAGATTGCGACTCCCAACGTGTACGTGGGACAAGTGCCTTTTTAGAAGCGGAGCTTCAGGGCTCAGGCGAGGTAAGGGAATTTCAAAAAGCATCCAATTCGTCGCTTCCATGTGCTTCGAACACGTGCGGGTTGTTGCAAACAAGACCATGGAGACTGGGGAGGTCTTGGTCAAAAAGCAAGCTTATCGCCCTCTTGAGAACGGGCATCTTGAACTACTGCCACGTGGATGCCCCAAAGTATCCAAGCCATGAACCCCGTCGCGGCCAGGGGACACTCCATCTGGCATGCAGGTCCATGTGCCTGGGTTCAACAAACGCTACTACCCTTTGCGAAACCATTCGTGGACGACGGCTTTTCGGTGTAAGGCTACGTGCTGCTTGCTTCCAGAGCTTCCTGCCTGATCGGACTAGAACACCTTCGTAAGCATTCCAAGACTAAGCGGGACCACATGCTGCTCTGTTCCGGCAAGTTTGTCAGAATAGCCCTGTCACTAGAACTGCCCCAGGTATTGCAATGCTGCAGAAGCCACTAAAGCCCAGAGCCTAAACCCCATTAAGCTCACCCATGCGAGCGAGCTCGCATAGCCTCTGCCACATGGCTTTATGAGGCTTTCGGATATGTAGTCAGACGCAACCTGCTCTGGATTCAGGGCCATGTCCTCTCAACGTCCGCCCTGGAATCCAACCCTGTAACACACACTACACCTCGAATCCTTAACCCCTAAACCCCCAAAACCGCGAGCCTTGCCTCGCTTGGGGCATTCTTGAGCTGCAGACAAAGTGCTGGAGCCTCCTTGCCAGCCGGCAGCGCAGGTGACGGTGCAGGTGCCATCCGTCCTAGGCTCCGTGCATCGCTCCAGCATAGTTGTTTTCCTTGCTTGGAGAAGAAAGATCAGCAGCAGAGCGGTAGTAGTCGTCGTCGCAGCAGACGAAGAGTCGGAGTAAGAGTACGATCAGGAGCAGGGCATGAGACAAGGAACAGGAGTACGAGTCAGAGTACAGGTAGATGAAGGAACTGTCTTCGTAGAACAAGCAGCAGCAGCAGTAGTCGTAGTCGTAGTAGTAGTAGTAGTAGCAGCAGCAGCAATGGTAGATGGTAGTGCAGTTGTACCAGGAGTAGTAGTAGAAGCAGGACGAGGAAGCGAAAGAGCGACAGAAGCAGCAGCGGTAACAACGGAATAGCAGTAGCGCGAGGGATAGAACCAGTAGCTGTGCAGGTAGATCTGGCTGTTGTAGTAACCGGAATAATGCTAGCCTTCCTCGTTGTAGTAGCCTCGTCGTAGTAGCTGCCACCGGCGACTACAATCCGGCATGGCAGGAAAATCTGCCGCCATACTGCCGAGGGGCCCAGTATTAGGCTTGGTTCGGCCAAGCCACACCACACCACCAGCGCAGTCGTCAGCATACTCCGCACCGAAGGGCAGGTTGTACAGGCAGGGCAAGGCAGAGCAGACCTGATTCGTGATCATGGTCATACTTGTCTTGGGCATTAGTCTGCGCATGGCTGCATCCGCATCATGAAAAAGAATGACTTTGGCTGTGCTGCTTAACATTCTGAGCAGGAGTGCATGATTACCACCATCTCTACCATTATCAAGATGCCTACGGGTCAGTTTCCTCATCATCAGCACAGCACTGTACAGCACTGAAGCATTGTCAATACGACTTCGACCATGGCTGAGTTGGTTGACAAAGATGCTTCTGACTAAAGTTCCCTCAAGGACTCCTTTAATACGGTCTACACGGTATTAGGATCGAGGGGACTTAATTGCTAGCAAGGGCTTTTGAGATATGCTTGCAACCATTGATTCGATCTGATAATCTTAAGGCCCTAGAGTGCTGAGTGAGTGACAAGAGGCTTGGGAATGCACGAAACCTCAATCCAATATGCAGCCAAGCCTGAATACTGATGGCCCCGGCCAGAACAAGCACATGACTTACGAACGGAGAACTTAGCAGCTGGAGCTGCTGCTAAAATGACCCGGACTACAGCTGCTCATGACCCCGATTAAGATACGTATCACCTCATTCACTAAGTCCCTTCCATCCTCCCAGAAGACATGCAGACAGGTTGCAGGCACAGCGCCTCGCAGGGTGTAACCATCCTGAGCTACATTCCCACCATCCGCTGCTGCTCCCTCGCAACATACCGTTGAACGACAGTACAAAATCTCCCGCCCAAGCATCACCAGTTCCACACCGGCTGCAAGGGCTAGGCTCTTTTCTTCCACTCAAGCGACTGACGCCTTCTACGCTGCAAGGGACGGAAGGCGCAGTAGCTCCGCAGCCAAGGCACCACCATCGGAACATCGCTGACCGCAGGGAGGCCACCCGCTGCATCCGTGCAGGTCCACTCCGGAACCTGAATCGGGGTGGTTCTCGAACGAGGCTTTCGCAACTGGACTCGTAAAACAGGGACCCGGAAGGGGGTCCTGTTTCGAACATTCGCTCCTTCCTATGCTACTGCAGTCAACAAGCTGCTAGCTGAAGGGAAAGGTTGTAACATGGCCGGCTGCCATTACGGATCCGAACACATGTCAGGTGGAATTGAGATGGTTCCAACTCCCTGCACGGAACGAAAGGTTGAAGAAGTCGTGCAGAGATGTCGGTGAATCACAGGTGCAAGAGCTGCTGTCCGAAAATGCTTGTGTTTGCAGCAGAAGGACGTGAAACTCACCTGTCAGCCATGCAGAAACAAAGCCCGCTCCTTCCTTGTTCCATCTAAACCTAGGCCCCCTCAAGGAGCCGGAGCCGGGAGCTGATCCCAGGCTTAAGGCGGCCCTGAAACGCCAGATCCTAGAGGTTTTAGGCTTGAAGGCTTCAGGTTGAGGATTTCGGGTCTCAGAGCTTGGTTAAGCCGGGAGCCTCCGGTTGGGTGAGCTGGAAGCCCTCCCGGCAGTAGGCAAAGCAGGACCGATTCACGAAGACCTGAGCAAAGTTTGGGTGATCGGGTCTTAAAGGATCAAGCTTCGCTCCTGGGCAGTGCACAATTATCATGTGGCTGGCGGCTTCTGAGAACTGATGATGCTTCACGTCATGTACGGGTCCCATGCGCATGGGGCTTTTGTATAGTAAGAGCCTTAAGAGCCCCAAGACCCCAGCTCAACTTGTCACTAGAGGATGGGCCCTTGGCCTTGGAAACCCACTCCGACATGCCGGAGGCCAGGCAGTACTCTCCCATCCAAGAGCTGTGATACTACAACGATGGACAGTCCTTGACGGGTTTTGGGGTTTCGGGCTATGGTGTTTAGGGTTTGGGGTTTAAGCTTTTTGGGCTTGTGTGGTTGAAACTGCTGGACTCTGTCCATACAACAGGGCCCAAGAGGCGTCGCTGCAGGTGTGCACCACGTTGGGAATCGAGATGCTGCTGTTGCACTGAACGGGCTCGCCTGTGGCGGTCTTGAAAACCATTCGGCGGAGCCAGCATGCGAGCTGAAGTCTGCAGACCTCGCGCCTGGGCCTGAGGGCCTGGGGCTTGAAAGCCTAAACCCCAAGTTGGTGCTCCCTTCGGGATTGATACACGGTTCCTCCTTCCATCGACCTGACAGTCTTATACGTGGCCTCGCTTGGAGTCTACATCATGGCCAGCAAACCCCACAGATCAAATTACTAATCCTCTCTTTCAATACACACTGAAAAAATCCAAACTTCACACCTTAAGTACGGGCTCTCTATTTGGGGCCTCGGAGTTACAGCTTGTGCAGGGTTGCTTTTTTGCGCGGCCCCGTTGCCTAGCCGCCAATGGTCGATGCTCAGAAACCCCGTCGTTGGAGGAGTCCATGCTTTATAGAGTAGGATTTACAGTAGGGCTTTGGGGTTTCAGAGCTTAGGGTGCTTGTAAGGATGAGCATTTAGGAGTTTCAAACAAAGAGAACCATAAGATAGCACCCTAATTAGTAGGATCCATATTGTAAGGGCCCCAAAATAAGGTACCCTCATATTTTCGGAAACTCCCATTGAGAGTTTAAAGTCTCGTATGGCATCAACTGCAGCTCAGATCACAGGAGACCGTGGTCCCGTCGCCGCTGACTTGGCCTTCGAAAGGGAGCACTAATGAAGCCACTGAAAAACATTTCCTTAACTAGCCCCAAGCCCGTAAACCCTAGACCGTAAACTAGACCCGAAACCCCAGACCAGTGAACCGTACACCATTAAGCCCGATCAGAAACTGCTCTTACTGGTTCCTCTCTATTGTTGAGCAAGTGTCTGGCTTCAGCCATCTTCCATTGGCTTCTGTAGCTGTGCATAAGGGATCCACTCCAACGGTTCATCTCTACAAGCTCAGGCTCGTCATGCCGAAATTCAAGCTGGCGACTCCACTCCGGTTGGGCTTTCGGGTTCAACGCTTCGGGTTTGGTGGGGTTCAGTTTTGTGGGATTTAGGATTTGCAGTTTCGAGGACCCTGGGGAGTCCCTTCACCGCCCGATTAAACAGCGTAGAAAGCCATGAAAAACAATCCTAAAACCCGGAGTAAACCGACGCAGAAGAAAGGGGCCTTAATGATTAGAATAAGGCTTTGGGCCCAGTATACTATAATATAGTTAATATAGGCCCCTCTTTTTGCGGCCTCTACAAGCCCGAGGCAAAGCCGGGCCTGAAAGGTCGCAGTTGAAGCTGCTGCTCGTCGCGTTCGCCTTAGTAGAGGCCCCTTTTTGGATGCTGCCTTGGGGTTTGGGGGCTGCGGCTACTAAAGGGGGCCTTCATAATTACCAATGCTATTTTGGGGGTTCCTCATTATAATTGTCGTACAATGTGCCCCAAAACCCTAGTCTAATCATTAAGGCCCCTATATTTTGGGACCGACACAGGTCCTTGGGCCCAGACTGGAACTTAGCCAGAGACTGCCGCCCAGAAGAACCGGCGATGTATCAGTTGTATCTCAACTCAAGGGCTTCAAGAGTACACACCCTGCGCAAACCCAGAAAGCAAAATTGCACACATCTACAAAACCCAAGATCCCCAACAGGAGTGAAACGCTTCTTGCAGCGAGGTCACCGGCAAGAAGCCGGAGCGGCAGCGGCGTTCACAGGACCTTACCACAAACCGGGCAAGAAGGAGGAGGCTTCAACTCTTAAACGTGACTCTCTCACGGCTGCACAGCTGCTTCAGGACAAGGCATGCAAGGTCCCCTGAGAAAGCTAAACACGCCCGGTAGCCCGGTGCTTGACCCTAAAGCCTCAAAGCTAAACCCTAAGCCGCGAATCCGAAACGCTCAAAGCTTTCAGGCCTTCCAGACTAGCCTCCCTTATCAGCCCGAAAGCAGGCCTTTCAACAAAGGGGCCTTCATAACCATGATAATGTGTCGTTCAGTGGCAGGGTCTGTAAGGAGTCTATAAGTGTGCCACTAATCTGGGGGGTAAGGGGGTTCGGATATGTTTTGTTTGCACATGGTGTGATTTGTGCAAAATGCGAGTGCCAAACACCAGCGTCTTGTAAACCAGTCACTCAAAATGTTGCTGCCAAACGTGCTGATGCAATGTCAACAGGAAGTATGTTCACGGCCCGTTTCATTTCTTGAAAACTAAGCGGTTCCCGTGTGGAAATGCTCTTTCCAGTCTGGAAGACTAAGTCGAACTTTCCATTAACACTCTTGATCAAAACGTTTCAGTCAAACCTCAGAGTCCCAACCTTATCCAATGCCTCCAAACCAGAAAGAGCTAATTCAAGCAATGGACCCACCCTTAAACTCTAAACCCTACACCCTAAACCCCTGAACCCCTAACCCCTAAACCCTAAACCCCTAAATCCCTAAACCCCTGAACCCTAAACCCTGAACAGCTCGTCTTATCCGATCCCAGGAGCTGTCCTGCGAGGAGCCCCGTGCAGTTGTCCTCGAGGACGTCGCTGGGGTTCAGGCTCGGACAAACAATCGGCTGGCCTGAGCAGACTACAAGAAACCCAAATCCACTAAAACACTTCATGAGAATCCTCAAGAACCCGTAGGAAACCGGAAAGAACCCTGCGGCACCCTCCTGAGCGCGAAGCCGACGAAACACACGGAGAGGATTTGAGTCTGAAGCTTAAGTTTGGGCCTTAGCGTCACGCAAGCCTTGGTCCAGGCAGGCAAAGGAAAGTTCAAGATTCGCCTCCACTATACAAACCCTAAACCCAAAATGCTTGCTTCCTCAGGCTAAACCCACCTGAAGCCTCTTCGGACAATGAAGCGGGATTTCCAGGGCCCCGGCAGCTTGGCAAGGTTCCAACGAGCCCAAGCACGCCAGACTCGAGGTCGCAGGACCAAACCTGGAGATGGCCAAGGAAGGGTTTAGCCGTTTAGGGCTTCTTCGCCTAAGTTCGTGGATCTTGCTCCAGGATGTATGCCAGAGCTTCAAGTCTGTATTCACGTCACCTGCATTCGGAATGCTCAGGGAAGAGCGAGGAAAAGGTAGAACCCTGCACCCTGCACATTGGCCTCTCCCGCAGCTCCGCTGGTCAATTCATACCTCGGCGATTCCGAAAGGCTTTTGCATTGCCCGGCACCCTGAAGCGAAAAGGCTCCGAGCTGAGTCAAAAGGCATGCACAATCCCAGAGCCCTGAACCCCAAAGACCTAAACAAGATGCCTCCGCCAAGAGCCGAGTTGCCCCGGTGCGCAGTAGACACTGCAGCTGCGGCCGAAGGCGACTTCGTTGCAATCGTGGGCGACTGAAGGATCCTGGCCGTCTGTGAAAAGGGGGGGTGCCCTAACGGGGGGGTTCCTACGATTCAGGATCCTGTTCAGGGCTCTTTGCTGGGAGCACTTTATTCCCGAAACTTCCAAAATCTGAGGAAGGTGTAAAGAGGTGTGCCACTCTCCGAGGCTCGACATGTGTGCGCTATATAGTGCAGAACTTGTAGGTTTAACATGAAGAACACCTCAACCTGAAATCCTAAACAACATGGAAGCTTCAGAAAACAGAGAACTGGCAAATTCAAACCCTGACGAGTCGGACTCTTATCACAAGGACCCCGCACATTAAGCTAAACTTCTGAACAGAAGTCTCCCAATTAGGACTGGAAGCTAAACCCTTTACTGTAAGCCCTGGAGGGCTTCTGAGGAGCCCACCCCCCCGGACCCTTCTGGAACTTCCGATAATATCCCTCTGTATCGGTATCGGGATCCTTAAGGGGAGCTCGTTCCAGGGTAATTATTTCTTAGGAATGTCCTTTTTAATATCACCCATACCCCATACCTGAACCCCAACCCTAAAAACCCAAAAAAAAATCCCTCACAAAAGCCCAAAACGCCTGAACCCCTAAACCCGCAACCCTGAACCCAAAATCGGCTACTCTCGGAACCCCCTACACTGCGAAAAGATGCTGGGCCTGCAGTTGGCTGCTCAGAGGGCACTTCGCTGGCTTGCAAAGCCTGGAACTCTTTGAAGGAACCCCTTAAAAGGACCCTTTAAAGGAACCGTAAGGGTTCCTCGAAGGGTTCCTTAAGGCTTCTAGGCGCTCTGTAACGGTACGTTTAAGGCTTCTAAGGGCTCTATAAGGGTTCGTAAGGCTTCTAGTAGAATCAAGGGTTTGCGGGTTCCGGGCGGGTTCCGGGCTGGTTCCGGGCTGGTTCCGATGCTTATCAGTTTCATGTCAGGATTTTCTGGAATCTAGAATTATGGGATTGTGGATTGGGTTTGGGGTTTTCTCAAGGTATGGGTTGAGGGGCTTGTGCGGCTTTAGCGCGGAAAAGAGCAAATCATCCCGAGCCAAGAGCAGAAGGACAGGGGGTCGTTTTGGATTAGGGTACCCCCAAAACCATCTAGGTCGGGGTCTGGTGTTTAAGGGGAAGCATTGCGCCATGTTGCGGCAGCGTTCCGACTAGCTGGCCACTCTCGTCGCCTGCAGCTGCACAAAGTCCAGGTAATTGATGGCTTCTGCATCCATACCCAGAACCCTTCGCCCTAAACACTAAATTCTGAGACCCTTAAATTCCTGCGGCCTAAACACGAAAACCCCAAATGCTAGAACCCCTCCCTGCACACGTCCTTTTTGATAAACCAGTTTTTTGGGACCTTCGAGGACGTGAAACAGGGCAGCGACCATCACAAAATCTAAACTCAACGTGAGGCCGAGCTGCAAGTCATGATTGCAAAGTTCGGCACGCTGCCCGGCTTGCAAGTAACATTGCCTGGGCTCCGAGATGTCAGGTCTTGAACACTATCTTATGGTTTCGGATTCAAGGTGCCAAGTTCAGCGCGTAGGGCGTAGGTTTCATGGTTAGGGTTCAGGGTTGAGACGCTCCTGCTTCAGGTCTAGGGCTTCATATGTAGGGTTTAAGGTTTAGGGTTTTAGGGTTTAGGGCAGTTTAAACTGCAGGTCCTGCTGCAAGACAAAAAGTTTCATGCGTCGCGGACTCAAGGACTGCAATGCCACAGGGACCAGAAGGGAGCCCACCGACGGCTGACAGTTTCTCCTTTCGGTATCCAAGGCAAGTCTGTTTCAGTCGGACCTGTTGCAGAAAGGGGCTTCCTCATCAACCTTGAGGACGGCCCTAAACCCCCGAACCCTGAACCCGAATTGCTGCCGGGTGCGCTCTCGTGTCCTTGCTGAAGCTCAGGACAGATCTTGCATGCACAAAACGAGCTTTGGTACAGGTTGAAGAGCATCACAGGTGTGCCAGAACAGACCTCTTGCATGCACAAAACGAGCTCTGGTACAGGTCTTGCATAACGGGGCGGGCAGGGCGGGCCCAGCGCTGGTAACATCTTGTGGCCAAAATGGCCTTCGACAAACAGCACGGAGTTTCAGTAAGCAGCTGCGTGGCCACTCATCCAATTGCATACCTGATTGCAGTCTACAGGCCCTCCGTTGGACCGCTGCCGCAGCAATACCCCTTTCATTGCTGCCGGGTGCGCTCTCCTGTCCTTGCTGAAGCTCAAGACAGTCTTTTCAAGGCGCGGGCACTGGAAGTTAGAGATCTTGCATGCACAAAACGAGCTCTGGTACAGGTTGAAGAGCATCACAGGTGTGCCAGAACAGACCCAACTACCAGCGACTGGCTGCTTGAGCAGACGTTCANGGCACTGGAAGTTAGAGATCTTGCATGCACAAAACGAGCTCTGGTACAGGTTGAAGAGCATCACAGGTGTGCCAGAACAGACCCAACTACCAGCGACTGGCTGCTTGAGCAGACGTTCACAAAACTTGCACTGACATGGCTGGACCAGACCATGTGAGCCCACTGTCCCTGGAAACAATGCGTCAGCTCGTCCAAAAGCTGCCGAACATGATCGCCGAACCAACTCAACGGCGTCACTCGCAAGGCATCCGGTAGCCAGGGGCAGGGCGTCAGTGCCTTGCGCCTGTGAATTCCGAAAAGAAAGGAGAATATTGGTGTTCATGGAGCCCGCTTGCGCTTTCGACTGCGTCTGTGCAAATTTCGTGACGGAGCATCTGCGGGGTTGTCCTCGGAGGGGATGTAAACGAGCCGCAGGAGAAAGTCACAGCAAAGTGAGTAGGCCCCCACGGCCCGAACCACGCCCCGGAGAGCCGCAGCCGATGTTCTGCCTTTGCCGGCAGCACCCAACACTGCCTTTGCGTCCACCATGATGGCGAGCTTCTTGTGATGCTTCGCGACACTCCGAGATGCCCATTTCAGAGTAAGGAGCAGAGCATGGCCTTCGAGCGTGCTAGAGTGCGCCGTCCATCTGGCTGGCGCCGAAACCACAATGCGGAAGTCCTCCTTGGCGAGAGAAAGCCTGTGCGGATTGCCAAGCCGCGTCCTCTCGTCTGCACCTGGGGCCTTATGCACCCGCACGTAGTCACCACGGCGCTCAGCTAGTCGACCAACACGTTTCAGGAGATCTGGCGAACAGCGGCATGCCGATACACCAAAACCAAACTCAAGGGCTGCGTCGCAAGCAAGTAGGTCGCCTAAGTACTGTCTGTCCAGACTTACGCTCAGCAGCGGCAAGAGTCCCAGGGCAACTGCAAGCTCTCGAAGGACTGCAACAGGAAGCTCACTCTTGCGTGTGTCAGGTTGCTGTCGAACAAAGTCATACACCTTGTTGAAGACGCCGAACACAGGACGCTGCAACAAGCAAAGCCACTGTAGAAGCCCCAGGAGACCGTTCACAGCCCTCGGCGACGCTCTTTTCTGCTCCAGCACATCTAGCACAGCACTGATGCAGGTGACAAGCTTCGGCTTTGCAGGCTCCGCCACATGCGGATCGCTGTGAATGTCACAGCCCAGTGCAGTTATTTCATCTGCACACTCCAGAGGCACTCCTGCTCGGACGACACAGGCCAACGTCGTACTCTGGGCAACTACGCTTGACCAGCTGAATCCCATGGGCCACACCGTGCTCACCGGGAAAATGTCTTCGGAAACCTGCAAAGGCGTCGCATCGAGGTCGTCGACTAAACTGTTAACGAAGTCCATATCGAAAGCTCCAGNGCTCAGCTAGTCGACCAACACGTTTCAGGAGATCTGGCGAACAGCGACATGCCGATACACCAAAACCAAACTCAGGGGCTGCGTCGCAAGCAAGTAGGTCGCCTAAGTACTGTCTGTCCAGACTTACGCTCAGCAGCGGCATGAGTCCCAGGGCAACTGCAAGCTCTCGAAGGACTGCAACAGGAAGCTCACTCTTGTGTGTGTCAGGTTGTTGTCGAACAAAGTCGTACACCTTGTTGAAGACGCCGAACACAGGACGCTGCAACAAGCAAAGCCACTGTAGAAGCCCCTGGAGACCGTTCACAGCCCTCGGCGACGCTCTTTTCTGCTCCAGCACATCTAGCACAGCACTGATGCAGGTGACAACCTTCGGCTTTGCAGGCTCCGCCACATGCGGAACGCTGTGAATGTCACAGCCCAGTGCAGTTATTTCATCTGCACAGGTTACGTCCTTGACAGCTTTGCGCGGTATCCCAGCCTCTTCTAGGCAACTGTCGAACTTTTGCAGCGTTGCAACTGCTTGGGCCTTGTCCCGATGCATGAAGACTGTGTCGTCGGTGGCAACCATGCAGAGCTCCGCCTGGTGTGAGGGCGGCGGGCACTCCACTGACAAAGCACACTCCAGAGGCACTCCTGCTCGGACGACACAGGCCAACGTCGTACTCTGGGCAACTACGCTTGGCCAGCTGAATCCCATGGGCCACACCGTGCTCACCGGGAAAATGTCTTCGGAAACCTGCAAAGGCGTCGCATCGAGGTCGTCGACTAAACTGTTAACGAAGTCCATATCGAAAGCTCCAGNCCAGCTGAATCCCATGGGCCACACCGTGCTCACCGGGAAAATGTCTTCGGAAACCTGCAAAGGCGTCGCATCGAGGTCGTCGACTAAACTGTTAACGAAGTCCATATCGAAAGCTCCAGCCTCCAACAGGTCTTTGACTTTGACGGCAGGCTGGCCAAACCAAGGCGTCAGTTCATCCGGAACCTTCAGCACATCAAAGAAAGTTTCCGCATCTCTCTTCGAAAACCACACGGCCTCCTGCGTCTCCAAATCCAAATCCAGAAAAGAAGATGGGTTTGCCAGCCGTGGTGGAGCAGGAGGCTTTGCTGCTACTTCTGACAGCTCCGCCCCGTTCCAGATTTTGCGCTGATGTCCCGCAGCAGACTTGCCCACAGCGAAAACGGGCGCCACGCCCCTTACAGAGCGCCTCAGACGCAACTTTCCGCANGCTACTTCTGACAGCTCCGCCCCGTTCCAGATTTTGCGCTGATGTCCCGCAGCAGACTTGCCCACAGCGAAAACGGGCGCCACGCCCCTTACAGAGCGCCTCAGACGCAACTTTCCGCAGGCGATTTCCCGGGCCACGAGCTTGACATACTCGTCGCAGTTGTCCGTAGATGACGAAACTGGACCGATGACCTGCCTGGGCGCATCCGCAAAAATGCTGGCGGCATCTGTGGCTGCAGCGTGAAGGTCTGCACCAACATGCAGCAACGGGTCACAGGTGCCTGCCCTGTTAGGAAGGTCGACAGCGCTCCCGACAAGTGGCTCGCTGCAAGCCGAAACTGTTTGTTCAAACTTCTGGAAAGAACCCTGCCATTCCCAGGAAGCACCTGAAGCGGAGCTGAACCGACTCAACATGCGTGCAGTTTTCGCGGCAATGTGCTTCTGGGCTTCCAGTTGCGGGGCCGTGGGCTTGCCCAGAGCAGTCCTGCAGAGGCGAGAGGTCTTGAAGTCTGACCAAAGCACATTCAAGCTGACGATGCAAAACTTGGCAAAGTGCAAAGCGTCAGCTGCGGTGTTTCCCATGAGATCTACATCTGCTGGCCATTCAAGCAAAAGCGGCAGAGGAAGCACATCACGCCTTCGGCCTTTGGCACTGCCCTGACGGAGGCATGCACTGATATCTTCGGATAACACACCCGTCTCGCCGAGCACCAATGCCTGGATCACACCCGCCACGCGCGTAGTGCTTGGGAGCCCAAAAGATGCGCTGATAAACTTGTGCTGCCGGCGAGAGTCTCGGCTCACTTTGGCGGGAGATGGTCGCTTGCCCCTCCTTCTCTTCAACGGCTTCTTCGGGTCACATTTGTGAGCATAAAAGCCTTCCAACCCCGGAGGTGGCAACACCGAAAATTGCAGGCTGCGCGCGGTGTCCATTCGCTCAGCCTACAGAAAGGAAGCCTACCCCAGCGCTGGTAACATCTTGTGGCCAAAATGGCCTTCGATAAACGGCATGGAGTTTCAGTAAGCAGCTGCGCGGAAACCCGGCCAGGGTGTTTTCTTTTTTGTTGTGGCCCCTTTTTGCTCGTGCCCCGCGTCATTGGTTTCTAGACTTTTTTTGCTGTCGGCCCCGGGTGTGCAAAGTGTTTTTTTTTTGTGTTGCGCTCCGTTGGGCGCCGCGACCTTTCGGCGGGGCCAGAGCAAAAAAAAAACACCACCCAGGGTGTTTTTTTTGCTCCGGCCCCGGGGAAAAGGCAAGGGAAGGAGAAGCCCCGTGCCGG
>BGNK01000229.1:17998-43200 GCA_003297005.1 Symbiodinium sp. clade A Y106 | reverse complement strand
TTGCTGCGGCCCCGCCCCGACCGGGGTGGTGTTTTTTTTTGCTGTGGCCCCGCCCGTCACTCACTCACTGTGGGCTGGGGCGATTTCGGCAAGGCCCGGGTGGTGTTTTTTTTTTTGCTTCTGCCCCGCCGGGTCTTTTTAGACAATAACAAAAAATGTCTGGGGTACTACATCGAGTCTAAAAAGACCCGGCGCGGCCACAGCAAAAAAAAAAAAAACACCACTTCCCCCTAAACCCCTAAACCCTAAAACCCTAAATCTATATGAAACGCGTTGCCTAAGAAGGGGTCTCGAAATTTGGGGTGCAGGCTTCCTTTGCGGCCTTGCGGTGCTTGTAGCAGTCTTCTATAGGGGCTTTAGGGGCTCAAGGTTTTTCTTAGGCCTTCACGACTTAGGGTTTAGGGTTTAGGGCTAAATCATTCTTCGTTATCCCTAAACCTAGGAGTTAGGGTTAGGGGTCCCTTTTAAGAGAGCCAGAAGTAGGGTTGCGAAGGGTCAATTTATTGGGTCTCCCTAACACCGCCTACAAAAACCCTAAGCCCTAATTCACAAAGCCCTTAACCTAAACAAGGCGCTTATGGAGTGCTTTAAAGTCCCAAAGCTGGGAAGCTTGACGCATCCGGACTTCTGGTTAAAACAAGGGCAGCAGTTGGAACAAGGTCTTTAGGGAATTTAGCATTACTCCGTTGCTAGAACACGATTAAGGGTGTTAGGGGCTTCAAAAAAGGCAGGTGAGACTTGGAGTAGGGTCATGCTGCATGCTTAGCAAAATCATGTACGGTTACACATATATACCACTTGTTCGGTCCCGGATGTTGCCGAGCCCCGCAAACGACCCCAAGACTATGAACCACTAATACGCTGTCACACAATCTATGGATGAGATAAACCCTAAACCCTAACATCTTGAACCCTGAACCCTGAACCCTGAACCCTAACATCCTGAACCCTAAGCGCGAAGCAGCCCGACACCTCAACCCAAGAGCATAAACCCTACAAGGCCAAACTTGCCCTAGCATGGCCTAAATCCGCAAGCCATCTCTGTCCTCCAGCCTAATGTAGGAACCTGACTGAGAAACCCTGGCCCTATAACCCCAAAATGGTAGGATTCATATCAGGAACCCTAATAAAGACCCAGGGTTTCTTATTCAGGTTCCAACATTAATGCCCCGAAGCCTAACCCCTAACTCCAGATCCTCAAGCCCTGAACTAGACCTTGAATCCCTAAACCCCAACGCAAAACCAAAAAACCCTAAACCCGAGAACCTTCAATCGATCCCCAAGACCCCAAACCCCTAATATAGAGGCCTTAATAATTAGAATAGGTTTTGGAACCCATTATACCATAATTAGAATAAGGAACCCCCAATAGTATTCGTAATTTTTAAGCCCTTATAGTAAACCCCCATAGTACCCCTTTAAAAGGAACCCTTAAAGGAACCCTTATTTAGGCCCCTAAATGTCGACCCTGCAGACCCTTTCCCGCTTCGACTCCCTCTCGGAGAAATTGCTAGGCAGAGGTGAGAGATCAAGGGGACAGGCTTCAGCGTTTAAGGTGTACTAGACTGAACTTAGGCCCCGAGCATGAATTGTAATTTTAGCTGTTTCTTTGGGATTACAGGAACCAAAGATCAAGCATTTAAAAGTACCCCTAGGTGTAGGGTTTAGGGTTTGGGGTTTAGGGTTTAGGGTGGTTTCTTGATGCCATGACAAGGATCTACAGAAAATGAATATACCCCCATACAACTTACCTTTGCATGGTTCCTCGTCATGGCTTCCCTATACAGGTCCTTAAGAGGGGTAGGCCATTTAGGCGTCAGGGCTTACCTGCACCTGCCAAAATCTACGTTTTGTGCAGGGCCCATATAAACTCATGTTAGGGTAACCTACCAAAAAAGCCGGCTATGGCAGCTTCAACCCTAGAACCCTTATGGAATACTTTACAGGAACCGTCACAGGAACCCTTATGGATCCCCTTAAAGGGTATCTTAACCTATAAACCCTTATAGTACCCCTATAGACCCCTGTAGGGTGCCCTTAAATCCTTACCTACTAAGTCCCATGATCCTCCAAGTAGAACCTCAAAGGTTAAAGCCTCAAATCTTTGTCCTCAAGCCTTTCAGCCCCAAATGAAGCTTAGGCTAAACCTTAACCCTGAAGTTTAGGTTTTAGGTCTTTTAGGGTTTAGGCTTAGGTCCCATTATCCTCTAAGTAGGCTTCATAAACCCTAGAACCCTTATGGATTCCTTTAAATGAACCTTCATAGGAACCCTAAACCCTAGACCCTAAACCCTAAACCCTAAAGGGTAGGGTTCCGTTTTCAGGGCTGCCGTCGTCGACTTTTGGGCTTTGGGGGTTTCGGGTGTCGGCTCCTTCTGGGTTTCGGGTTCAGGGTTTGGGGGTTTAGGGGTTTAGGGGTTTAGGGTTTAGGGGTTTATAGATGGGGTTTAGGGTTTAGGGTCTACTTGCAGGATCACGGGGAATGAGTAACTAGGGTTGTAAAGAAGGTAGCTACAGGTATAATTACGAATAACTCCAGTTAAGGTATTTTCTAACCTGGCTTATTAAGTTCCATGATCCTCCAAGTAGGGTTGAAACCAAAATAGGGATTTGGGTTTAGGGCTGAAGGATTTTAGTTTTGGGGATGAGGCTTGAGGGCTTGGGTTCAGGATTCAGAGAGTTAAAGGTTTAAGGATTAGGGTTTAGGGCTTGGGGTCAGGGCTTGAGGTTTAGGGATTTGGGGTTTAGTGTAGGGTCGCACAAGATGGCCTCGAGCTACCAGACTACAGAACTTCCTTAACCTCTCGCTCCTAAAAACCTGATACCCCAAGCCGTTAGATCCTAAACTCGTAAATCCTCAACTTATACTCCATCTCCAATGACGTCCTGCTTTAACAAGCCCCCTCAGATCCTTCAAGAAGCTGTGCTCTGCCGGCTCCAGCAGTGGCGGTTCAGGGCCCCCTATTACAAGATTAGCAGTTTCAAGAATCCGGGTTGTTCGTTTAGGGAGCCGTTCACAACTAGGGCCACTTGTATGCAAGACATCTTCAAAGGAAGCCAAAAACCCTAAACCCTAAACCTCAAAATTCACCCTGAGCCCTAAATCCGGTTAGCGTGGGGGGAGCCTTGGGCTTGCAGAGGCCCGAAACTGAAGACCTCAATCATCCAAACTTTCAAGCAGGATACTAACTTCAAACTTCTGCGTATTGGGCCGGATGAACCTGAATACCCCGAATCTAAGCTTCAAGTAGTCCTTTACCTGATACCATGCCTAAAGGCATACGGGATGCAGGCTACCTAGAAAACCTGTTTGCTGAACCCCAAACCCTAAACCCTAAACCCCAAACCCTAAACCCCAAACCCCAAACCCGAGATTCTTGATCGCAAACCTGAAGCCCTACCTTGACCCAAATAACCTACCTGTTTAAGGACTTATACAAAGAAATCATATGAAGGAACCCTAAAAAGGTACAGTAGAAGCCAGAAAGTTGGAACATGAGTATCCTCGTGCCCTTAAGGTAAAGTATAAGGGATCCTAGCACTAAACCCATGTTCCAACTTTCTGGGGTTCGCTATAGGTTTCTTCTATAACCCCAAAATAGTAGGATTCATATAGGGAACCCTAATAAAGGCCCAAGGTTTCTTAATCAGGTTCCTACATTAGGTTTCTTAGGGTCCAGGTAAGCCCTTCGCCCTGAAGCCTACGCCGGAGACCTCCTTGGCATATCAGGGCCCCCAGGGCTCCTTAAGGATTTTAGGCTTTGGGCTTTGGGGCTTAGGGTTTCAGGCTTTATGCTTTAGGGTTCAGGGTTTAGGGTTTAGGGTTTAGGGTTTAGGGTTCAGGGTTTAGGGTTTAGGGTTTAGGGTTTAGGGCCATTTTTTCAAAAAATCGTGGAAATTCGGGATCTTACTCCTCGGCTTTAGGGAACCTCGACCCTTCCATACTGCATGTTGCTCGGACAAAGCCACGCGCGCACGCCTCCTTCCATCGCACCCAAGATCTGGATGCAAGCTGGAAAGAACCTACTAGCTTGACTGGAACAGCGGCCGGATTGCACTTTAGGGTTCAGGGTTTTTAGGGTTCAGGAAAGTCAAGTCGCCAAACGCCGAAACACACACTGAAGCCCTGTGCGCCTGAAGCTCCCGAACGGCAGGGTCTATCCCTAATTCATGACAGCAACGTCATGTAAAAATCTGAGGCTGGATGAAAAATCCCATGAATCTGCGCAGAGATCTGGCCACTGTTCACGAGTAGAACTCTATCCTCAATCTGCAAGTTCGGCCTGACATAAGCTACGAGGGGGGACCCCGAGTTGTGTGTCTGCTCGCACTGTCCTTCAAATGCGACTCGTCGTCGATGTGTCGATAGTTGACGGTGCTAGAGTGTACTACTACCACTGCTGCCTCTTTTTACGGCCACTGCTGCAGCTCCTGCTCCTGCTTTTATTGCTACTCCTGCTCCTGCTACCGATCCGGCTCGTCCTGCTGCTACTGCTGCTACTGCTGCTGCTGCTGCTACCGCTAGTGCTGACTACCGTGACGGTTGGACTTCAAGGACTTAAGCCGCGCTGCAGTAAGGTCATGGGCTCAAACCTATACTATCTATCTATTCATACTTATGAAAGTATATATTGATATAGTTATATGATTATGTAATTTTATGTGTATATATACATATATATATATATATATACATGTTTATATATATATATGTGCGATTAGGGATTTTGAGGTTCTTGGCGTGAACTGTCTGACAGAACTTGCTCCTTCTCCTGGCCCCCTGCAGCCTCCCGGAGTTTGCTCTGAAAGGCTGGCGCAGGGGCGACCGCTCTCTAGGATCGGGAATATCCATCGAGCAAGCTCGCACGGCAGGAAGAGGATATGCTAAGACCAAAGAATCGCGATGCTTCTCTCTGGGTTTCAGCTGAATCCTATACAAGACCCATTCGCAAAGAGCTCAACCCTAAACCCTAAAACCTCCTCCAACCAGGTGCTTCGGTGTAACTCGACTTCCCGGGAGTCCTCGCCCGCCAGGGCATGCTGCCTGGAGCAAAGAGCATACATGCCTTGTATTGTAAGGGAACTTATCGGGATTACGTCGTGATGATAGTACCCCAAAACGAGTAAAGGTTACCTACTCTACTACTAGGAAAGAGCCACTACTAAAAGTTCAGGTGTTTTTGACTTGGAGCTTTGGTTAAGGGGTCTAGGATGCGCGGTAGGGGCTTTATAGGGCAGTGTAATCTCAGGATCTAAGGTTTAGGGATTAGGGCTCAAACTGTAGAGTAGGTCCTTGGTGCTTCTGAAAGCGTCAACATTTTAGGTGACCTTGTCGGCCATGACAAGGGCCCAAATACTGCTGGCAGGATCAACCGATTTTGGCGTCCCGAGGCTTTAGCAAGTGGTTCTGTTCGGGCATCTACCAGGGTTTCTGTCTCAAAGGGCCAGGGTTTAGGGTTGCTGTAAGGCTTCCTTCGCAGTTTCCTTCAAGGGTTCCTTGAAAGATCTGAAGGGTCCCTTCAAGGGTTCATTTTGTTCCTTAAAGGGCTCTGTGTGGGTTTAAGGCTTGGGGAATAGAGTTTGGAACACCTGGCATTCAGAGTTCAGGATGCTGGGTTTGGTTAATTGGAGTTGTGCCAGTTCAAGGTACTAAAGGGGCCTACATAATTTCTGTCCCAATCTTATTATTTGGGATTCCGCATTCTACTGTAGCATACTATACCCGACCCTTAGTAGTACTTCGGGACGGCGACCCCTGACAAAGCAACCCCAAAGCCATAAGCTCTAAACCCAAGGCCCAGGCACCCAAATCGTCAAGCCCACGCAAAAATCACATCCAGGCTCCTCCCTTAACCCTAAACCCTAAACCCCTCCATCACACCTCTCTTCCCCCAGGCCCTGAACCAGAGCACGCTAGCCGCTAGCCTGAAACTTCGTCCGTAACTGCCACAAGTGGCGGAAAACAAGGAACTACTCTGAACCCTAAAGCCCTAAACTGCCCTAAACCCTTAAAGGAACCCTTAGAGATCCCTTAAAGGAACCCCTAAACCCGAAACACAGGAGCTAGGATTCTGAGTGGCCCCTTTATAATAAGGGTACCCTTAAGGGGATCCGAAAAAAAAAGGGCAAAAGGGTACTACAGGAACCTAGGGAGGCAGTCCTTCACAACCAGAAGGACTTCGGCACGTCCTGGGGGAGGGATGCGACGTCCACCTCGTCCAAGACTTTCCTCGGCAGGTTTTAGGTTTTAGGGTTTAGGGGCTTGAGTTTAGGGTTTAGGGCTTGAGGGTTTAGGGTTTAGGGTTTAGGTTTTATGGTTTAGGGTTTAGGTTTTAGGGTTTAGGTTTTAGGGTTTAGGGTTTTGGGTTTAGGGTTTAGGGTTTAGGGTTTACCCATGGCTTTTCGGCCCCAGGCCTTCCAATATCCAGTTAATTAAGGAATATGGGAGTTTCCGAAAATAGGGGCACCGTACCTTATTTTGGGGTCCTTATAGTAAGGATCCTACTATTTAGGGTTCTATATTTGGGCCCCCTCTTTTCGGAAACTACCATATACCTTATCCTTAGCCCCAACCCTAAACCCTATAACTATCTTAGGGATCCTACGAAATCTTACGTTAGATTCCTCAATACCCTTAGCCCTAAGCCCTAAACCCTAGCTACATTAGGGGCCCTATTATAAGTTTAAGGTATATTCCTTACTTCAGTGACCTAAACCCTAGCTACATTAGGGGCCCTACTATAAGTTTAAGGTATATTCCTGAACTCAGGGATATTGAAGGGTCTGGGGCTTGGGCCTTGAAGCTCAAGCTTCCCGTAAGGAATGCTTTAGGATTTTAGGGTTTAGGGCTTTAGGGTTTAGGGTTTAGGGGTTCAGGGTTTAGGGCTTCTAGGGTTTAGGGGTTCAGGGTTTAGGGTTTAGGGTTCAGGGTTTAGGGTTTAAGTGGTTTATAGAAATTGTGAAGGGTTTGGGTGCCAATAAGTTTTGACCGAAACGTTTTGACCAGGTTTTCTGACTGAAACCTGATTTTGGTAATTGGGGCTGGGCTGGGGGTTGGGGCNTTGGTTTTCCCTGGTTCTGGGTTGGGTTGGGCTTGAAATTGACGGTTTAGGGGGCTCAACGCCAGCAATGACAAGCAATTTCTATTTATTTCTTTCTTGAGGGTTTAGGGTTTAGGGTTAGTGTTTAGGTTTAGGTTTAAGTTTAGGGCTTAGTGTTTAGGCTTAGGTTTAGGGTTTAGGGTTTAGCAGTGCCCGATGCCCCGGGCACCAAACACCAAAGTCTCAAGCCCGGCAACTGAGCACAAAAGCAACAACACTTCACAAATGAAAATACGAAGAACAATTTTTAGGGTTGAGGGTTTAGGGTTTAGGGTTTAGGGTGTTAACAATAATAGTAGAAATAAAATCAGAAGAATAAGAAGAAGAAAAAGAGGAAGAGTGATAATAGTAGTAAAATCATCATCATATCCCAACCCGATTCCTCAACAAGCACCTCAACTCCAGACCCCACAAACCCTAAACCCTAAAATCTGAATCCTAAGCTTTACAGCCCAAGCCCGAGCCCCGAGACCAAGAGCCCAAAACGACGTAAACCGCTTAGCATCTAGCGCTGTCACAAGGTGGTTACTTCTATTTATACTTCTTTATAAAGGACTTGTAAGTAGAAGGTCTTTTCATAGGGATCTTTGCGGGAAGCTATAACGTATCGTAAAGGTCCTCAAGGTTTATACATTCCTCATCTGGGTTCTTGCCAAGCAACTTAGTTTACGCTACATGACCCCGAAACCATGATACTCACTATACATCCCTCTTATGGCAAGCTAATTACGCCCATCAACACTGACTCAGGCAAACTCAACCTTAAACCCGAAACCCTAAGCCTAAATGCCGCGAAAGGGGAGAGGTGGGATTAAGAAACCCTGGGCCTATATCCCCAAAATAGTAGGATTCATATAAGGAACCCTAATAAAGGCCCAAGGTTTCTTAGTCAGTACTTTAAGTCCAGTCCTGCGGCCCTGAACCCCGGGTGTGTTTAGGGTTTAGGGTTTAGGGTTTTGACCCTAAACCAACAGCCTGAAACCATAAAAGCCGCAACCCTAAATTCCAAACACCCTCAACGCCAAAGCCCCAAAAACCCCCAACCCTCTCAACCCCCAAAAAACTTCCAAAAACCCTAAACACCAAAAACCCTTCCAAACCCCAAACAGCAAAAACAAAAACCAAAGCCCGAAAGCCGGCAGAGCCGACGTCAGCCGAAGAGCATCCCACCACGAGTCAGGGTTTAGTACTTAGGGTTTTGAGGTTGAGCTCAGGGTTTGCGGTTTAGGGTTTTAGGGGTTTAGGGTTTAGGGTTTAGGGTTTTAGGGATTTAGGGCTTAGGGTTTAGGGTTTTAGGGTTTCCGGCATAGTCATGAAGGGTTTAGGATTTGGGCTCTAGCCTTCGTGGTTTCGGGTTTAAGGCTTCAAAAAGAGAGCCCAATACCCCTTAATTAAGGAATATACCCTAAAGCATTAGGGGCTTCATATTATGATTTAAGCGAGCTATATTCCTTAATTAAGGGGTATTGGGATCTCTGGGTTCGGACTGAAGGGGGTTCCAACTATCCGAGCCAAAGCAGCTTCATCTCGCGAGCAATTCGCTTCCTCTCCTTGCCCTGCGCAGGCAATCGCAATGTATCACTCGGAATAACGTTCAAGAATGGGGTTTGGGGTTCAGGGTGTTGTAGTATTATTCGCAACCACACCAAGGTCACCAAAGCTAAGGAAAAGATAAACAAGAATGGCTCACGGCAGTGCATAGTAGTATACAAAGGTGTTTTGCAGTATACGGTGAAAGTGACTATCACAGTGGGGGTATTAATTTTGATAACGTGAACATGATAAGAAAGGAACCATGATGCAGGGTGTGTAGTCCTGGTCTCCCCACAATCAAAGCCAAAAGATACCCTCAGCCTACGGTTTTAAAGGGAGCCACAGATACACAAACACCAAAGCCCTAGCATAAAAAACCCTAAACCCTAAACCCTAAACCCCTAAACCCTAAAACCCTAAAACCCTAAAACCCTAAACCCTAAAACCCTAAACCCCTAAACCCTTCGGCCCCTTCTTCGGTCCATGCAAGCGAACCCCGAGCAGAGGATTTCCAGGAAGAAATGAAAAAGCGGAAAAAAAACGCACTCCCGAGTCTACACACGCTAAATGGGAGTTTCCAAATGGAATATACCTTAAACTTATAGTAGGGCCCCTGATGTAGCTAGGGTTTAGGGCTTAGGGCTAAGGGTATTGAGGAATCTAACGTAAGATTTCGTAGGATCCGTAAGATAGTTATAGGGTTTAGGGTTAGGGCTAAGGATAAGGTATATGGGAGTTTCCGAAAATACGGGACTCAAATATAGAACCCTAAATAGTAGGATCCTTACTATAAGGACCCCAAAATAAGGTACGGTGCCCCTATTTTCGGAAACTCCCGAATCCCAAACCCCAAGTATTCTTAAACCCGAGGCAGCAGAAACCTCCCAACCAAGCTGTAAGCCACAGCTAACGGGCTTCATTCTCAGCGTAGGGTGACAGATTCAAGGCTTGTGTTGCTTCGGGGACTGTGGCTTCGGGGTGGGCAAAGGGATTCAACCCTGAACCCCTAAACACTAACCCCTAGACCCTAAACGCCTCCAGCCCTAAACCCCTAATCCTAAACCCTTAAACCCCCAAGCCCTAAACCCTAAACTCAAGCCCCTAAACCCTAAAACCCAAACTTCAGGGTTAAGGTGTCGCCCAAGCTTCATTTGGGGCTCAAAGTCTTGAGAACAAAGATTTGAGGCTTTAACCTTCATGGTTCTACTTGGAGGATCACGGGACTTAGTAAGGAAGGGCTTAGGATCCCTTTAAAGGGCTCCTCAAGGGATCCATTAAGAAGCATTTTTTTAAGGGTTTAGGGTTTAGGGTTTATGGCGGATCTTGGGACATAGTAAGTAAGGTTATCAGTAATTTCAGGGGAGCTATAAGTATAGGGTTTAGGGTTTAGGGTTTAGGATTTCAGGGGAGCTATAAGGTATATAACTACACGTATGTCTACCATATTTACAGCCGTTACTAAGTCTCATGATCCTCTAAGTAGGGCCTAGAAAAGTTTGGGGCTTTAGAGCTCCAAAGGTGCAGGGTTTAGAGCCTAGTAAGGGTTTTAGGGTTAGGAGTTTTCGGGGCTTAGCAAAGGGTTCCAATTTGGGGCTGCTGGGGTTTGGGGCTTTAAGGCTTGATAATTTAAGGTTTCAGGGCTTTTTAGGGTTGAGGCATTAGGGTTTGGAGACCTTCCAGGCTCTGTTACATCAAAGAATCTAGAAGCCTGCCACAACCCTTCCATAGTTTAAAGTTCAGAACGTTAAATCGCACAGAGAAAAGCCTCCACAACTTCTGAAATGAAAAGAGACCTAAAGACCAATATCGCCTGTAAACCACGTACAGCTCCTAAACCTTTAACCTAAACCTTTAAACCTTCAGCCATAGTCCCAATATCACACCCCACTAAGACAAACAAAGAAAGCTATAGTTACAACAGCATGCCCCCAAGGTGGTACCAAGCCAAACGCGCAACGAGAACAAGATGCAAAAACAGCCGTTCGAAGGAGAACAAGGGTAAGACTAAGAAGCAGGACAAGAACAATAACTACAATCAAACAGCAAAAGATGGAGCTACCGTAATGATAGGAGTTACCAGAATACTGGCAGCACTAGTAGTAACAGTAGGACTTGGAACAAAAAATACGAATAACAAAGATGCCTAGAACGTAGAAAAACCGTATCCATATCTATATCTCTTCCTCTACCTCTATCTCTATCTGAATCTCCATCTCTATCTATACCCTAAACCCTACACTCTACACCCTAAGCCGTGTCTATAGTAGCGTCTAAACAACAGGCTTCCAACAGACTCAAGGGATCTATCTGCATCTCTGTCTCAGTCTCTATCTCTACATCTTTAACAAATACAAGTGCACAAAAGACTCAAGGGATCGACCTCGGCTTGAATCTGCTTGCGCCGCTTCTGAGCCTGCTCCGTGCTGCAGAAGTGGCCTCAGAAGAGGGCAATCTTTAGGGGCTTAGGGTTCAGGGTCTCAGGGTTGAGGGCTTAGGGTGCAGGGTCTAGGGTTTAGGGTTTAAGTGGTTCGGAGCTTAGGGTTTAGGGTCTTAGGGTGGAGGGTTTAGGGTCTGGGGTTAAGGGCCCATGGCCTTTAGCCGGGATTTTGACCAAGAGTGACACTGGACTTCGAGGGAGGACGGGGGCTCAGGGTTTAGGGTTTAGGATTCGGTTTTGGGATGAGCGCTTGAAGCCTTTTGTCGTGGCATTAATGTCTTCCGGCTTTCGCACATACGACCTCGTTGCGTTCAGGGTTTGAGCTTGAGGGTTGAGGACTTTGGTCCATGCCCGAAAACGCGAACGTTTGAGATTGAATCTCAGAACCTTCCCAATCACTAACCCTGAAACCCTGAAACGTTGAAACCCCAAACGGCTCCAGACCCCAAACGAGAGAAGACCCTGAAACGATCCATAATGGAGAAATTTTCTGTCTATATTGACGCACAGGTAACAGCATATCAAATCCACTGCAGCCACAGCATCAATGAGAACAGCTGCTCCCCTTGTAGCATCCTCCTGGTATATGGCGTCAGGGACGTGGCTTTGACTGTAGCTGAGGGTCTTTCGGGCAGGCGTTGCTGTTGCAAATGCTGGTCTTGGGGCTTGAGGCTTGCCGCTTTAAGGATTTGGCTACCTGACCTGAAAGAGCCTACACCCTAAAGCCTGAACCCTGAATACGCCTAGCAAGCGAATGAATATTGCTAGTCCCGAAACAATTATACTAACTTATCGCATGTAGGCTCTTGTAGGCAGCCTCAACAATTGCAATCGGCTTGTTGCCGGGCACATGCTGGTATATTCATAGAAGGACTCCAGGGGACGTGCTTGTCAGTTTTTGAACCTCCCCCAATTGGAGTCTAAGGTTTACGGCTTAGCGCTTCAATCATACTATACCGACTGCTCCAACCCTAAGCCCCTTGACGCGTGAAATGTCAGAGATGGGAGCTGGGCACTAAAGTCATGGCTCTTCATGGAGCTCACACCCCCCAAACCCTAAACCCAAAGCCCTCAAACCCGAAAACCCCCGCTAAACCCTGCCAAACCCTAAACTCTTGAACCCTAAACCGCTGAACCCTGAACCCCAAACCCCAAGCCCTGAACCCTAGACCACGAACTCGGGACGGGCGACATACTCCTAAAGTCAGGAACATACCTTCAAGTGTGAACCCAAACCCGATCACGGATCGTAGAAGCAGAACCCTTTAAAAAAATCCTACCTTACTCAAGAACCCTCATTCTTTGAACCCACCTCTAGGAAGACTCGAAACATCTCGCAGACTCCAAAAGTGCGGAGCTCTCCAGACAACGGCGCAAACCAGTACTCCAAACCATTGAAAGCAAAAGTTCTAAGCTCCAATCCCCATGCACCTAAAACCTAAACACCTAACACCCTAAACTTTCCTAAACCCTACACCCCAGCCCCAAACCCGAAACAAGAGGTTTACGGTTTGGGGCCTAGGCTCCACTCTAGAGACCGACACCCTAAACACTACTTGAGGGATCATGGGACTTGGTAACTACTTGGAGGGGCAGGGGACTTAGTAAGTAGGTTATAAGTAGAGTTATAAGTACCCTAAATGGAGTTACCCCAATTATAACCCTACTTATAAACGACTTACTAAGTNAGGGGACTTAGTAAGTAGGTTATAAGTAGAGTTATAAGTACCCTAAATGGAGTTACCCCAATTATAACCCTACTTATAAACGACTTACTAAGTCCCCTGCCCCTCCAAGTAGGGTCATACATTAGGTAACTAGAGTTTTAATACTTTTAAATCCAGTTTTGAGGCTTTAACCTTTAGGGTTCTACTTGGAGGATCATGGGACGTAGAAAGTAAGGGCTTAGGGTCCCTTTAAAGGGCTCCTCAAGGGATCCATTAAGGGGGGTTTAGGGTTTAGGCTACTTGGAGCAGCATTTTGGGGACTTAGTAAATAAGGTCGTAAGTACCTTAACTGGAGCTACGGGGAAGGTAATATCATCCCGATGAGTCATATGACAGGATGAGTCATATGACAGAAAGTGAATTCCTTTGGCTAAACCCCTAAAGCTGACCGGGACAACGCTTACCACCGAAACGAAACGAGTGATTCCCCAACTCGCGTCCTGGACGAAGCGCGTGGGCAACGCACCTCAGACCGTTTAGGGTTTAGTGTACACAAGGCCGAGGGTTCACGTAGGCATTCAGTGTTGGTGCATTGGGGCTTTGGGTTTGGGGGTAAAGGTTGACAGTCGGGGGAGGCTTCGGGTGTTAGTATCTTGAACCGGTGCACTTGCTAAGTATGCTCATGGCTTCAAAGCAGTGGGCTGCAAGCGAACGCTTTACTGGCTCTTGCTACGGAACTTACCTATGTCTTAAGTTTCCATCGCAAAAACACCATTAACTATGTAGCATAATTTTCCTTTTGTGGTGTCTCAAACTTGCTCCATTCCCGTGAGAATAGGTGCGCAATAAACATACTCTTTGAAATTCCCAAAATGAAACCGTAACCTAAAAAAGCAAAAGCACAAAGCAAACAAGACTCTTGTAGTTTAGTTCCTCAAGCAGAACACACTTGGATCTTTAGACGCAGCGAACCCTAAACCCTAAACCTAGAGCTGTGAGTCTTGAGGCCAAAGTTTGCAAGGGTCCAGGTAGTGTTTAATAGGGTCTACCGTTTGGGGTCTAGGGTTTCTGATTTAAACATCCTTGCAAGGGATGCTAACAATCCTAAACCGAGCCGAACCCGGACCCTAAAGAACCTACCTTCTTAGGCTTCCCTGTTATGATTTCCTTATAGAAGTCCTTAAAAAAGATAGGCTGTTTTGGATCAAGGTAACAAAATCGAACGGGAAAGTGCGGACGTATATGGTCACGCGCTCCGTGGCTTCCCCCCCCTCCCCCTCCAAAAGAAAAATGGCCCGGATGTAGGCTGGGCCCTCCTCCCCTGGCGTGGGGTGTGGGGTCTTCTTCGCCCCCCTTTGGGGTGGTTGCGGGGTTTAGGGGTTTAGGGTTTGAGCCTGGGCTTTACGGTTAAAAAGCATAAGGCCTCGAATCGACAAGGGCTAATGTTAGGGTAGACAGTTTATGTTCTGCTTTAGGCTTAGAGGTGGCTTGGGTGCAGGGTTTAAAATACATGTTCAGGTTAATACAACAGGAGCATGCGCTACGTTTTGGGTTTAGGGTTTGTGGTTTGCGTAGTGCTTGTGTGTGACCCCTGGCCGCCTCCCAGCACCTCGCCGCCATCAAGCGGCAGCTCCAACGGCCCCGACCCCCTCTTCGCACACGCCAGCCCCCGCCAACCCTACCAGACCATACCATTGGAGGGGGGGCCGGGAACGCCAGACGCCTGACCATATATGCACATACATGCGTACATACATACTTCCTTACTTACAAGCTTACATATGCATATACATATGCATAAACATATACATCTACATCTACACGTACATGTATACATGTGTATTGTTGCATATATATATATGTACATATGCTGCACATACGTACATGTACAGCTACATATACAAATTCACATACGTCTGCCAACATATGCAGGCTAACATTATATGTATATACATATATATATATACATATATATATACGAAGAACTTCCATCTCAGGCCCGGCACGGATGGCAAATGCCAACAAGATGGCGTCGCATCTTCTCGGCCTCTGGAAGGTTGCACCTGAAAGGCTTCGGCTCAAAGGCTTGGAGTTTAAGGTTTTTTTTGAACCCTCATGTCTTTTAGGTTTAGGGTTTAGGGCAGTTTAGGGTTTAAGGCTTTTTTTGTCAACGCCATGCGCGCATATACGATGCGCGCTTTGGCGCCTGCTCTGCCGGGTCTTGCAGGTTTTGGAGGGTCTTCCGTAGGATGACACACTGTTCATTTTGTCCATAAATCTGCTTGGCGGCATATCTACGAGCGGTGTGGTCCCCAACCCAAATCGAAGGAAAGTGACGATGTGTAGTAACTTCTATCCAGTATGGGAATTGCATGCCTTTACGCCTTCCCTGAGCCTGGATTCTATCCTTAAGCGGGTGGCAAAAGACAATGCTATGAAGCGGGTCTTCTGGGGAGGAGCAAACAATGCTGGCTAGGGCTTTGATTTGAAGGGTTTGGAGAGTTGTGGAGGGGAGTTGTGGTCTGTTGGCTTGGTTCCAGACCACCCANATGCTATGAAGCGGGTCTTCTGGGGAGGAGCAAACAATGCTGGCTAGGGCTTTGATTTGAAGGGTTTGGAGAGTTGTGGAGGGGAGTTGTGGTCTGTTGGCTTGGTTCCAGACCACCCAGTTACTGATCCTCGAGTAGTATGTCGCCTTTATGCCAAGCACTCTTCTTAAGAACTTATGGTACCAGGTGTCAATTTTATGTAAGTGTTGGTCCGTAAGGGTCAGTGCGTCGAGGCCATAACAAAGAGTAGGGCGAACGTAGTACGGAATACGTAGAGCTTGTGCTTGAGAGAACGTCGGCTATTCCAGACTAACCTGAGCTTTTTATATGCTTCCTCTGCGAGTGCAGCTCTGTGTCTGAAGGCTATGTCGAAAGGTTGTTCCCATGAAATCATGCTTCCCAGATATTTTATATGCGTTGTGGTCGGCACCGCGGTGCCATCTCTAAAGGTCAAAGAGTTGGTTGTCTCCGAGTCTCTCACCAAAAGCTCTGTTTTAGTCGAGTTGAGGGACATACCATACTCTGCCGCTCCGGACTCTAACGCTGCGAGAAACTGCTGCATCTGCGTTGTGACCAGGGCCAGTAAAAGTGTATCGTCCGCATATTCGACGTCATATATTGGTCTGCCCTCCGACCAGGTATTAAATGGCGTACCTTGGGATCTGAGCGTCTGATCCATGTCATGTAGTATGACCGACAGAACTATGATAAAGAGGTACGGGCTGAGCGGGCAACCTTGTCTAATCCCTGCGGCTACTGTGCCCTGCGTTGTGGTCGTGTCGAAACCCTGTACGCTGAAAGCCGGTTTGGAATACAGTGACGAGATTGCGGCCTCTGCGTTAGTCGAGATACCAAAGCGTTGAAGGGCCTGCATCATACGTTTGTGGTCTACAGAATCGAATGCTTGTTTCCAATCAAGGAACAAAAGCTGAGAGTTGTGGTCCGTCATTCGGCTCCATTCCATAAAGCGTCTGAGTAAGAAGAGCGGCTGTTTAGTTCCTCGTCGAGGTCGGAAACCGTATTGCGTTCTTCGAATGCGCTCTTCGCAGTAAGTGGAAATTCTGGCCTGTAGTAATGAGGCATAGATTTTATAGAAACCGTTGAGGAGAGAGATGGGTCTATATGAGGAGGGATCCGTGTCGTCTCCTTTGCCCTTGTAAATACTTACCACCTTCGCCTGCAGCCAGGTATCCGGGATTGTTCCGCTATTCCAAGCTTCGTTGAAGATATCTAAGAGTTGTAGTTCGCCGTACTCGTCCAGAAGGAGGATAACTTCGTTTTGTAGGCCGTCTGGGCCAGGTGCTTTGTCCGTCTTGAGTTTTCTGAGGGCGGTTTGGAGCTCTTCACTGGCGAAGTTGTGGTCCTCGGGGTGTTCGGGATGGATTTGAGGCCGAGGGCCAGTAGGGTCCTCGAGAGGCCTTTGGGCCCATTGCTTATATTGGAAGTGATCTCTCATAGCCTCGTGCGTTTTGGTCCAGGGCACAGGTTTTCCGTGTACAACCAGGTGGCGCCGAACGCCTCTGAAGCCCTGTTTTTGATTCCGGATGGCGTTCCACACTCCTTTCGTCATTGCCTCAGGGTCTGCCTCCAGTTGTCGGTGCACCCAATCTACGCAGTCCTTCCGTGCCAGCCTCTTGGCTTTGTTGCGCAAGTGTTTTGCCTGGGGAAGTTCTTGTGCTTATGCGGCGGTAGCTTCTTCTAGTGCTTGTAGAGTAGCGTCTGTGATCCAGGCCTTTCTAGCTTTGGCCTGGAAAACCTTACGTGCGGCGTTGTGCATGGCTGTGACAAAGTGGTCTGGGTTGAGGGAGTCTGGGGCATCGCGTTGTGGTCGAGCAGGGGGGAGAAGCGTCCTCCCGCCGGANAAAACCTTACGTGCGGCGTTGTGCATGGCTGTGACAAAGTGGTCTGGGTTGAGGGAGTCTGGGGCATCGCGTTGTGGTCGAGCAGGGGGGAGAAGCGTCCTCCCGCCGGATCGTGTTCGAGTGTTTTTGCCTAACTCGGCTAATGTGTCGGCTTTTTCATTTCCCTCGTGTCCGGAGTGTCCCACTAGTTGCTTGTGGCGCTGTGGTCTCCACCTGCCTGTGAGGACGTTGATGGACCAAAGACTGTCTGTGTGAATGTGAGGTGTGTACTGGTGTTCTTTGGCGTGCAGCAAGGCCAGGGTTTAAGGCTTAGGGTTAAGGGTTATGGATTTAGGGCTTAAGGCTGAGGGCTGGATTGAGGGTTTAGGGCTTAGGGTTGAGGGCTTTGGGTTTAGGGTTGGGGTTGTACGCGGGACTTCTACAAGGGCTTCTATAAGGAGGTTAACGGGATAACAGTATTCCGATGAAGAGTTTTAAGATTTAGGGTCTAGGGTTAACGACTTTAGGTTGAGGGTTTGGGGTTGATACATACATACATGCATACGTACATACATACATAGCCAACATGCATGTTTCATTCGGGCTGACCATGGCTTCTTCAAAAGTGGCTTAGCAATTTACACCTCCGGAAGATTCCAGCTGAATTGAGTCGATTTGAGAGTTTCCGAAAATTAGGGGTACCTTGTTTTGGGGTCCGTATAATAAAGATCCTACTATTTAGCGTACTATACCAGGGTCCCCCTATTTTCGGAAACTCCCAATTTGCAAGGAGGCAGAGCTACGGTTGAGATCTGAGGGGATTACGGCTTAGAGGATTAGAGCTTCCTGGATTAGGGTTTGGGGGATTAAGGTCTTGGGTTTAGGGGATAAGGGATTGATTGCTTATAAGCGAATTGACGGGTTGAGGCCTAAAGGTTCATGAATTCGGATCTGGGGTTAACCTTTGAACTGCCCGAAAGCCTCCACCTCCAAGAACGACCCAGAGCACCCCAGCCTCTACCAAGAGGCATCCCCTTTGATAGGCTATTGTTTAAGGTTTAGGTTCTAGGTTTTAGGGATTCTATATTAGGATTCAGTGATTCAGGGATCGGGACCCCGCTACAGAATTCTGTGTTCCTCCCCCTTTGAAGCAGTGCCACATGGACGACTGGGCGTGCGGCCTGGTGTGCAAAGCCTGCACATTCCTGAGGCCGATCACGGCTTGGCGGTGTTCAGGAGTTAGGGTTTAGGGTGAAGGATTTTGTTTCGGGGCTTGGGGACTCTAGGCGTCGAAATGGGATTCAGAGGGGTTCTAGACGAGGAGAGGAATGAGGTCCCAGGTGCTTGCAAAACGGCTTAGATCGATGTAGTTGGCTGAACTTCGGAGACAAACCCCTAAACCCTAAATTGGGGTTGGGCTTTGTGTCTAGGGTTTTGGGTATTGGGTTTTGGGTTCGGGCTTAGATTCTGTAAGTGTTGCAACCGGAATTCGTGTCTTGAGGCAAGGAGGTTAGGCTAGCGCCCAAGTTCGTGTTCAACTGTTAGAGTTCAATATAGTATAGGGCTTGAGGCCCACAGGCGAAATCTAGGCATCTCCGGGCACACGGTCGCCCCAGAAAATCGCAAGGATGTGCCGGGCAGGAGAATCGAGGAATGAGCACTAAACTCCAGGTTTAGCGTTTAGGGTTCCCCTTTTGACATAGCTCTTACATGACCGCTCCTTGTCATCAGGAAACCAGAAACCCTAAACACCGCTGAACCGTACTCTTTCTTAGGCCCGTCGCCCAAAGCCATACTAATCTCTCTAAAACAGACAGACTGCCCGTAAACCCCTTCTTAGAACAGCGGGAGGCCTGACTTACTGAGCTGTGGACGTCGCCCAATCTTTCGAGATAGAGAGGTTGAAGTTGGCATGCGCGTGGTTAGTGGCAAAGTCCTCCCACAGAGGTAGCTTGAGCCTTTTAGGCTTTATGGCTCGGGGCCAGTGTTTTAAGGCTTACAGTGCTTCAGGCCAGGGCATTCCGCTTTGCGCTTTGGTTCACAGCCGCCGCTTATGGGCTTCGCTGACGATCTATGACCAGAGCATCGGAAAGAAGAATGCTGATATGGGAGTTTCCGAGAATAGCGGGCCCTAATAAAGTACCCTAAGTGGTAGGTTCCTTATTATAAGGACCCCTAAATAAGGTACCCCTAATTTTCGGAAAGCCCCATATAGGATTCAGGCTTGGGTCGAGCAGCACCAGATGTTCGTCTCGCCCTAATTTTTTGGGCTTATCATGAAATGTCTAATTCAAGAGACCACTGAACCCCTTCACCATCGTATCTCGTCGCCGTACCCTTCCCAATTCAGGCTGAAGACCTACACAACGGACATCTTCTAGGATACGTGGACAACTGGGAGTTTCCGAAAATAGGGACCCTGATATAGTACCCTGAATAGTAGGATCCTTAGTATAAGGACCCCCAAATTGGGTACCCCTAATTTTCGTAAACTCCCAAATGTAGTTTCAAAGCTGTAAGCCTTGCCCATGCTGGAAGCACGTAAGTGCCAAAAGCCTAAAACCCTGAACCCAGTACTTTCGAGGGTTAGGATTTGGGGCTTTTCAGCTCTGAGTGCGGCTCTGTGTCTCTCTCTGTCCCTGTCCCTACCAGTTCTCTCTAAAGCTCAAACATACAGTCTTGTTCATTCTAAACCTTCCCAAGTCTTGAAACTTAAACCGGCATTAAACCATGCATTTCGGGGCCACGATCTTTACAAACTTACTAAAGTTGCATTTTGCAAAGATTGGGGCAGGCAGATTGGGGCTGGGTCCCTGCAGGGGTCGGACACCTGAGGGTTTAGAGTATGAGAGTGGGTTTAGGGTTTAACCTTAGGGTTTAAAGTATGGCTTGCAGCGAACAGCTGGCACCTGCATGGTCTCGCACGATTCTGTCCACTGGAATGCCGAAATCGGTGTAGCTAACTGTCCCAAGGTGGCTGGATCCAATATGGTAGCAGAGTTCAGAGGCTTCACCCTAAACTTGAACCCTCAAACCAGCCCAGGTCCATGCAACCGTTTGATGAATGGTCGAAGGTTTGGGCGTTGTGGTCCCAAGGACATCGATGAACAGGCACACGAGGTTCAGGGTGGCCCTGCCCATATGTCGAGAAAATCTCGCGCCGTGCATGTTTTGTCAAAACCCTTTTCACCGAAAGTAGAAAACCGCTGAGAGCAAGTTTTTATGCTCGCCGGGTCCAACACACCCGATCGAAATACTTTGCAAGACCTTCTCTTGCCTGACGGACTTGGCATTCTACGAATCATCTCAGCTGTAAACGACCGGAATTTGTAAAACTTTCCCGACTCTGGGACCGCGTCGCCAGAGCCGGTTAATTTGCGCACAATGCCACTTTTCAATCGAAGGTTTCGGGGTGTAGAAAAATGTGATATGGACTGCTATCATGGGATTCTGCTCGCATGCGGCCACCAGAAAGATTCACACAAATGACTTTTGAATGGGATGCAAACTGAGCCGAGCCCTCCGAGCTTCTTTGAGTGGGTCGGCCTCGAGGCAGCAGTCAACTGCAAACAGTCCGAGGCAAACAAACTAAAGTACACGTTTTTCAAAGCTACACGAAGAGTGAATCATGCTCTTTTAGCCCGCCCACGCTCACATTCGAGAGGCCACATAGCAAAACAAGCAGCCATCAATAGTTCCAAATGCCGGTGGCCGAATCGCTGTCGTTGCAGCATCTACACTACCCTATGGTGCGCAAGCACTGAGTGGGTAGTCAAGTCCAGACAATTATCGCTTGGAGCGCCGTCGCGCGACGGACAACCGACAGCCCTCAGTGATTGTTCCCCCCACCTTTGTGCACACCAAAATCAAAAACGCCTCGTTTTTTGCGTGATTCGGCACTTTGGATTGGTCGAACAGAAGTAAAACTTCTCGAGGATAAAGCGTTCAACCAGGGCTGTGGTGTAGCGCCGTTGGCGGTCAGGCTTCTTGCACTCCCGGCGGGAAGTCCATGTAACCAAGCCCTTCTGTCGGCTTCGGCATGCGAAAGTGCCCAAAGTCTAACATGTATAACAGCAACACACATTCACTGCAACTCAATGTATCCCGGGCAGAAGTCGTGCTGCAGATAGTACAAGCTCACATCCCGTAGGCTGTCTTGGACTTTGCGGGTGTCAGGCACCTTATCAAAGCTAGACATGCTCCTCACGATGGTGCGGTTGCTCGCCGGTTGCCTGGTATATACTTGGATAAGGCCTTGCGCAGGTCGAAACCCCCTGCACAGACCCTATCCCTGACGTGCGACACGGCAGCCAGATGAATTTAGCAGGCCTTGGAAAATGCTTCGTTGGTGGCTTCCAAAGCTCTATCAAGGCGGGGGGAGGTGCCATGGAAACAGAAGGCTGAAACTGGCCTAAACGCATTTTCCAAGCGTTGAAACATGCATTTTGGAGCTAGGAAATCGCATTATCGGTGCGACTTGCGATCCAAGCCAAACGCGTTCCGCATCGTTTAGCAGGCCTCCAGTGCCAGAGCCTTCCACCGATCCAAACCGGGCTCCTAGCTCAGAGCCGCGTTCCACCCATCCACGCGGGCCTCGGGCCTCAAGTCCAAACATCCAGTCTCAGCCGCGTTCCATCTCCAAAACTTCAAACAAACCCCAACCCCTTTTTTGCTTGCGTAAGTTGGTCTTTTTCCATCTCAAATGACAAATCAACAAACTACAGCAAAAACGAAAGTTTGCCAAAACAAAGACACCTAGACTGGACAAAAAAGACACACCTGTTTAGCTCATTCTAAGGCTCTAAGGCACCTCTCCAGCACAGATGCGGTGGAACTGTGCCGGTGCACACATTCCACAATTCCAGGCGTCCAAGAAGAGCCGTGCCGAAATGTGCTGACAACCAGCACTACAGCTAACAAATGGAAATTGCAGGAATGTTTTTGGCGTCGAGCCACGTCGACTGCGTCAGCAGCTCTCAGTCCCTCCCAAAACCCACGAACCCACAAAGAAACAAGAATGGGTGAAACAGAACCTTCACAATCATGTACAGACCGTGGCTACCATCAGAAACTGCAGCTTGAGCTCGTTACGATGGTGCATCGCCGTCAACCATTTTCTCAGAGACCGCTTTCAATCGTGATTTCCAAACAGGTTCCTTTTCATTGGAGATTTCCGCCTAGTGCATGTTTTTGAAATAACTATTATGTGACGAAATTTCATCGCCATGCTGTAACAATCCGTCAATCTGTTGCATCGAGACATGAACATGATAGGACACGCGAAGGTCGAGTCTGGATCGCAGATGACAACGGACAAGCAAGGGCATTGCTGGAGACGAAAAGCGGAAGCTGCTACGTGGAACGTTCAATATTGACGTAATGGTAGGGGATGGGAAGGCCAGTTGAGAACCGGAAGAGGGGGGGTGCGTGGTGGGAGGGGAGGTTAGCTGAACTACTTGGATGCAGCACGAGTACCAGCAAGAAAGCCAGGGGGGTGCTATGGGCTGTGAGGTATCGGGCAAGGGGCCTGTGAGGTGGGGTGTGTGGGTTACTCAAACGCCCGGGGCCCTAAACCACTTGGATGTCGTTCAGTGACAGCGAGCCGATAGTGAGTGCAGCCGAACAGCCGAGATTGTTTTAGTTCAAAAGCATTGGTGTTACAGACGTCCAGAGCAGACTATGCTGAAACACCACGCGAAACAGAAAGCGGACTCTGTGGTCAGACGAAGATTCCTGGAACTTCAAGTACGATGATGGACAGACCTCGCAGTTGTCCATAGCACTATGGCGAAGCGTACGGCAGCCCCTGTAGAACAGCGCCGCGCGAAGAATTGCTTTGATAGACCCATCGTCGAAGGTTCTCCAGTCCGACCGGCCAAGCCTGCCGAGGTTGGGGGTACTTCTGTGACAGTTGAAACATGACTGCTCCAATCACAGCTCCATCGCTTCCATGTCCAATATTCGCCGGCTGGAGAGTGCCTGCACCAGAGCCTCTAAAGCCGTGGCCTCCCATGTCTCGCACCAGCATGTCAGCTCTACCTGTGCCAACAAACTTGCTGCGATCCTTATCGCTTCCGCCCGGTTCAAGGATTGGTTTTCTGGCGCGTGTGGTGTTGCACCCTTTTTCCAATTTCCACACACCACCAACCTCACCTTGGCTGCCAACTCTTCGATGATGCATCTCAGCTGATGCGATGCCCGCGACCTCCTCACAATGTTGTTCAGCGGCTTACGTTTCAACACGAGTTCGTCGGAATCGGTCTCACACCTGCAGGGATCTTGCTTTTCGGTACCTCATCAGACATCCTTGCAGGCTAAAATTGGCAAGCTCAGTTTCTTTGCACCCTCAGCTCCCTCCGGATTCGCAAGCTTGTACTTATCATGGCAGCAACGAACCTCGGGCTTGATGAAGTCACCTGCGGCCTCCTCGACCGTCAGCATGTCGCTTGGCGTCCCACTTCATCTCCATTCCCTTCGTGAGACGAACGATTCGAAACCGAAGTATTGTCCAGCTTACCATGACTCGGCCCCCCTTACAGTCCCTTTAGTGCGAAGTCGATGGCAAGGAGACTAAAGTTGCCACGGTCAGTTTGCAGGAAACTGATGTTCTTGTTCTGATGCGAAGGACACCTGCTACAGATTCGCTTGCAGACCGCGTCTGGCGAGCTGATTGCAGAGTGCTTGCAGATGAAGCATGGGCAGTCAGCTTGTCACTGGAAACTGAACGCGCGAAGCCTGTGACAAAGATGACATCTTCGTGGTGCTGCGAAACAGCAAAACTGACACTCCAGCTGGCCAGAACTGATATTTGTGTCCGAGAGTCAGTTCGCAGAACACTACGGAATTTACAGTTGTCCATAAGTCCATGGCGAAGCGTACAGTACCGGCAGAACCTCGTCACTGAGTTCTTGGTTCTTCATTTGCGGTACGTGCCTCCGTGTGCAGGAATCGCCGGCGCAGGCCAGAGAGATCCTGGACACACTTGCAGAGAAGACACAGCTGGTTCTGAGTTTGGTTTGAGTTTGCTCTTAAGATCGGGCCCCTTCTGCAAGCTTCAGCAGCGAAGGTTCCTGGCCTGGAAGCTGCCGAGAAGGCCGAGCTGTGTCAGAGGGCTTACGCGGTTTGGAGTTCCTAGCTCTGGCTCTTGCAGGCCGAAGAAGCTTGACAAGGACGGCTGGGTGCAGCCTCCCAATGTCCATGGAAGGAAGACTGGCTGCAGATGTGCAGATTAAGAAGTTGACGAAGGCAAGAGGCGCTTTCAGGGTTTGCGTAACTTGTTGCAAGTACTTCTTCAGGTCTTTGGTGTTAGAAGCTGCTACCAAAAGTTGGAGTTTGGAGCTGGCGACGCGCTGCTAAACACCATCGGTGCGAAGTGGGACTATTGTGGTAGAGAAGACCTTATCAGGGACTTGCAAGTGTCTTTCGGGGTCCTTTGTGAGAGCAAAGGTGCGGATGCAGACAAGCAGAACCACCCGCTGCTCGTAACATTTGCCAGTCCAGGGCAGGGCAAATCCCGCTTCCTCTCAGAGCTTCCCACCATGATCGAGGAGTGTCGCGTGAAGCTTAACACTGAACAGGTGCGCAAGTACCAGAAGACTCTAGCCTTTTTGATCACCTGTGAGAATGGCACCTCACCTGGAAACTAGACAACGGTGGAGCTGAATGCTGGACGCTGCGTTGCCTGCCGCATGCTGTGGCAGCTGTGGGCGGCCGACCAGGTGGCATTCAAAGCAGCCGGAGCTCCAGAGAACTTTGCTGCATTCCGTGCTCAGTGCCTCCAACATCTGGTGCCAAACGATGTGTTGCAAGCCGTGCTACGGCATGCAGGGCCTCGAAGGCTTCGACCTGCGTGCTGAGGAGGCAGGTAACTATGAGGTCATGCTAGAAGTGTGCCGGCTTGTCCTTGCGGCCTCTCCGCAGCCTGGACGGACAATGAGGAGCACCGATCAGTGCCTGTGGGACGGTTAGTGCTTTCATTGCAAGCGAGGCTTGGGTCAGGTCCGAGAGAAAAACTTGAGAAGCCTCATCAAGGCTGCAGATCCCGGACCCCAGTGAGATGGTAGGGAGACGGCGAT